>JAPQRQ010000002.1:20684114-20694581 GCA_037367365.1 Apogon talboti
CAGGGCTCCCACTGATTCAGCGGTATGGTGAGTTGTATTCTTTGTGCAGTTTATATTTGTTTTTGTGGTGTATCTTATGTAGAAGGCACGGTTAACCTTTACCATTACAACCAGATTGTGGGGCTGAGAGGCACTTACTCATGTTATGATGTTGGCGCGATCTTACGAGGACGCTGCTAATACAGTTACATGCACAGTGGATTCATGTTTATTGTTATATTTAGAAAATACCTGTTTTTTTGCCGGTTGTACCTTTTTATTTTGTTGTATTTATCTGCCACACCTTAAAGGCTGGTCCGTGAAAATATTGTCTGATATTAAACCGGTCCGTGGCGCAAAAAAGGTTGGGGACTGCTGCTTTACAACATCACAGTTACCTCTTCCATGAACATATTTCTTCCACTTTGAGTGCAAAAGACAAAAAAATACAGTTATGACAATTCAAGTACCATCAAACCCCCAAACCCCATGGCCAGACAGCTTCATGTCTGAAACTGAAGCACTTCAGCCCCTGCAGAATCTAGAGAAAACCCTAGATCATCTGTTTTTAATGGGAATTTAAGCAAAAAGTGCAAAGTATAAAATCTGACGTAAATTATTTTTGGTAGAAACTGATTACATTTATCACAATTTTTGAGTCTCTGTTTGATAATAAGATTTCCATTACTCACGTTAATATTGATGACATATTTTTAGTGTCTACGGACAACGTAAACAAACCAGAAATTCAGCCCATTTACATGCAGGTCTCCAAACGAATAAATGATGTCCTACATGTATGGATATGATAAATTACAGAGTAACTAAAGAAAAAAAAAACATTGGAGCAGAGTAATACATTTAATTTAAAAGTCATTAGTCACCTCTGCAGGTGAATTTCTTTTAACAACAAACAAGAATAGGTTGTATCTGCTCTTACCCTCACCTGCTCATGGAGGTCCAGCACCACACTGCTTTGCTGCTGGGACGGGTGGGGATGTTGGTGCTGTGGATGAGCCGCAGGGTGCAGCAGCCGTGGAGACAGGTTTGGGGACTGGTGCAGGGGCCTCGGGGAGGGGTTTGGAGGATGGTAGCCCGGGCGCTCTTCAGGACCGGGGCCTAGTCCGGGCCCTCGAGGAGGTTGCTGGCTATAGGGTGGGTAACCCTGAGGGGGAGCTGGATGACGGTAGTTCTCATCCTGATGGCCTGGCGACGGGCCGTGGTGGGAGTGCAGGTGGTGGTGATGGTGGTGAGCGTTGGGGTGGTGATGGTGGTGGTGATGGTTGTTATTGTTGTTGTAGTGGTGGTGGTTGTTGTGGGCATGGTGGTGGTGGCGAGTCAGGCGGTCTCTTCGGCCCCGCTGGCGCCTCATTGGAGGACTGAGGTGGGAGAAAAAAGACAGACTAAACAGACAGAAGGAGCCATGTTGAAAATCATGTCATCAAAACCACAGGGCCAAGGCCTGACAATATTTAGCCCTTTTTTAATGGATTACATCAACAAAGTTCAGAACACAAGAATCATTTTAAGCTTTTTAAATCCCAATTCAGCTTTAAGCATATCACTTTACTGTTCCCAATCTGCAGTATCAATAATAATGCAATTAGTAATCAATTAATCCAACTTAAAACTAATATGATAATCAGAAAATCATTTGAGTGATTTGTTCCAGTTCTCAAGTGAAAAAACAGTTTCTTCAAATCTACAAATCATTCATTGGTTAGAGGACCTGAAAGCATTTCCTTTTAATTGTTAATGGAACATCTGAATATTTTCTTTATCTATAAATGTTGTGTCTACTAATTTCTGGTGAGAATGCAATTATATAAACTCAACAATAACCATTAAATTATGGAGACGACAGTTGTGTTTGTGTCAGACAAATGAACTTACCTGCGACGGTTGCGAACAGGCGTGTGGCATCTCTCTGGCATGTAGTGGGGGTGTGGTCTGCGGCTGGGCGGCAGCTCCCACGGGCGAATGGGAGATGATGGAGTAGAGGGAGGGGCGGAGCTTAGATCCAACATGGACTGCTGGGAAAGACGCTGCCTTTTCGGGCTCGGGCTGTCTTCCATCTGCACACAGAGGTGGTGAGGAAGGAAAAAGAGGAAAAACAAAAGAGGATAGATGAGAAGGGAGGATGAACACAATGACATACAAATCCTATTCAAACGAGAGGTAGGCGGAGGCTACAGGCACTGTTCATGTATCCCACTTACTTTGTCCCGGTCCTCGCTGCACACATTATCTGGATGAAAATGTAGCACTCCTCCTGTAGGACACATAGTAAAAAAAAAACAAAAAACATATAATCAGATAAGATAGGACTGAGAACAACATCAACACCACAGGACACATGGATATATGCTTGCTAAACTGACAGATAAACAACACCCTCACAAATACATTTGCCTGATGTTGATTTAATTATCCACTGAAAAATAACACTGGATGCCAAAAAAGTCATTATGTTTACAGCTGCTGATGTGCTTGAACTCCTCTACAGCCTCTAGACAAAAGAAAAAAATATCTGATGTTACTATACAAACAGTCCTGAAGTCCCAGCGAGTATCTCCCTTCCAAACAGCCTTTTGAGTGTCCTGCTTTAGACCAACAGACAAGGAACAAGCTATCTCTGGAAGATGTCACATTGGACTCTTCTTCTCCAGCTCTCACGGACAAATTATTCCCTCTGATCTACCTTGAAAAACATGCTGTTTTTGGTTATACATGAGCACATGCTATGTCTGTGCAGTTTCACAGACAGAAACAGAGGGTGTCTTTTGCTTCTCACAGTAAGCTGCATGTTATGCGTTTGAAACTATCACCAGCACGAACACATTTCTTCAAGGAACCAAAGTGAACCACCTCATAAACTGGACTGGGGATTACAGAAAATATATATATATATAAAAAAAATTTAAAAAACAGGCTCAAATCTGGGTTCGGGCAAGAAAATATCCTGTTTTGTTCATCCTACTCTTTGATCACCATGTAAAAAGGGAAAAATGATAAGAATCTCTCTTTAAAGATCAATAAACCACCACTAAAAAGAACAACAGCAGGATTTCTTAATAAAAAAAAACAGATTGGTTTGCCAAAAATATAAAGCTAAAAAGAGAAATAATACTAACCCTGAATAAAAGCTGCAATGCCATAAACATAATCTCAACAAAACACAGTGCTCTTCCAGCTGTTTATCTGACGGTCCACATGTGAAATCTGGATGCAGCATGTGCACACAGACAATGCAGCTTAAGAAGGATGCCCTTGAACTCAGTTGACAAGAGTTTCCTCTTAGCAGTCCCCCAAAAACCTTTAATCACCAAAAAGAGGGGAGAAAAAAACCTCTCTCTCCTCATCTCTTTCTGTTTCTGCCTCTATGGCTCTGTCATCCGAACAGCCCCTTTTGCCTCCTCAGAAACAACAGATCTGAAAGCGTTCCCACACCCCTTTCTTGTCTTTGCGACGCCACTCCAGAGCCATGTGAAGTCTGCTGATAGTGACAGTTCAAAGACGCCCTGCCAGTGGCTGTGGAGAACAGAGGGAAAGACGGTTGACTGACTAGCCAGCAGCAGGCCAACACACTAATGTTACATCTTTATTCATTTACATCCCTTTACTTAAAACCTTACAGTGTCCTAAGCCTCAGCCGCCTGTGTGTTTTGTGGAGAACCAGGTCTGTTAATGCTAATTCACCCCAAGGGCCATAGGGGAAAGGATGGTGAGTGAGACTGGATGGATTCTGTTGGCGAGCAGACACGACCTTGTTTCCTTCAAGCATGGCTGCTGGGGAAGACTAACACCATTTTTTCCACAACTAACAATCAGTTCAAGCGGGGAAGTAAGTATATGTATCTGCTTCAGTTCTGTCACAGATACATGGGCGACTTTGACAATTATTTGCAAAGAAGAGCTAACAATGCAGAGACAATTCATGTTACTGCTATAAGGTCTAAGTTTCTCTCTCTGGAGGTCTACTGGTCTCTCTTTTGTTTCTGTGGTAAACTTTCCAGTAGAACATGTTCAGAAAAACAGAAAGACAAATACTATTAAATTGTATTTAATTTTTATTGGCTGTGTCAAATCTGATGCCCCAATCATTTGATCAGATATGTAAACTATAAGACATCTGTTGGGTTTTGGTAGTTTGAGAGAGACTGAAATACTACATGACCTGCTCACTGTGGCACTTCCCAAAACATAATAATAGGCTCACTGAGGACTGAAATAAAAGAATGCTATTAAGTTGCTATGCCAACAAGTTGCTGGATGCAACACTGACCATTAAAGCTGCTTTGGCAGTGACAAACTTATTTCCGGATAACTGAAAAAAAGACAAAATTGGTATGAAATAAAAGGTAAATTGGTGGACATATTTTTTTTTACTCCCTCGAATGCAGTTCTCACACATTCTGCATAAGGAGAAGTATACTGCCAAAAATACACTGTCAAACAGTAAATCAGAGGTACAATTAAATAGGGGGTTATTTTGCTGATACACGCAGACCACAACCATTAAGAGAGGTATGTGCAGCTGCTAAGACAAAGGAGGCAGCTCACACAACTGAAAGATACACTGTTGGAGCCAAGTTACCAAACCCCACTCAAGTAGTCTCTCAAGATGGGAATCTTGTGTATGTGTGCCCACCCCCCCACACACACACACACACACACAATTTGGTGGCAAAGTGAGGCATGTAATGTTTTGTTTTTTTGTATTGGCACCATATTAATTTTGTGCTCTATTCCACCCCTCATTATGGAACCACAATGACCATGGAGAACTTTATTAAAAGATAAAAGGTATCATCACCAAGATGATGAACATTACCATTGAGTAAAAATTATGACAGGTCACTGTGCCAGCCTTCATTACAGTAAATGCGCAATCTCAAAAAGTTATTATTCACTCTACATAAAGAAGCATTTATTACAAGACATTTTATTTTAGGTTTGTTTCAAGGCTCTCAGCTGCTCATGTTATTCCTGTGATAGTGAAAACAGCTGGTTCATTTGCTTCCATGCATTTATTACGTGATATAATAAATTCAGGTAATCACAACCTCACCTGAACTGCTACTCTTGTGAAATTGTCCCTGCCTTAAGAGAGTACCTTGACATAACCCACAACGGCACCGTGTCATTCTGCATACCCAATCAGAACCAGTCTGAAATGTAAATCAGACACTAATATACAAGACAAAGTTAAATAAATTAGTTCTTCTTCTTGATCTTAGATGTTATCCACAGCTTTACATCAAGGGCTTCTCTAAATCACATGTAGCTATACATGTCCAGGCGGCAGCTGGTGAAAACATCAAGCCTTTTAGTTAAATGTCTCAAAGCCTGTTAAGCTGCTAGTGGTCTGCCTCCATCCCTAAGGGGGTGTATCCTGTGAGACTGTGTGTAATGATGCATCTAGCAGGGCTGCGGGCCCTGTTTACTGAAGCCTGCTTACCGGCCCCGGGGTGTCTGTGAGCTCCGTGCGAAGAGTGGCGCTGCGCCCCTGCGGACAGGTAGCTCCCCTGGGTGTGCTGCTGGCTCTCCGCGTGGCTGCGACCACCGTGATGAGGCGCCCACCCGGGATTACTCTGCTGCTGGTAGCTTCCCCCTCCTCCGCTGGCGTTCATCATACTCCCGTTACCGGCCGCGTTTCCACCGCCGCTGCTTCCAACGCTGTTCATGCCGAAATGAAAGAAGCCAGACCGAGACCGTGACCGAGTCCTCGGGGGGTCCATGGCGGGGGAGAAGCAGGGCGGTGGTGGATGGACGTGATGGAGGTAAACTGGAGAGATGGACGTTCAGAAACGGGCAGGAACCTCCCTCTTCACACCGGTTCTCCTCGTCTCTCTATCCACCTAGTTATCTCTAATGACGACTGGTCACCGCAGACGTGTTCATTTAGCTCAAGCAGATGTTTTAATGGGAGATACCTGGAGGTTCAGGGAAGCGCAACCCTCAGACGTCGCACAAGCACCATCTGCACAGTCCATCCACTTTTCTCACAGTATCTGGTGTCTGCGCGGGTCAACTTAACGCACGCCGCCTATTTATTTCACCACTTTTAAACTTGCATAAGTAATTACATTAATATGATATATATCAAAATGATGCTGAAAATACGACTGTATCTAAGTTAGTTCAGTGGTTCCATTCGTTACCAATACAAAAGCTGAGCATGTCTCAGGTTCTCTATTGTCTTTTCAGAATAGAGCATTGGCTGGATTTCTCACAGAAAAATAAAGTATTTTATGAGCACAAGAGTGGCTCCGATACAAGTAAGCCTGTTGCCAAAGTATACATTTACATGCAAGTGCAACTGACCGATATCAGTGTCTCTGTCTTTGCGACCAAAAGCCAGCGTTCGCCAAGTTTAATACTTAAATCCCACAAGCAAGATGGCTAGCTACCGAGCGTTAGCAAACTAAAAGAAATCAGCTGCTCCCGTTGCTAGCTATGAGACAAAGTTCTAAGCATAGATTTTGGAATAAATTGCAACTTAAATGCAACGAGTAGCCCACTCTGTGAAGTTAAGTTACACCCCTTAGCGTTGGCTAACTATACCTGCTCGTTCATTAGCATAATTTCGATTTTCCAGCTAGCCCAAGGCTAACAGGAAGCAGGATCAAGCAGGGAAAACAAGTCCAATACTGCCGACATTACAAGCTAGCTAACATCGGTCCATTTCGATGTTAGAGTATTAGGTAGACGGCGTTACTAGCGGATTAGAACGGACGGCATGAACAAAGCAGTAAACTACCTTATCCGTCAAGTACGGTGGACAAGATTTGTCAAATTTAAATCCCCTCTCGCATTCGCTATCGAGTGTTTTCTCTGGTCAGCGGGGAGTGTAGTGAAGATCAATCAATGGGAGTTTCACGTCTGTACCAAGTTACCCTCAATCGATCACAGAAATATGTATCCTGTTATACGCCTTATATATCCAATGTGTGGACTATAAATTATTTTAATTCGGATGCAAAGACACGGTTAAATCTATGGAACAGTATTACGAAAAATATTTGCGTGGTTAATATCCACCGAAATCGGTTTTATCCAAGACCTTGTTATCAGGGTCGATTACTTCGGCCTGGCAAACCCCGGGCAGCTGCTCAGCTCATTAATAATTCAGCAGCTTCATACCAGAAATACTACAAGACAAGGCTTTGAAAGCTGCTGGTTCCACACAGCTTTTCTGCTTCTCTCTTGCACTACACGAACATTAACTAATCTCATGTATTTTCATGTATCAAACCTGACATGCATCCTCAATTTTTTAACACAAATAAGATACAAGCTGGTTTAAAAACACGCCCGTCGTCGTTGTGTTTACAATAGATTTTTTGTTTTTTTTATTTTTCATAGCAGGCGATCTAAAGTCACTGTCCCGATAGGATTTTCAAGTATTGAAACCACAAAAAATGCCATTTGAGTGTAACAATAACATTACATACCGGATGTATAGAAACCTTCATAACTGTACACACATTCACAATAACAAATACAGGTATAATTTACAATTTCTAAAAACCACCATTTAAAGTGTTTTATACTTATACATTTGGCCTAGCCAGCATAAAAAATCGTAAAAGCACATCTATAAATGTTACCTTAAGGAAAGAGCATCATGTACTTTTTGTACATGCTTCTGCTCCTTTCTATCAACTTTAAATACACTTATCAAAATGCTACAAAATCAAAAAAATCATTGCTCACTACTTAAACATTTACAAAAATCTTTTATCTTCTGTGACGTACTCTTTGCTTTGGGGAAAGAAGGATTTCACTCCCAATATCTAGTCCACTGTAGGGATGCAAATCCCCACGTTTCATTCCTCCTCTCTTCTTCCACCTTTCTGCCTCTCTGCTTTTTCTGCTTCGGCAACCCACCCCCTCCTTCCTCTTCTTCTTTGGTGGAGATGCAGACAGCTTTTGACCATTGGACCTAAAAGGATCTGCATAGGAGCTTTCATCATCAGAGTTACACCGAGGCTGACCCAGTCCTCCCTCTCGCCTGGCCTGGGCCTCCCTTCTCAGCCTCTTCACCTCCTGTCTCTCTCTGCGTCGTTCTGGCCACGTCTTCCTCCTGCAGCCTCGGCCGCGTGCTTCCTGCTTCATCCTACTTCTCCCCTGGACGAGCAGATTCTCCTCACCGCTGTCCCTGAGTGGCTCAGACATGTGCTGCTGCTCAGGGAAAGGCAGTGATCCAGCACATACATGCTCTGAAAACACAGACAATGGTGAGAGAGGAAAAGGCTCTTGATAAATTAGTGTGAGCTTGTGTTTTTTTTAACTATATGATGCAAAGTCCTGACGCTCAGACCAAAGACAGAGGCAGAAAGTAGTAACATACACCTCACTAAGTTGTGTCAGTGAATAACTAGAGTTTTCAGGTATCTGTTCTTTACTTCTGTATGTTTTTTATTATTTTCAAAACATGCTCTTTAGTTTAGTGTTAATGTATTTTAGGGGGTTATCATTTATTTAGCAGCACACTGCATCTTCACAACACCTACATGGATGGGATGATAACACATACAGAAGACAACAACTATGTATAGAACAGTGCATAGATATCACGCATGACAGATGCAACAATGTAAAATATGTAACAAGGCAAAACAAAGAAAGAACTGCAGAAGTTGCCAACTATTTAAGAGATGCCTGAGACGAGAAGAACAAATATCAACATAAATGATGCGAGGTTCAGTTTGTCTTTGACATATGTTTAGTTTTGTTCTTTGAATAAGTTGCAGAGCTTGTAATTCGGTATTTTGACTTGAGTAAAGATGTTGAGTCAGTACTTCTACTTTTACCAGTATTTTATTTACACAAGCACCTGTACTTCGTCTTTAGTTCATTATGTGTTTACTTTTTGCTACCCCTAATTGCATCTTGTTCATCTCAGGCAATTGGGATTAGAAGACTGGTCATACTGTTATTTATCTGTTGATACACAAACACACATGTAAAGTTCTCACAAACAGTTGACGGAAAGCTATAA
The DNA here is from genome assembly GCA_037367365.1 of Apogon talboti. Classification (NCBI taxonomy): domain Eukaryota; kingdom Metazoa; phylum Chordata; class Actinopteri; order Kurtiformes; family Apogonidae; genus Apogon; species Apogon talboti. The sequence goes on from JAPQRQ010000002.1 coordinate 20,693,101, forward strand.
TTTCCACTTAGAATACATCAAGAAAATCACTACAGCTATTTTTCATGAAGCAATACATTTTAAACAGCATTCAACCATTGTACAGTATAAATGTAGATTAGCAGCCAAGACACTGCCAAGTCTATGAGTTACAGTGAGTTGCAGTTATGCCAATCTGTATATAGTTTACGCTGAAGTCACTTCATATTGAGCCAAGTGATTTAAAAATACCACACCAATTTAGTAACAGCAGCATTTAACATCTGAAAATATATACACTAACAAGCTTTACTGATGGATAGAGCTGCAAGAATGTATTGATAAATGTAGTTACTCTTATATTAATCCTCAGCTATTTTGATATCAGGTTTTAAAGTAAAATGCAAACAGGTTCTGATTGTAGCTACTTAAATGTGGAGAATTGCTGGTGTCTTTACTCCTTTATGACAGTTAAACTGAATATATTTGGACTGTGAACAAAAAAGGGGACACCTGAGGATGTCATCCTCACCTGTGGGAAACACCCATTGACTTTTATCGTTGTTTTTTTTTTTTTACTATTTGGTGTTATTTTAATTACCGAACAAAAAATCGATTAGCCCAGAGTATAAATGAGTGAGTGTATGTTTTAATGTGTCACCTGTGGCTCGGTTCTGCATTCTGGTGTTGAGCTGGAGGATTTCCTCCATGGTGTCATAGTGGTAAACATAGGGCAGAGAGGGAAATGTCCCACTGACCATCCTCCTCTTAGTGCACTCCTAACAGCAACAGAACATCAGATGTAAGCATACAAGCAGACAAAAGGCCTATTTGATTTAGTAATTAGCCCATGTTTTACTGACGTTCACCTACATTATCACCCAGGTACAAGGTCAATGTTCACTATTAATGGAAGTAAAACATTTCCTGAGTGTATGCTTTTTCTTTCATTATAGATTTTTGCTAATATTACTGAACCTTAGAGCAGCATGGGGCGAGGCAATACAGCCAAAGAGTGAAATCTCAGTTTTCTTCAGCAGTTTAGATGATTTGTGATTTTAAGCGATTTCTTTCTGTATACATGAAGACATTAAGACAAAAAAATTCAAAAGTCTGTAATAAAAGTACATCCCATATATAACTGTAGAAATATATTGACAGGCTGAAATTCCCATGTTTCTTGAGCATGAAATGTCTCCACAGAAAAATCTCAATTTTGACTCAGGCACCGTATGTGATTTTCAGAAAGCAAAAAATTTATCAAAGAAATTAATTCAATACAAAGTCTTGCCCTACTGCAGCACTTGAGTGTTTTTGCAAAGCACCTAAAGTGCAGAAAGAGAAAAGCTCTGATGAGACTTCTCTTCCACTCTGAAGAAAATATACAGTTTCAGCCAAATCAGACAAGAAATAAGCTTTTTAAAATTGGAGATCATCTGCACTTGTGTGTTGACTTTATCAAGTACATTTTCTGCATGTTTCTTTGGGCTACATTCTAAATATTGTACATAAAAAAACCACAA
>JAPQRQ010000002.1:20715853-20742041 GCA_037367365.1 Apogon talboti
AAGTAACTATATAAAAGTTGCAATAGTAAGTACAAACAATTGACATACTAGAGCTAGAGTAGCTCATCTTGATGAAACAAACACTGAGCTTCACTGCTTTTATGATAAGATATTTCACAATAGCAAAAAGTTCACACAAAGAGATGAAACTTATGCATTTTGAGAACCACTTTCAATTCAAAATGGCAGAAAAGAATCTCCGTTTGCTGCCTCATGATTCTGTTGCAGTTGAACCATATATTAGTTTTCCACATGCTATTAATGTAAGTTAAAAATATGCAACCCATGTTGTATATAGGTCATAGTAGCTGAGTTTCAGACCGTACCCCTGATTAGACCTTTAAAAAACAACAGTAAAACTAAAAACTAAACTCTTGACTGTTTCTTGATCTGCGTCACTGTGAGTGTATTTTATCAAATGATTGTTTAGTCCAACGGTTTGGTTAAGTGCAGAGGGTGGTCACTGTAAATACTTGATACTTAGGTCTGTAGAAACTTTTTTAAATACTAAATATAAAGAATACGTCACAATATGCAGGAAGTAGATTTTTTTTATGCAACCAGAACCATTTTTGTATGTGAAATCTTAATTAAAAATGAATGAAATATCACAAAGAATAATACTGCTGTACACCAGAGTACTGATATTTCCTTACAGCTCTAATAAAGATAGAAGATCAAGTATTAAACAAAGGGTATCTTAAGAGGAAGGTTTTACTGCACTGCTTCATTATGGGAGGACCTAGGGATTGCTGATCTCAAGAGAAGAGACAGAACTAATCACTTAATTCTATTCAGAGATGTTTAATTACTTCATAGAGCAGAGGTTTCCCTGAATCAGGAAGGACTGGGAGTGAGTCAGAGTTCTACTGTAACAACTGCAAATGGTCACATTTAGAGTAAACCACCATTACCTTTGCTAGTTTAGTTCCAAGAACTAGTTTAATTGGGTTAGGTGACAGAAAAAAGGCAAATTGTTAGTGGGAGGAAGTTGAAAGGACTATATGTAGTTTTTCCATTTTAAAATGGTTAAAAATGACTTAAAAATATCATTAGTGTTCAGAATGAAGAGCCATGAAGATCTGTCATAGATGCCAGTGTAATGGATTGTAGAGATATGGACTGAATTTATCCACATCAAAAGCCAGCCGATTTATGTGACCACTGGAGGGAGTAGTGAGTCACTCTCCTGGTCTTATTCAGTGAGGAAATCTAACACCACAGGACCTTTGACCAAAACGTCAGAAAGTGACAAAGTGATAAAAGCAAGAAACATTGTTTTCACCACTGGACACAGTTCTAAATGAATGGAGTTGGACATGAAGCAGCAGCATTTCTTCTACAGGGGTGAGTTTGATTATGTGGCTTACAAAGGTATAAAGTAATTACGTGATGTTATTACCTCCGCCAAGGAAGTTATGTAATCACCAGGGTTTGTCTGTTTGTGCGCGACATAACTCAAAAAGTTATGGATGGATTTTAATGAAATTTTCAGGAAATGTCCGAAATGGGACAAGGAACAAGTGATTATATTTTGGGGGTGATCCAGATCGTTGTCTGGATCCAGGATCAATATATATTTTTTGCCATATGGCCCAATAACCTTGAAGTGGGTTACCTAGCAACAGACAAACAATAGGGCAACAGACTTATATATTGCTGTTATTACAGAGAGCTGCCTTGGCCCGAGGTCTGCACTCTCCGAGTGCTTTTCTAGTTATCTTTGCTAAGTTCATTATTTTTTGATCCATGGTTCAGACTAAACTGACAGTTCTGGCCTTGTTCGGTCGACTCCAAACAGGTCTTTAGTGCAGCTACTGACAACACAAACACATAACGGAGGTGATTTGTGGTTTTACTGTGTCTGTTTTCTGTCTAAAAACAGAGCAAAGCTGACAGAACTAAAATGTAAACTATCAGCTGATGGAGCATGTGAAGACTGTAAGACAAAGTAGGCGGCTATGAGTTTTAGTTTGAAGAAGAAAACTTGATGATACCATAATACAGATATGTGTAAACAATGAACTTTATACATTATTCAGTGAGTGATACAGTCTGTGGATATACAGCGTTGATTCGTTTGTGGTTTTCTTCCAAATTGTGTTCTGTTGCATGATTTCCCACTGCTGTTGACAGTTTGGAATATCAATACTACATATAATTCCCAAAGGTAAGTTGAGTGAATGACAGCCTCAGGCCCTGCTTACTTTTGGATGCATGTGATTTTCATTAACATATTCATGATATACTAAATGGAATAATCTAAAAGAAACATCACATTTAAAACCATATGATATACTGTATATAAATAGACAATGGTGACTGTGTTGTAGCCAAAACAAAATCAATAACTGTTAAAGAATGTTTTCCTGGATGGTGTGATGCTGCCTATGAGTCAGCTCACCTCTCCAGCTGTGAGTCCTCCTCATACAGTGGAGACTGTGGCACCGGGCGGCTGTTGGTCAAAGCCTCCCAGATGGTCACCTAATGAACACACATATGGTTAACAACCTCCTAGAGATATAAACAGAAGCCAAAAATCAGTCACATTTATTGAAACATTCATTTAAGAAGCATAAACACAAAAAAGAATGAAACGAGGCAGTGTTTTCTCGATGCTAACAAATACAGAATGAACCTGCATCAGTGAAATCTGTGTATTCTAAAAAGCCACAGTGAAACACTTCAGTTTTCTCAGTCTTCTTTTGTACAGAGAGAACATCCAGTGAACTAAAACCTAACTACAGAAAGAGAATAGGAACAAAATCCATAAGTGATCAGACTCTGGCTGTGAAACTACCTTTGATAGTCTTGTTTTACACAGATTGATTATTAGACTTTGGTCTGACCTGGTCGCTCTCAGTGCCAGCATCCAGGAGACTCTGCTGGATGGCGAACTGCAACAGGTTGTCATCCTCATCTCTCATTGGTTCACTGCGGCCCGGGCCTAGTGTGGTGTAGTCTGGCGGGGGCTCAAACACAGAAGGGTCCACCTCACAGTGGAAGGGAGGGGGCGACTGACCTGGGAGAAAGTGGATCACAACATCACTGGACCTGTAAACTTTGGAGTAGTCCACTTGTACATGTGCTTCTGTTTCATCCCAACACAAACATCCTGTTTTAAGTCCCTGAAAATGGACCTTTTGGAAAAGTTACTCCAGAGTGAAGATATTTTGACCTCAGACTGTGTACCATTATCGACTCAATTCAACATTTTGACAGTTAACTGTTGTATTTACGGCTTTAAAAAATACCTGTGATTGTATCTACTTGGGCTAGAGGTGAATCAGTACAAAACCCCACATGATAAATGAAAAATAACAACAGGATTATAATGGTCAGTGTGAAAAAATGACATATATTTGGATTCTGAGCTAAAAACATGGCATATATCACTAATGATAATAATCTGAGTGAGTTGATAGTTACCTGCTTCTCCAGTGCTCTCAGGTTTGTGAACCGTCACAGAGCTGATTGGCTCGTCGCAGCCACACAGGTTACTGAAGGTCACTCTGGCATTCAACACATGAAACAAGGGAATCTCTGGAGAACACAAAGCAAGTTGAATTAGAGAGGACATGTGGAGGTCTCAGTAGTAAACACGCTTTGCTTGGTTACTTAATCGAGACACACAAGTCTAATACCAGTCTCTCCACACACACCTATCTTGACAGGGAAGCCTGGAGGCAGGCGTAGGGTGATAAAGTCACGTAGCTTGGCAAAGTGGGCGTTGGAGATGGCCATGAGGTCGATGATAGGCGTCACCTGCTCTGCCAGTGACAGAGGATGAGTCTCACTCAACCACAGGGTCGCTTTAAACCTGGGCATACAAAGAGGAAACACAAAAATACATAAATGTGTGCATCTGTGTTCTTTGTCATGTGTTGTCATGGCTTCTCCGTACCTCTGTACTTTGCTGGTAAGCTCGATGGGACGTCCAATGTCCCGTCCGTTCAGGTTAAACTCCGGGTTGAAGTATTCCTCAGCTGTGATGGCTGTGGGGTTGTGAGGACTGGCACATTGGGACACATTACTCTGACAGAGGGACACACAAAGTTACATATAAACTATGTATGTTCATAAAAGGAGGTTGAGTGGGTGTGACAGAGATACACTGTGGAAAGACTTACCCCATTATGAGCTGTATGCTGCTCAGCAATCCCCAAGAAGGACTGCAGAGGAGTCTTTGAGCCTGTGTGGGAATAATAATGAAGGGAGGTCAGCGTCAACTCCTTCTGCGCAGGTATTCACTTAAAAAAGACAACATGCCTGACGAATGGTACAACACAAGTGCCATTATAATACACTGTACAACATATCAAAAAGAACATGAATATCAAGTGATGAACAAAATTTTACTGGCATATTTTTGGCAGTTCTTTTCTTAAGACCCTCAATTAAAAAGCACCTCATGACATTATACGTGTACCTTTGCTCCTTGACTTATCCTGGTCTGACAGATGTTCTGTCCTAGACCGAGTCACCAGTTCCACATTGGTAGCACTGTAAACCTGAAAGAAACATCAGCCACAGAAAATATACAGAGAGGTTTAACACGCTGTATTTTATATCAAACAGAGGCAAATGCTTATATACAGCTATCCTGTCCTGGTTCAACTATAACAGCCTCTAACTAATTGTGTGTCTTGTGTGTAACTCTAATCTTCATGGGGAAACGTGTCTGGACACTGACTAACCTTAGCCTCATAGCCACTGACCATCTCACTCTTCTCAGAACGCCATCCCCAGATTCCCGATTTGTTCCTAAATATCAAAAGAAAATTTAAAAAAAGGAGGATTATGGTACAGAGGTTATCAGTGTTGATGTATTTTAATTCTGAGGAAGTGATGTTAATGTTTAATTAATTAACATGAATACGAATTCATCTTATTCCAGGTTCGGTTTCACCTGAACAGCTGCCACATATTCTTTCAAAATATATCTACACATAACTTACACAAATACAAGCATGTATATACAGTGAGATGAGTCCTACTTATGAACCTGAACTTAGTGAGTATATGTGTTACCGCTCAAAGGCAATGTTGCGTGTGTTGAGATGTGTAGAGACGATGGGTGATGTCAGTCTCTGAGCTGTATTCTCCTGTGATGGCTGCATGGCTGCAAGAAGGGAGGGTGCATCACGAGGTGATAACACGAGCGGCTCTGTGTAGACCACCTGCTTCTCATGGTCCACCTCCATCACCACAGCCCCATCATCTAAGAGGAGGTGGACAGGTAGATCAGTGTCAAAGGCAGCATTAACAAGGCATTTCAAGCCTCTATGAGAACAGTTTCTATGTCTTTCTTTGCAGGCTGATACACACCTCCACCCTTGAAGATATAGCTGCGTCGTCCTTTCAGCCAAGTCATATGCTCAAAGCCCAAAAGAGTGGTGTCCACACGGAGGCATGAGCCGCTCTTCCACACCCGGTAAACGTCACTGGGACACACCTTCGACACCAAAGGCACTAAAAGGAGGATTGTGGCGGAAGAGAAAGGACAGGCCGCTTAGAAAAGTGCTGTCATAAAACTGCTCTCTATATTCTAACTAAAAGCTAACATCCAAAATATTAATGTAAAGAAACATCATTTTACCTAAAGTTTACAAAATGTGATTAATTTTATATTCAAGAAACTTCTGCAAATTGGAGAAAGGAAGTCTTTGCAAAACTCATGCAGTATGTCTCTGTTAAATTATTTTTTTTATATAATTCAGGTGGGAAATCAGTGGTGTGTAGTGGGTAAAATAATGTAATCCACTGTGTAAAACTGTGTCACGCCAGACTGACAGCCGCTGCTGGAGGAGCTATCCAACTACTGTGGTGCTGAAATGGACCTTTGTAGAAAAAACACTCACCCCAACTGGTGAACTCCCACTTCATCTCAACATAGAAATCCCGTGCCTGGAAGAGACAAATGAAATCATGTAACTTTGGACAAATTCAGAAGCCTTTTGTATTCTCCAAAATCTGTGCATCATGCGATCAAGCAAAAAACTTGTACCAATGTTTATAAAGCGATAACATGGATTTGTTGGGGGCACACACACCTCAAAGCCTCGCAGTGTTGATCCTCTCCACAAGTCAACAAAGCTCTGACACTACCAGATAAAATGTTTGGATGTTTTACCTGTCTTAATTTGCTAAGCAGTTCTGGGATGCCTGCCAGTCTCTCAGTGGCACGTTTGAAGTCTCTGTACTGAAGCACCAGCTGAACCAGCTCAGGGTCTCCAGTGCTCACCGCCTCCTGCAAGACTGAACCATGCATGCACCTTTAATAACAGTTGTTCGTTGTGAGTCCCTCTAGAGCCTGATAGCTGAAACCCTCAGCAGAGCACTCACTTGTCCAGCCCTGAGCGTTGCAGTGTGTTGGGTCTGCAGTGTGTCTGAGCAGCACTCGAGTTGACTCCAGGTGGCCCAGACACACAGCCAGCTCCAGCGGGGTGCGCCCCCTCGGATCCAAGCGCCCCACATCCTGCTGCAGAACCAAGTACACCACCAGCGTCAACGCAATGCAGTGCCACACAACAAACGCATCTGTAAAAATCCATCAACATGCAGTTGCAAAATACACCTCCCTGCTTACCTCTTTTTTCTGCAGCTCTCGATCAAGCTCTAGGTACTGATTGTTCCAAACCAGAAAATGCAGAGGAAACGCGTCTTGAGCCATGGTTGTCGTTCTCTTGACAGATAAACAACAGTAAAGCTATGTTTGCAATATGACTTCTGCAGCCAACAGATTGCTGTGACACCACAGCGGACTATAGCAACGAGTTCAGGGCTGGTCGGCACAGCTGGTTAGCTAGCTAGCTTTGTAAACACAGCAGAAAAAGGATAAAGCGCTGTAAAGAGGAAATGTTTCACTTGAAAAAGCTGTCAATAATCAAGTCTATCCATGAGGCTAACGTTAGGGACTAGAATGTTGTGCGTGCCTATTTAAATTAGTGGGCTGAGTTAGCCTAGCTAACTCAGCCCACTAATTTGATGTAGTTAGCGTTTACTAACAGCTAGCTGTGCTAACGTAAGCTAACTGGCCAATAACAACATTGTTCCTTGCACTTCTAGGCACATGTTTTCCATTCTTCACAATGCAAGACAACTAAATTATTCGCACAAAAAATGCATCTCCAAGTTCGTTCATTTTTGTCGGAGTATATGTTAATAAATAAAAAATATGCGAGTCAAATAGCCGGTTGACAAAGTTAGCTAGTTGCCCGCTGCTACTACAACCATCCCGTTTGTATCGCAGGGTTTGTTACGGTCTGTCAAAAATAAAGCGAGAAACGGCCTTTATTCCAGTATCACATCCAGGTCACTTCAGTTGAGGGCATCCGATCCGATGATGCTGACAGCTGCGGTTACTGACACAGTCCTGCCTGGATGAGCCAAACTCTTCTGTGGTGTCAAAGTGTTTTGTGAAACGCAGCTTTGCAAAGACGCACATTTACAGCTGCAGCGTTTATTTATTCATGCACTCATTTCGTCGTCGCTGTATTTCCAGGTTACGAAAAGAAACTGGGTGGAGCCCGGGAGGAGCTGGTGTTCGATCCGTTTCTTCAGTAATGAACAGTCTGAACGGGAAAACAGACCATAACACACCAGTTTACCATCGCAGTAAATCCAGTTAAAAACAGTCACGCACTGTTTAGCTTTTTTTAATTTTTCTTGAAAAATAACACAAATAACATAAAGTGAAAAAGGCTTCTGAAAATAATTACAATGCTACAGGATTCCCCTTTTGATAATCTAAAAGGAAAACACATTTACACAAAAGTATATATTTATATATTTATATGCATTTTAAGGGATATGGCCAGGAGAACAGTCCAAAAGTAGACCTCGATACACAACCACTATGTTTGAAGTGAACAAAGAAATGAACATCTCCCAGAAAAATCATACATCTCTACAATGAATCGGACACAGTAATGATATTCAGTGAAAAGTAGATACTCACATTTTTCATTCATGAAAAAAAGAAAAGTGTATCAAAAAGGGGTGGGGAGCAGTTTCAACTAGAATATTAACATTTTACTCTAAATTGTCTCTGTACAAAAACAAAGCAAGAGGAGTTTGAAAATAATAGCACCTGAAGTCTAACGGTTGTTTGAAAATGCACCATTTATGACACCTAGTCCTTGGCTTATCCCTTACACTTAATGCAACCTGCCCTTGTTGGGGTGAGGTCTTGTGTTGCCACATCGATTGCCTTTTCACGTTGTCTTTTTACCCTATACTGCCACATCCACTCAATGTCTCCGTGTGTACGTTAGGTACACTGCTAAAAAGTGACACTAAAATGCCTTAACAATCTGAACAAGTGATAAATGGAGTCCAATTCATTATCTCACTTTTGAAGCAACAATGAAGAGGACCTGTGATTTCAAAAAATAAATCCCAAAGCATAGTTTTAACGCATTAAAGCATAAGTCATCAAATGAGGTGTAGAGATGTGATTCCACAAAGACATCATCAACTGATCTTGAAAGTGACCACAACAAAAATGGATTCAACAGCACTGAATAGTAGCCTAGTGCTGAGAAAAATCAGCCACTCTGTAAATATGAGTTTAAAGGGTTTAACAATAAAAAGAGAACAATGTATTAAAACCCAAGATCAAAACTCAAGTCTTTGCTTAGCTCATCTGTAATCAAGATTGGTATGTGTCCAAAGAAAAGGTGAGCACTTGGCTGGCCAGGGATGTGTCATCTAATAAAGCTCATTAATTGTCCATGTTCTGCTGTTCCCAACAACAAAACATGTTCTGCTTGTTCCTTATAGCATATTCCCAAAAATAAAAACAGCTCCTGAGTCTCTTTAAGTACACAAAAAAGTGAAAATTATATAACTCTGAAAAGAAATACTGTTTTAGCTGTGAATCCCCCCTGCACCACCACCACCAGTGAAGCACTCCCAGTTTAGACCCCACCCCTCTTTTTACATAATGCAGGTGCATGAGAACTTCCCAGCCTTTCTGCATCGCTTGTGTCACACAGGTTCATGTCAGGTTCCTCTCCCTGGCTTCGCACCTCAGTCCTCTCTGCCGTCAGTGTGGGCAGACATTTAGGATATCCTCTGGATCAGTTTTTCTTCTGATAGGCAGTAGAGAGTGTTCACTGACAGCTCAGAGATGAAGTCTTCACAGGCCTTTCGCGAGACGCCTTTACAGCCTCGCAGGTCAAGCAGTGAGATGCAGGACAGGCGGCGGAGATACTTTAGACACGTGTCCGTCAGTTTACTGCACCCTAAAGAGAGACATTCACAGATACTTCAGTACAAAGGAAATCAAACTAACCTGTGCATGTTCTTCTGCCTTAAATGGTGTTGGTATGTGAGCACCCAGGCTATTCCCATTCACGTCCTACCTCCAAGGTTGAGCTCTGTGAGTGTGTTTCGTGTGGACGAGCCCACTGCAGTCAGCAGGTTGATGGAGTGGTCAGTGAGGCTGTTGCAGTGGGAGAGATCCAGTTTTGTTAATTGAGGCATGTGGCGGATCACCAGACGCAGAGTGGAGTCACTGATGTCCAGACCCGCAAGCCGCAAACACTGCATGGTCCGCAGCTGGCTGCGGTTATCACAACCTGGACCAGATCATGTGGCAAAAGAGTGGAGGGGCGGGGGTGTTAGAAAAAAGGATTAAACAGAGGAGAAAATTATTAGACAAGAAAATCTACAAAATACTAAGTATTATTTACTGGATATGTTTATTTTAACTACTGACTGAACGCACAATAAACATTCACCATGTGTTCCCTGACTTCTGAATTTAGCCTTTTCTCACCTGGAGGTGTAACCAGATCCCTGATCTGAGAGTCCTTGACTCCATCTGCATACCGCAGGTCTAGTGAACGGAGAAGAGGGCAACCGGAAGAACAGAGCGCAGAAACAGATGACCAAGAACAACCTGCCAGCATCAGATCCTTCAGTCCTTCAAGAGAAGATTTAAACAGAGTGTTTTCTGTTAAATAAAAGACTATGATGAATTCTATACTTTGCCATTTGTACTGATATAGCTATTTCTAAAATAAAATAAAAACCATTGTGGAACTCTATAGTAATTGAAAGTACAGTATGTGTGTATATTTACCAGGTAAGCGTCCCACAAGCCAGTTGAGCTGCTTTTTGGAGATGTTGGTCCAGGAGAGGTCAAGGGTGACTGGCTGCCTTTTTATGATGCCTGTCAGAGCCTGAGGAGTGACAGTACGCTTGATGCTCAGGTCAATCCGTGACCAAAGCCGTTTGTCTAAGCACCTATGGAAAAACAAATCTTTACTAAGAAGAAACGTATTTATCTACTAATCTTGAAGGTATGACTAAACATTATGTTCTAATGATGCAGGCTTTGTTGATAGGTACATATATATATATATATATATATATGTTGAAGGTACTGTTGGAGATACAGCTAAGGTCTGCACAGTAATTAAGCACTACTTTCAGCAGTTTATATGCATTTAAAAGACAAAACATGGACAGATCAGATAACAGGTCTTACCATTTGTACCAGTTTTTGCAGACAGCCATACAGACACTAAGATCTGCTCGACTTAAATAGCTGAAGACAGACACCCACACCTCTCTCTCACAGCTCGGCCCACTCCCACTACTGTCCCTGTCTGCTTCACTTCCTCCTTCCTGCAGTGCAGACAGAGGAATGCGAAGATGAGGAAGATCAGATGAAGAAGAGGATGATGCACCATTGCTAAGTTTGGTTGGCTTGCCCAGCCTTGTTCTTTTCTCCGGGTGGGATGTGCGAGTGTCCATGTGTCCACTCCGAGTTAGTGGAGGTGTGTGCTTGTTTGACAGCTGCTCAGGATAAGGGCCCCGACTTCTGATGGGGGGTCGTACAAGGGCTCTGGTCTGGTTGTGTATAGGTGAAGTTGTAGTAGTAGCAATAGCCTCTAATTTAGGGACAATGGCTGATGGGTCCCACTTGGCCTTGGTTGGCCTTTGGAGTGTCACTTTATATGAGCTATCCTTGTCTCCCCTTTGACTGTCCTGCTCCATTTCCTCCTCATCGTCCTCCTCTGCACAATTTTGGTTGGCCACCTCGCTCCCTTCCTCTTCTCTCTCTTTGGCTGCTGTTCCTCCCCGTCTCGACTGTGGTTGGTTCTCTTTATCGCCTCCTCTGCTGCTGTTCTGCTCTCTATCCTCTTCCTCCTCATCGTCACTGCTGCTGCTGTTGGTGCTGCTGCTGCTGCTGTCCTCGCTCTCCTCCTCCAGCTCCCCATGACTTTGACCACCTTGAATTCCTCTTCCAGCTCCGCCTCCTCGCAGCCGCACCCCTCTCCCCCTCCCTCTACGGGGTTCCCCCTTTGACTCAAGTGCCACACTGTGGGAAGACTGCTGCTGCTGGAAGGACCCACTCCCTCCTGTAGAGTTGTGAAAATGGGAGCCACTTGCCCAAGAAGTACCCTGACCTCTGCCCTGAGATAGTCTGCTGGTTGGAGAGCGCAACCGGGACAGCAACCTGGCACTCAGCATTCTTGGAGAGCGCTCTAACGACTGTTTTTGCTGGAGAGGGAGACAACAAAAAGGATGGCATGATGTTAAAGACAAATGTTTCATATATACATCATTCATTCCACTAGCACAAACTATTCACACCTTAGATAAATCAGCATCCTGGCCAAAATGCATATTTGACAAAACCATATAATAAGCATAATATGATTCAAATGTTTCACAGATCCATTGCAGAAGTAAGAACATTGCTCACCGCTAGGATTTTGCTGCGCTCCATTTTTATCTGAAATTAAAAAGAAAAGGATTATTTAAGATTGAACTAAACATGCCCTTACAAAAAATGCAACTTCCCATAACCTATCTATGTACCATCCTTTTAGACTTGTAAATATTTTTCAGCCTTTAGAAATTGACCAAAATAAAAAAGCACATATGGCCTCCTGAGACCCAGGAAAGTCTCAGTAGGCCATATGTGCCTATTGAGACAGTTTCTACTGGGATTAATAAAGTATTCTGAATCCGAATGAAAGAATTGACTTGATTGGAAATGGCATGATGGAAGGGTTTTTTCAGTTTTTTTCAAATATATTTTGTTTTTCATGGAATGTCCTTTACAGTGGACAGCTTTTTTTTTTTTTTAAGTAGAGCAGTAAAACTCTTGACCACTATAGAGGACAAAAATGCATTGCTGGGTCTCAGGAGGATATTACATAAAGACCTTGCATATAAAACTCCAAATTAAAATATTTCTCCGTGGTCCAATATAAAACAATTTTATTTATAATAACTGCATTTTAATAACTGCAGAGTTCTGCTTCACCCTCTTTTTGAGTCTCAGCTCCAATGCACTTGCTCTTTTGCGATTCTGTTGGTGCTGCAGTAGCAGTTTCTGAGAAGGTGGTGGTGCTGTTGGTCGGGATGGGGGTCTGCCACGTCTGCCTCGCCTCGCAGCTTCACCAACACCGATACCTTCCCGATATGCAAGTTTAGATGGAGGCAAGGAGGCTGAGCTCTCTGACTCTCCACTCTCTTCATCGCTGGAAGACTGGTTTGTGGGAGACAGAAGAATGGTAGAAGAGAGGACGTCATTTCTAATTTCAGTGTCAATAATAGCAGACAGATACAAGTAAAGAGAATTTTCCGAAAAACAAAAAGGTAGTAATTATTGAGAGTACTGACCAATTATCTGGTTACAGAAATTGGCTAGTTTTCTTGAGCGGTTAAGACTGGTTAACCAAAAATCACTTTCACCTATTCTGTATAATTACGTTTACAGATAAGAGTAGCGTGATTGGTTATGTCAAGAAACACAAACAGCAACATAACCTGCTGTGTCTCACACATACAGATGTGTTTGATTATATCCGAGACAGTCCTCTGACAGTTTTGGAGGACATGTAAAAGCAATTTCAATGTTTTATTATGAACAAAGAAGTGGATTTTTCCATGCATGAAATGTTACAAAAATGTTTTCATGCCAATTGTTCTTGGAAAGAAAACAGGATCAACAACAGCACCAGATTAGCAGGTCATTAAAAATTTGTTTGTGAACTGCTAATGAGATTGAGAAAATATATATTCTAATACCTCTGATTCTGAGCCTTTGCCTTGGTAACATTTGGGACATTCCCAGCAGCTCGGCAAATCCTTATTGACCTTTCCTTCACCAGGTTCCTAAAACAGAAAGCAGCAGAAAATCTGAAACACTGACAATACAATACAAATTAAACATTATAAGACGCAAAAAACAAAAACACATGAATAAAATAACTGAATAACAGTTCAACAGTTGTAGTATACTCACCTTAATGCACTGTCGATGGGCAATCTGGGAACAGATAGAGCATTCCATGAGTGTGTGAGTGCTTGGACTGGATTCTTCCGATTCCCCTTCACCACATATGGCACATCTCGCTGTGTTCGGCAAGGCAGGCTGAAGAAAGTGAAGGTCATTTTTAACACTTCCACACTGTATATATGAAAAGGCCAGCCAAGTACTAAACACAAATGACAATGGACATGATGGACAACCTACAGCTAGACACTGTCTCATGATACAGCTCTTCTTCATGCGTCCAGGGCCCCCAAACTTCCTCATATCATGGCAGTACTGGCAGGTACCACATTCTTTCCTGCAGCAAGCTGAACAGCGCTTGCACCTCACCCGCCTGCGCCGCAGGGCAGAGATGGAAGAGCGTTTGATGGATTTCTTAGTCTTGTGCAGCGTAGGGCCCAAGCGAGGGCGGCAACAGACTGCAGGTGGTGGAGGGCTGGGGGGCTGGTACCATGATGGCTGCACAAGAGGAAGAAAGAAACTCATAAAATGGAAATGTCATATTTAGAAAATTATGTCACTAGGAGTGTGTACAAAAGTGTTTTCCACTAACCCTTTCAGGCCACTTAACAATGGGCTCTCCAGTGTAGGACTGTTTGGGGTTATCATTAGCATGTTCTCTAAGAACAGCCTGGAAGAAAGAAATGAAGAGAAGATGTAAAAGTGAAAAAAGAAAAGAATAATCAGCTGGAATTCATCCAAGACATGGCAGCTTAAAGCATAGTAATACACTGTAACACCTGTTTGAATAAAGTATATCCACATGTGTTTATGGTGAGCTAATCCATGATGTCTTAAACTCTGGCCTAGACTCACCTTCATGTCTTCAAGAAGAGTTGCAGCGTTCCTAATCCCAGCAGGGACACACTTCTTATGGGCTGGCAGCTCCTCTAGCTTTCCCAGGAGGTTCCACAATCCTTCCAGCTCAAATGGGGTTAGAGCATGATGAGGTTTAGTAACTGGAGCTCCCTCTTGTTGTTTAACCTCCTCTTCTTCTTCTTCCTTACACTTGATCCTCTCATTTTCAGTGTCACTGTTGACTCCATTGGAGGTGCCATTTCGGCTGTGACCGTTTACTTCAAGGTCTGCTGGGGTCAGCCCTGAAAAGAGAGGAAATGGTGGTTTATGTTCACATCACCAAATCAATTCATAATTGGGAGAAATTGGAAGGAAATAAGAACAGCTCTCGTTCAATACCTATGCCAAGGGAGTATTTTTGGAAATCAGGGGTGAGGTGTGAAATGTTGGTCAGACAGTAGAGGTATCTCTCCAGGACATACCAACACATCTCATAGTAGAATGGGTATCGGAACTTTGCTGGCACCTACAGGAGGATAACAGGAACAGTTTTGCATCTTCAATATTCATTCCTATTCATTGATAAATATTAAAATATCTACCATCACTAGCACTGAACATTATACAGGAAAAAACACACAGCAGTTATTACCTCCGCCAAGGAGGTTATGTATTCACCAGGGTTTGTTTGTCTGTCTGTCTGTCTGTCTGTGTGTTAGCAACATAATGCAAAAAGTTATGGACGGATGTTAACGAAATTTTCAGGAAATGTCCGAAATGGGACAAGGAACAGGTGATTAGATTTTGGGGGTGATCCTAGATTTTTTTATGGCATTTTCAGTTGAATAACCTCACAGCTGGCATATCTGTTTCTGCACATGACATTTGACACCATGTCAACGTGGCCCTATTGTTTATCCGTTGCTAGGTAACCCACTTCAAGGGTATTTATGTTACAGCAGCATGGTGGGAAACTGAGCTGCCTTGGCGGAGGTCTGTACTCTCCGAGTGCTTTCCTAGTTTAGATAGTGATTAGATATTATGGATCAAATTAATTTGTTTTACAGTTGTTGATAAATTCTTTCTTTTTCTTGTTTTTAGTGGTTCTACAACAAATATCTGAACCTATTTCTTATTTAATCACACAATTAGAGGCAAACTGTATAGAGGGAAGTTACAGCAATAGGGAGTCTGTGTGAATGTGAGGCATTACCCGTGTGCGGTCCTCGATGCTGTAGATGTTGAGCTGCATGGGGATGTTAAAGCTGTGAAGAAAATTCCCTCCAAAAACCAATGTGTCCTCTGGTGTGTACACAGCATGGATCCACCCTACAACATAAAATACATAGTATGACTGAAAAGTAGAGGTGAAGTGTATACATGTTTTATGGGTATTGTAGTATTGTAAGTATTGTCATTGCAGGTAATTACTGTGTACATTATCGTGTTTATGTCAGTTACAGACCTGAAGGGATCATAAAGGTGTTGCCTTGCTTGAGTTCTATCCTCTGACAGTCATGACACTTGTCCCCTAAGAAGATGTCTCCCTGTTTTCCAGATAAAACCCAGTTTTCATACATTTCCAGGTTCTGTGGTGTAGGTGGAATCAGCCAGAACACCTGCATGGTAGAAGGCAACAGTCACATACAGTGGTTTCCTGTTAACAACCACTAAACCATTGAGAAATATCTATAATAATAATAGTTTCCTAATATCAGTGGCACATATCTACTTAAGTTACCTATTTATATTGAGGTCACACTACTGGCTTCATTTTCTAGTCGATCAC
The DNA here is from genome assembly GCA_037367365.1 of Apogon talboti. NCBI lineage: Eukaryota > Metazoa > Chordata > Actinopteri > Kurtiformes > Apogonidae > Apogon > Apogon talboti. The sequence goes on from JAPQRQ010000002.1 coordinate 20,731,744, forward strand.
ACAGTTGCTTTCTATTATTATTATAATAACATACACTATATGTGCATTTTTATGTTAACATTAAGTTGAAAAGCAGTGCAGTGGTGCTAACCTGTGATAACATTTATACAACAGTTTTACTAACTCCACATCTAGTTTTCTTGTAGGATGTAGACAAAACACTAACCTTTCCTCCTCGCAGGATATGGTACCAAACTGAAGTGCCTCCAAAGTCAATATGGAAATCTGTGAAGCACCCCTGCACACTCATGAGACAGTACCTGTAAGAGTTTGAAAAAGAAGAGAAACCATAAGATAGAAACCACCACAGACAAATCAGTACAAAGGCAAACTTCTGAAACAGGAACATAAGATGTGTGAACTACTCACTTTTGCACTTTAGGATAATGCATGTCTATGATGGCATTAGTGGAGTCTCTCTGTCTCTCTTTGAGATGACGGGGCCACATGTTGTCTACCCAGTCAATGAGATCCACCTGGATAATACAACAAGGAAACTGGCATTAGAAATACATTATCATTATCTGAACCCACTCAAAGCCAAGGTTATCAAACTCACAATTACTTTTAAGACAAACACTGTCGGTATCAAAGCAAAAATAATAAATCACACAGCTAATATCACTAACCAGTTCAGCATTAAATCCTGTAATATTAAATTGTGTATAATTTTAGACTGTTTCAGACTGCTTTCATACCGAGGCAGGTCGTTTAACCAGATTTGCAAGCTTTGTGTGGCTGAACTCTAGGCTGATGACATTGTAGAGTTTTTCTCTTTCTGATGGTGGTGTCTCATAGTAGCGCCGCCACTGGGCCATTGACATCTCAATGCCTTTCTGGGTGTTCACATCCATCACATCTACAATGCGTCGACTACCTGTGAAATGGTTAATAAGAGGTTGAACACTTGAGTTCATACGATGCATCTGGTAAGATGATTAAAATATTCACATCTGGTATATGATACCCAATGGACAAAATTTAGACCTTTTTATTCTGAAAGGCCATGACATGGGAACTTACCAACAAACAACTTCACATCACTCACACTGAAATCAGAGTCTGGCATTCTGAAAAAGAAAAGTAATTATAACTTCTTCTGTTCGACACAGACAAAGTTTAGCAGCATCTGCTAAGTTTGGAAGAAACTTAGCATACATGAATAGAGCAAACCAAAAGATAAAACGACAGACTGTTGATAAATTAGGTATTTGCAACTGAAAAACAAAAGAACGACACTCACTGAATGCCGAGGTCATCAGCCTTCTCAAATACAATGGGGTCCCTGAGGCCTTCTCTCTGAATGTACTCAAATGTGAAATCTGGAAACGAGATAAACAGAGAAGTCATAAGTCTTTTAATCATTATACGCTCACACTTTTGCAAAGTCAATACACCGAGTACAAATACAAAGTACAATACGGTATAAAAAAAACATTGCAAATAACAATAACAAACACTGACAGACATTTTTATCCTATTAACAGTGTTCAAGGTACAATAAGTACAAACAACAACTAAACTTTAATGACATTTGATATATTCATATATAGCTGATTAAAAAAATTATGTCTTTGTTGCTATCTCACCTTTCCCTTCCATGATTTTGACCAGCTCTGTCCCAAATCTGCTGCACTGCAACTTTTCGTCTAAGTCAAATGTTCGTTTTCCTTCAATTTCATCATCAGAGATTCCATCGTCTTGGTAGCGACGGCGCGTACCTGTACGCTGGTAGCAAAAGAATAGTTGTATTAACATCCACATCAGATGTGATATTTGAAAAGGTGAGAACATAAAGAGGAACCCAATAGTGAACTGGAATTCTTTACAGTGACACATATGCTATTTTTATCATTTTAAATTAGTTACTCTGGCACAATTTACCCTCAAAGCCCTACATCTGACAACACAGTACATTTTTCAGCAATAAGTCAAAAACGGTTAACAGCTTAAGAGTCATAGGCATGTGTTGAGTTACATAATGACAGGAGAAAACAGAAGTCGCCTCTGAGATGGAAAATAAGAAAACTATGGAACATTGTATCTGTAGCATGCCAACCACATCAGGACATTTTTCCAAAAAAACTGGGAACTCATTGTTCATTGATACACATATACCTATTAAACAGTTCAAGTCATGCTCACACATTATTTTCTAATACATACTTCAGTTAACATAACTGGGATATATTCAGGACAGAAATGGAAAAGGCACTTAATTATGATCATTATGCTTTACAACAAGAACTTTAAAAACTCTTAAGTTACGCTCACAACCAAAATCCCATCACTAAATTTGATCCAAAGGAAGTACATTTTAAACTATCATAGACTCAAAAAATACAGGAACCTTTTGCAACATCTGAGATGAAAGACACTGAGACTCAACTGCAATCATCCTTGAAATTTACACTAAAAATCAATAAAAGAATGATCTAGGATGCAGATTTAATTGCACTGAATCAAAGCTAGCTGATTAGTCAGCCAGCTCCCAAATCAGTTCATGTGATAGGAACCAAACAATACAGCATTACAATAGCAGGGGTTAATCTTCCACATACTGCCCCCCTTTTTATACCCCTCCTGCCATTCAACCTATGCAGCACTGCTTGGCTAGACAGATGGATCAAGCACAACACCCCTGCTCCCAGATTTCCCCACCCCCATCCCTTTTATCATACTGGTATTATATAAACTCTGATATTTCTTACTTTGAGTAAGCACTACACAGACCCTAACAATCAATATACAGGCACATTTTTGAGAAACCAAAGCCAGAATTTTGATACTAAATGAATTAACATACAACATTAAGAAAATTAATAATTAAGTTTTGGAATATGACTTTTGTGTTTTTTATCAATTGTTGATGTGTGTAACCAAGCTTTGCATGCTTTCTAAAAACTGTCAATTATAGCAACATAAAGCTTTATTCCTAATTTATTTACAAATGTATCTCGATTTCTTCCTCAGACAACTAGATCTAAGTTTATTTCTCTAGACACACACTTCCAAGTTGCACTTGCATTGACACCGTTTACAACTTTACAACAAGAGGAGATCATTGTAGAGAGGTGACAAAAGGTCATAGCGTAAATGCTAATGAGTTAGACAGTGAACTTGACCTTTTCTTGAACCCCCACAGGTTCATTATCGTTATTAGACTGTCCCGTTAAACAGAATAGGCAATAGCACAAAGGGCCAAAAGAAACTGACCCCTTAAGTCAGTTGGGAGCCTAACTTTATTTTGTTGTTTTCCGTGTCAAAATGTCTAGTGACATAGATATACTCTTTGGTTGAAAAGCCCCAAACAGAAGCGCTGTAAACATTGCAGTGTTCCGGAATATCAGGACTCACCAGACGTTTGCTGTACCGTGTATGAGGGTCCTCCATTATCTCTAGAAGAGAAATAAAGTTTCAAGAGTAACGTTAGATTACAACCGATAAAAACCCCCAGTGCTGCTTAGACATGTTTGCTCTGTTCTTGCATTATGTGATAAAAAAACCACACAACTCTGCAGAAAGCCTAGCTAGATATCCCTGCTAGCGTTAGCCAACAGTGTTGTTGTAGCCAGCAAGCTAAGGTTAGCAATACGCATAAAATTAGTTACAAACACAAATGCTACGTATGAGTCAATGTATGAAAACAAGTGCCGTTTAAAGCGCGTATATTTAAACGGTAATAACACGAACCAGCCTTTCGATGTTATGCCGTTATTTTAACTGGTAATATCGGCTAACGTAAACTAGCTCAATTGACAATCCCTTTCATAAGTCGTCGGCTACCGTTGACGGTTGCTAGCTAGCTGACATTAGCCTCTATACGGCAGTTGTAAGCTTCTTTATCATTACCTCTCCGTTTTAACTCCTCTTTTGCCGTGGCTGTTAAAGTAGTATGTCCCAACTAAAGCTTGTGATGCCTCTCTGTAAAGTTTCTCGCCATGTTATGTTATAGCGACTGTGTATATTGTTATGTTTATTATTGTGCGATAAAGTTAGAACGATTCGACGCTCCGAGCCGCCATTTTCAGCTGGTCAAAAAATACACACACATACACACAAACCGAGAAGAAGGACGTGGCCCCGCCCCCTTATTTACGCCACCGCTCCGAAAAATTAGCATAGTAGCTCTGTGGTTGGACACAGCATATGCTATTTAAAGAGGATTAGAATATGTTAAAATAGAGGGATGCTCGGTTTGTGTCTTGTTCTAGAGTTGAGGATTGGTTTCCTCTGCATCCGGATGAACTCCTTATTTTACAGGAGTCACTATAAAAAACATGCAACGAAACAGTCCATTTTATTTTAATGAAAGGGCAGGAGAAAATGTACTAAAGCACATAGAAACACGTGAAAGAAGCAAATGACTTGAATTATGAGCAAATTTATAAGCAATACACTTGTGATTGCTTCTATATTTACACTGAAATCATTTTCGAATATTTCCTTATTAATTCGTAAACTTTGTTTCACTGTATATAACTAGATATTGTATTTATTTTGTTTGTATCACATGAAAGTTGTTTGTTTGGTGTGTCTTGATTTATTGTTAACTATGAGTTTGCTGTTCACTTGGCCAGATCATTCTTTAAAAATAGATTTTTTTTATCTGGATGGTTAGAATACAATGTACAATACAATGACAATTAAGACATTCATTCATTCATTATTTATTTATACAACCAGCAACTCTTGTGGCAAATCTCCATCACGGACCTGTAATATAACAATTTGTTTGAGTTTGTTTTTGTTTATTGTAATATAATGAGCAACTTTGATATTTTATAGTCACTTTATATTTTATTACATTACTATTATATTTTATTATTACTATTATATAATTATTACTTCATTTCTTAAGAGTAAGTATTTTATATGTGTAATTTGATATTCAAACTTCTATTACACAGCCTTTGTGAACAGTTCTTGAATTTCACTGTTCATACCATGACCATGTGAAAAATAAAAATTTTAAATCTATTCATAAAATATTCACCAAAAACGCAGATGTGGGCTTTGATGAGGCTATAAATCTGAGTAGAAACACTGGGTATTTGTAAATGATTTACCATTAATGAACACATGATTGATATAATCACATTCAACATATATATTTAGAGGTTACTTCCCTTAACAAACATTAAATAGACTTGTATATGTGTGAGATAGTATTAAATGAGGAAAACTACACGCAATATTGGAAACCAGTACCTAGTGCTTGTATTTTCCAGTATATTCACTATAAACTGTTGCGCGAAAGACAACGAGTGCACTATTGATGTGATTCTATTCAACATGCACATTTCGAGTTTACTTATGTTAACAAAAACCTAGCAGAAGTTTAATTCGGCCGATATATGTGTGGTAGTATTAAATGAGGAAAAACTACAAGAAATATTCCGTATTAGTGCAGACTGCGTTACAACCTTTTATATAATGATTTAGCTGCCACCTTGTTTCTGCATTTTGCGAAATTGTCACGATGAACTGATGCGGGAAAGGTACTGATTGAACGCACCACTGATGTGATTGTATTTAACATGTACATAACAAAACTAAGCAGACATGACATTTTTACCATAAATATGTACAGGAAAGACAAAAATGGTGCATAAATGTTCGAGAATGCAAAGTAATCCGTGTTTGACGCTCAAACCCCCAAACCCTGGCCTCACGCGACCCATTTAAAAGTCCAGATGAAACCTTCAGTGATGGATGAATATAAAACAAACGCACCCCTGTGCAGACTCCGCCCATGAGGGGTTAATGGGCCGGGCCTGGCACTGGGGAGGAAGAACAGCGAGATGGGGGATGAAATGAGGTCAGGAAAATGCTTTATACGCGGATGTTATGTCGTATGTTGCCATGCATTAGATGCAGATTCTACACACAGGAGGAGAGCAGGCTGTGAAACAAAAATGATGCTCAGAAAGTGTGCGTAAGAGCAGAAAACCAACCCTGACGGGTCCGTCCGTGTAAACAGCCCATCAGCTGAGTCATGTATAAGCCTCTAATACAAGAAACGAGCATACACCAACACTTGGTACAACGCACAGAAATCTTTTATTACATAACAGGCTTTACTGGGTTGACACACGGCCAGTGAGCGAGTGACAGCCGCTGGTACAGAAAACACCATCAATACAAGCATTTCAGCAGATGCATACAGACAGATCACACACCACAAAAACCTCACCATTTATTAAATCTATGACAACACACAAATCAGAAAACATACAATTAAAGGGTATTTAAGACCGAACCACAGCTATGTTTAAATGCATAAGTGGACTTTTTGTTGCTTGGGCGCACAAAAGTCACCTTAATGCACTTACTTGAAATGTTATGAATCCTTATAAATATTTTTCTGATTAAGTAAAATATATTTTAAAAAAGATGGTCCCCTCTCTGCGCCACCAGGAGCCGCTAAAGTCATCCAGAGTGGTCAAAAATGATTAAATGTCACATGTTGAACAATCTGTTTTAACAGACTTTGCAGACACTGACAGCGATCTACACATTTCTACCACGTTCAAACACTTCATACAGCAAGAAAATAATTTAACTCAAATGATTAATAAATGGGAGTGAAGGGGAATGAGGTGTGGTTTCATCTCTTTTTTTGTCATTTTGTTTTTTAAAACAGACTAAAATAATGGTCAGGGTACAAGTAAGGGAGCACTTCATTCATTATTCTTCAAGAAGTTCATCTGTGAAAACACAAAAAGACAAAATACTAAATGTTTTCATCCACAAGAGGAAAATGCACAGTGGTATGGATTGAGTGGTTACCTTTGTAAAACTTTTTATGAGAAGAAGCTGTAGAGATAGGAGAACCCAACAATCCCAATGATGGCACAGCACAATGTAATCATCATCTTTTTCTGCAGGTTTAGTGGAGAAGAGACAGTAATCAGCTCATAACGGTCAGTAGATTGTAGTTGAAACACACACAATCATACAACACATTCATGTTTGTGGACACAGGAGTTTGAGGAAATCATTGGGCAAAAAAGAGGAACCAAGGACCAGGGAGGTTATGGTGTTTGTGTGTTGAGAGAGGAAAAAAAAAGCAACTTACCTCTGTTTGACAGATAATCAGTCTCTAAAACCTGTACTTTGCAACACAATGGTTGACATGAAGTATCAAAAGTCACCATCCTGCTGACGACGTCCCATAAAAACATCTACACAGCTCCACCAAGAACCACAGTCATCAAAAACCTTTAAAAAGTCCGTTACACATTTACTTTACTCACACAGAGCACACAAGCACAGGACAGAAGGCAAGTAATAAAAAACATAAAATCTTTATTTTTCATTTAAATCACTGGGTTACTGCAGACTTTACTGACGGTACAAGAAATAAGGCTTGAACACAAGTGTTTGAATGGAACAGCTGAAGCCAAAAGAGCAGACAGCGTGGACTCAACACAGTATACTCTTAAAGAGATTCCTGGACAATCAGATTTAAAGGAACCATTCAGGCTCTCAACAAAGGCTCCTCTCAGTGGTAGTGGCTCTGCTGCACAGTGTCTGCTTTCAGTTAATCTTGATATTTAACAGTGCTGTCAACTAATTTACTATATGGACCATATTCGCAATACGCAAGCAGATTATTAACCTTATATAATGTTAATAATCATATAATCCGCCCCGTTGGTAAACAATCACGTTTCCAGTAGACCAGGAAATGCCAGGATATGAATTGCACTCTCAACAAAAACCGCCAGCACCCTTAAGATTTTAAGATGTCTATTTGCATCCTGTTTGCGTAACTTTATTCGAAACGTGCCATCTGAGGCATCAGAAAGTATAATAAATATACAAACTACTCAGGCACTTTTGGCAAAAACTCACTAGTGTTACGAGTCTCTTTATACCCCTAGGTATTATAATATAGGTTTAACATATGAGACAGGAATGTCTTTAAGTCAAGGGTCAACCTGGCTAACACTGTACTTCAGCAAAGCTACTACACAAGTTTCAAGGTAATTCTTGCAATATTCAAGCATGTAGGTCTATGTATCCATCTAGACTGGATTTTTGACTTGTCTGCTCATCTTAGCCTCACCAGTCCACGTTTCTATGAGCAAAATCCCTCATTTAAATACACTGAAGAATCATAGGTGACACACACCGATCCTCTTCCAAGTTGAACAAAAACAGAGCTAAATATAAACAGTACACAAACATACGGTAATTCTCTTATTTACAAGATCATCTGAGCTTAATTATAGAGGTTAAGACATTGAAATGTGAAAGTGCTGGAACTCCTCACAAAACTGACAAATTCACAGTACAGTGAACATAGCTAGCATTCTTGATCATATTACACAAAATAATAGTAAAAGGGGTTAGGTGCTTCTGCAAGGATTGGGTCCAAAGTGCTGGACATTACAGTAAATTTCAGCTAAAAAGAAAACACTTGATTCTTTGGCACAAAATGTTGACCACTGAAATGTTTAGTGACACTCAGGGACTGTGTGACTGTCTTTTTCCCAATTCCCTTTTCTCTTCCTCTGAGATACAAGAGGTGATAAACCTCATGTCAGTTTCAGTCTCATTTCAGCAAAGTATCCTCACACTGTCCAAAGCATCTGATGGAGTCAAAACTGGTCCTATAAAAATGTTTCTCATCAGATTGGAATAGCAATTCAAGGCACAAGGTGGCAGGTCAGGTACTTTTATATAGCGATCTCCCATCTATGAAATGTTAGGGTGGCAGAGTGACAGATATCAGTCTTTTCATTACTGGATGAGCTGATGGTGGGTTAGATGGAGTGAATGATGAACAGGCAAGGTGGAGGTCCTTCTATAGTACCGAGGGGAGGACTATGGCGAGGATGATCACAACAACCACAACGCAGATGACGCCGATACAGATCAATTTCTACAGAGAGGGAGATAAAGGGAGACAAAGACAGGACAGGATTAACGGCGGGACACATGAGCACTGAAATGAACCCACACCAGACCCAACACTAGCTCAGAGTAGCTCGCCACCAGCGCTACTTTGTTTGCACTGCAGTAACCAGAGGCAAGTGCTGCAAAAGAAAACACACACCCAAGAACTACAAATACGCACAAACACACCTCAGGTTAAACCCTGTGGCGGAAGACAATAGAAACTCACACATAAAGCCTGATGCGGAGAGCGTGAAAAGCCTTTTCTAAAGCATTTCTCAAACCCACACCCATTATAACAGAGAGGAGGTTATTTGCTCCAGAGTTACTCACCATCTTACTCAAATAGTTCATCAGCTTTTCGTCAGTCCCACTGACAACCCGATTATGAGCGCTATTATGGCCAGCAAGACCACCACTATCACCACTATTATCACCATTTTCTGTTGGAAATAGCCAAGTACATACAAGCACCATTGTGAGGACCATTCTCAGTGGAAACAACAACAACTGCATCCTGTAGCAGAAAACATTTATGCATTTAAGTTACAATTACTGTGTATATACTAGAGTTGGCCAATATGGGCCAACAAAAAATCTATATATTTTGGGTGAATGGCACTACTTTTTTTGAAGTAGAAAATTAAGATGTAAGGAATGTGAGGTGTCACAAAACACTTTCATTTAACAAAACAAAAGCTGACCAAGGTGACAAATGAATAGAATAAAATGTAAAGTTAGGCCTCAGTTAAAGAATATAATGTTAAGAAAACAAAATACCAAGCTTACTATTATATATAGAAATGTTATAAAATAATAAAAGATTACATACATGTAGATACAAATTTATGCAACACTTCATATGTGATATATGCATTTTATCATGTATTATCATCAAGTATTATTTTATACAAGTCAGGATTGGCCAATAAAACTATAGCAATCATGATATAATTTTAATATCAAAATATACATTTTTCTCTTTAAGATTTATTTTTTGTTTACATAATCATCTATAACCCTTAAGAAATGATGTGTTTTACTTTTTATTTTGCTCTTGCATATTATCATTGTGAAACACAATTTTATGAACAAAAAACTTCTGGCTTCTTCACCTTTCAGTCAGAATAAGCCTTTAAACTTGAAGGAATTAACAATTTTACATTTATCATTAGGGCCCGAGCAGTGGTCATGCAATGGCCGCGAAGGCCCTATTGTAATTGTAATGTTTATTATTATTATCATTATTATTATTATTATTATTATTATTATTATGATGCCTCTTCCATCTCATTTTTGGGGGCCTGAACATGGGCGAAAACTCAATTTTTTTGGCAAAATCACGAGTGGCGGCGAAAAATTTGATATTTTCGAGGTTTCGTGACCGAACC
>JAPQRQ010000002.1:20755899-20790402 GCA_037367365.1 Apogon talboti
AGAGAGAGAGAGAGAGGGAGACGGGAAAAGACACATGGCTTGGAGAGCATGTGCTCCAGAGACAAACCAGAGGATTAGAATAATGCACCGGATATCAAAGTTCACATATTACGTATCTCTTCAGCAGGACACTCATTGCGTTGAAACTGAACCCTTCATACCACAGGCATAACCTATTGAATTTAACTGACGATACAAAAGAATTTTAACTGTACATTTAAAAGCTTTAACAGTGCCAGATTGTCTTATGTCAGCAGGAAGGTTACTCCAGAAAGGTGTAGTTATCTGCTGACCTTTTAAACTTTTAGGCAGAACAGTATAAAGACATGCTGTGTGTGTGTGTGTAGATGATGGTGTTTCTTTAAGCCTGCTTATGTTGGAATGTGCTTTCAAAGGACCCAAACAAGTGTAAAAGATGAGCGGAATTAAAAACATGTATTATTAGTGTATCATGCGTTCTATCATTTCATTATGAAAGCACTAATCTGAAATCTAATTTACATCATTCATACACATTTGTATGCAATCTATGGGCCTGTGTTTTATTTTTTTTTTTCATATATTGAAATCGAGACAGAATATTTTTTCCCACCAAAATTTAAATCACTGACAATATATTTTTTAAGGTAATAATTATATGTTTACACGGACACAGGTTGCTAATGCCAATAAAAAGACCATATTTTAATTTCATGTAACCCTGCAGAAGAGGGCATATTATTAATTATATTGATGTACTGTTTGCTTGTACAGTGTCATGAAACCAGACTGTCATATTAGTACTGATTTAATATGAATAAATTATAGTGATTTATTAACATTGTTTCCAGGCTAACAAATCTATCAAGCACAAATCATCTTAATTAATAAGCTTAATATTAAAAGGATGTGTCCTCATTCCTCTCAGGTCCATGTAGTAACCATGGTAACCACCGAGCGTTATAACTGGTACACGTCTCAATGAACGTCCAGAATGTGGTTTACTATTACGTAATCCTGTAGAGAAGGTCCAGTGTGGGTCAAAGAACGTGACTGACACCTAGTGGCCAACAGTCTACTCAACAGATCAAAATGAAAAACAGGCTCAGGTATTGCGGTCGATGGAAAATATATCCCTAATATAGAATTTTAGTGATTTTCTCTCCATCATAATCCATAGGGACTTACCCGGCAGTGTAAACTTTCCTGTGTGTAATATGTCCTCAACCCTCTGTCCTCATAGTACAAGCAGCACAATTTTTGGAGGGTAGAAGTTTGATACTTGTTGCTGTTACTGAACGTGTACAGCTTTTGGACAATATTCATCATCTTAATACAGATGGTTCACTGCATTTGAAGCTTTCATGTTTTGTTTATAGTCACTAGTGTGCAGTAGACCCCAGAAGAATTGTAAGGCTTGTATATGTCTGAACTCCAACTCAAAAACAACTAAACTACATTCACACTCTTGATTTACTGTAAATATCTGACGACCTCCGCAAACTTCACATTACCTTGTGGCCAATGTAAGATTCCACTGTGAACAAGTCTCAATCACAGTAAAATACACAAAAGCAGTGGAAAATTAAGTGTTCCAATCATTCAGTACAAGTACTAACGCAGTGGAAATACTCAATAGTTTTGCATTCAAAGCCTTCCAAGTTATGGTAGTGTGACTATTTACTGTGCAGCAAAAAGGTCCATGTAGGTGTATTACTGTTACACATTTTAAGATTGACCTCATGCTATTTATTCAATATTGTGCACGCCACTCCCTCCAGTGCAGAGTTGTGAAGAAACAAACAGGGATGTCAAACATGCATCCCCTGGGCCAAGGTCAGCCCGCCAAAGGGTCCCATCTGGCCCATGGCATGAATTTGCCAAGTGCAAAAAATTACACTGAAGGTATTAATTGTCGAGGATTTCAAACATGCAGCATAATTTGATCTCAAGTGGGTCGGACCAATTCCAAACTTCTGCGAAAAATTTACTAACTATTTACACTTACAAACTATCCTTTCACAGTAAAATGTAAACTGAACAACTTAAGAAAAATAAGTGCAATTTTATCATTGTGCTTGTTACTAAATGTTTTGTGTACTTGTAGATCCCTTGTGATCCACCAGTTGTAACACACACGTAAATGAGACAATATAGTTAAAATTGCACTTATTCTTAATAAAATGTCAGGTTAATATTCATTCAGGTTATTCACACTTTGTGAAAATTTGTAAATGTAAACATTTCCATTATTTAATTCCTCCCCCACAATAAAAAGGTTGGAGTTGAGAGTAGGGAATTATTCGATTACTGCTTCAGCCCACTTGAGATCAAATTGGACTGTATGGAAGTAGCCCAGATCGGATCAGATTCCATATGGTTTGTCATGTTCAGTCATGGAGGGGGAAAAAAATACCATACAAGTGCAGTTCGTACGGTGTGAACATAGCCTAAGGTAAAAGGGATTTGTGTTTGTTGGGAGGTATGAAATACAGTTTACCATTGTCTTTGTTCCATTTACTTTATACCTACAACCTTATCTCATTGCACTGACCCCTTGAGGAAATTACACCTATCATTGTTCCCTGATGCACCTGAAACACAAAAGTTAAAGCTGTAATATCTGCACTGTAAGGAGGATTAAATAGAATTCAACAATTTCTGCAATAACTGAATACTTTGATTTTTTAAGTTCCTCTGGAAGTTCACTTTGCTCCAGTGGTATTGAACAGACTGAAAATGAATTCAGAGTTATTTTGGGTTGCAAAAGGAAAACTAAAAAACAAGCATGGACATTTTATACTGAGAATGTTTTTATTCAAAGTTTACTCCCCTTAGTGCTTCCAGTACACCATACAACAGCATTATGCAAGCTGGATAAGTGCAGTGGAGGGTGCTAAATGATGGAGTAGCACGTCGCCATGCTAACAACACTAGGGCGGGTGTGTCAATACAGTGATATTAGAACCACGACTTTTCCACCAAGATTTTCTTAGTTTTAAAACGAACAAAAGATTTCAAAAATAAAAAAAATCTGAAAAGGGATTTTACAGTAAAGGGGGCTGAACTCCAACAACTTCCTGTCCACAGTGGGGGGAGGGGGGGTGTCACAGAACAGGTTAGAGGTCGTCATCTTCATCTGGGAGTGCTGTTTGTGATGCAACCTGGACAGCAAGAAGTAGTCGTTACAATGGAGGCCCATTTAAAAAAAAAAAAAAAGAGGGAAGAAGGTCAGCCAAATTTGTGAATAGACACTTACCTGGAGCTCTTCCTCATACTTGGCAGCAAGAGATGGGTCCATCTGGACTTCTGGGGGAGCGAGGGCAGGCATTGCCACAAACTCTAGGTTAGGATCACCAATCAATTTTCTTGCTAGCCACAGGAAAGGCTTCTCAAAGTTGTAGTTACTCTTGGCAGAAATGTCATAGTACTGGGGAAAAGAGTGGTTTTATGTTAAAAATGCAAGTTCAAACCAAATAAGGATCGAAATCATGATCGATGTGCCCATAATCAGCTATAGATTACGTAAGGAGAGCAGTAGTTACCTGCAGGTTCTTCTTGCGGTGAAACACAATGCTCTTGGCTTTCACTTTCCTGTCTTTGATGTCCACTTTGTTGCCACAAAGGACAATGGGAATGTTCTCACAGACGCGAACCAGGTCACGATGCCAGTTGGGTACGTTCTTATAGGTGACTCGAGAGGTGACATCAAACATGATGATAGCACACTGAGCTGTGGAGGACACAGGAAATTTGTGTGAGTTTGTGATTATGCAAACTTTTGCTAAGCATATCAAGTTATGCCCAACAATTATAAAGGAAAAAAAGCATGTAAGGGCTGAGGAGTACCTTGAATGTAGTAGCCATCTCTTAAACCTCCAAACTTCTCCTGACCGGCTGTGTCCCACACATTGAACTTGATGGGCCCTCTGTTGGTGTGAAACAGCAGTGGGTGTACCTCTACTCCCAGGGTAGCTAGAATTACAAAGACATAATGGTAAAATAAAAAGGTGAAAAAGTAGATAAAAGCATTATCTAAGACAAGTGATGGAAACCTATGAAGGGAAAGACATATACCATCCAAACAAACATCTAAACCTATGCCACATGTATTCTGTGTATTATCTTTATAACATGATATACCTCTACCAGCGGTTGATTCATGTTGACTGAATGACACTCAAATGCAACAAAGCGACTGTACAAGGAAGAGAGAATTCAATTTTTAAGCTCACGAGCTGTGACTATATCCATATGAGTATTATGATGATTGGAATTCTCATATTTTGCTTCAATTCCAGTTCTGAAAAAAGGCTAGCCTCACCAATTCTCATTTAGCAGAGTACTTCAATATATTATTAGATTATACATGATAGAAAACTAAGGACCATGACTTCACTGAAACAAACTGACAATTGCTCCACTGCCCTATTAGCTGAGTAGGCTAAAACGGCGCCACTAATGCTGCTACTTTGCGCATTTACTGAATTTAACGAGATTTGCAGCGTTTCATGCCGATTAAGTACTTACCAACATATTTCTTTTCAAACTCTCCTGTGATGTGCCGTTTCACAAAAGTTGTCTTCCCGGTACCTCCATCTCCTACCAACACAAGCTGAACAACAGCAGAGAGCACACTTAGTTTAGACTGGTTGGTACTGGTTCTACATTTTAACGATTAGCACAGTTAGCCACAAGTACCGCAAGTTGCGTTGCTGCTTTCCACATATTCTGGACAAGTAGAAGTGACCAGTAATGAACTCACCTTAAAAACAGCTACGGGTTCAGTGATTGCGACCGCGGCCGCCATGGTTACAGATTTATAGGAGCTGAGGAAAACAAGGCGGGATGGTTAGCACAGTATCCGTCATCGTGCTACCTGCCAAGTTAGCTAGACAGTGGTGCTTAGACATGCTCGTCTGCTGCGTTAGCTAGTAGGTACTTAACTAATACAGCATAAATAAGTTAAATTCGAACATCCACCGACTGTAAAAATGTGCGATTAACATCTCGGCTAAACTCTGGGTAACCGCCTGTTAACCGCTGCATGGCGTTGTACAGCTTTAGCACTTTCAATGACTACATGCTAATGCTCCGGTAGTTGCCGCGTTCGTTGCCGCTGCATCCGTTGAGCTCACATCATACATATTGTCCAGCAGTGGCGTATATCAGCAATAAATTGGACCGATATTCCAATAGACTAGCCGCTAGAGCCAGTTGCGAACCTAAGTGTAGCTAGCTAGGTAGCTAGCCTGCTACAATCGTTGGCATGAGTGCGCCATACGACCCGCGACGGCACTTTTTCTTGCTCGACTGGAACAATTGGACTGGAAAATTTTTTAATCTGTTCCATGTTGCAGTTGTTCACCTATTAGAACCAACTAAAACGGAGCACGTCGATTTGACTTGACGCATTGAAACGTTGTTTATAACTGCGATGGTAAAAACATTTGGTGACATATTTGCTATTCTCAGGAACAAAGCGGCGGAATGAGGTGCTGTGCGGGCTAACCTGTTAGCCAACACAGCATGGGAGCCATTCTTTCACCAGAGCTAACGGTAAGTTAGCCGAGACTTAGCACCAAAAATCAATGGCCTAATGTGGCGGCTCATTCTTCACGTGGCTACAAACTAAACTGTACACAGATCCAACGCATAGCCTCAGGTTTGCTATTGTTTTAAAACACTTTCCGGATTAGCACAAAGTTGAAATATAGGATGGCCCATTGTAAGAGCAGAAAATATAGAGACTCACCCGGTGCTGCTGCGAAGAAGGGAAAGACTAAATGGCTGCGTTCGCGGGAGATTCAGCGTGGACTATGAGTCAGTTTCCGCCCTTATCATGTGACCTCCTCAGCGGCAAAACGCACACAGTTCCCATTCTGTGCGTTTACAGCGGTGCTCACACATCGTGATTCAGCATGTTTATCCCCCTAATGAACCCAGTTATCTTTGGGACCTGCAGATATATAGTAAAATGTAACTCAATTCAGTATCAGTGCAATGTTTACAATTTTTGCATCCGATCAAGGTATCAGATACTGAAACACTGAAGTTTCCAACACAGTGTCTGAAAACCTATTTGACCTCTGAATAAGAAACCTGTTGGATTACAAATAGTATTCAAGCCATTAGGTAAACACCAAAAGTAGCATTGTGTGAATAAACTGATTGCTAAATGTAACAATTATTTATATTAAGTATCAGTACAAACATCAGTACAAATAATATGTAATATAAAAATATAATATCAGTATAAAATGTATGTAACAGGCAGGATTTAGAATGCTTTATTTCAGTATGTTCATCAGCATGTACAACATAACACACTTAAGAAAGGTTTTGATTATAGACTCATATACATTTTTTTAAAGTGCAGCAGAAAAGAGTACATACAGTAAATTGTGCGTAGGGTAGTTATAAAAGACTTTCTCTAAACATTTTCAAGTCTTTACAAGACATTGTATATTATTGTGCGTTTATATATTTTTGTGCAATTCTTGACTGAACAGAATCATTGGCTGTAAAGCTTCACTCCTTATCTGTAACTCAGTGTAATATTTATGAAGCTGAAAAGTAACGTCTTCACTGTATGACAGGGTGAAACTTTTTCAGACATCTTCTGTTCAACAGTGACTCTATCGGTACAGGTAGTCTGCCTGTATGTTGGCTGCTATCTCAGGTTCCCATAGGTCTCCATTGTTGAGGAGCTTCTCCTTGTTATATAGTAATTCCTCATGTGTCTCTGTGGAGAACTCGAAGTTTGGACCCTTAAGGAAAATTGTAGACCACAAGTCACATTAAATACCTACAAGTCTAAAGGCACAGTGGAGATATAGTCTCCTGCTATCCAATAGGATTTCTGTGAGATGCATCTTCATATACAGTCAGGTTCATAAATATTTGGACAGTGACACAAATTTTGGAATTTCCATCTGCACAACAATACAGTGGATTATAAATGAATCATTCGAGATGTGATTAAGCTTGAATTCAAGGTGGTGAAAAATGTTGCATTAACCATTTTGGAATTACAAGAATAAAAACATAGTCCCTCCATTTTCAGTGGCTCAAAAGTAATTGGACGACTGACTGATAATCAGCTTCCTGGCCAGATGTGTCCTGTTCCTTCAGTTTTCTTTGCCAAATTAAGCAGATAAAGGCAGATGGATAATGACCGCAAGTCCTTTACAAGGTAAGCAAATGGGATGATCTTCAGTGGGAAAGTCAGTATCCTGATCTCAACCAAACAGAGCAGCTTTTTGGTTGCTGAAGAACAAAGTGAGGGCACAAAGACCCACAAACAGTGACTGAAGCTGGCTGCAGTAAGGGCCTGGCAAAGCATCTCCAGGGTGGAAACTCATCGTTTGGTGATGTTCGTGGGTTCCAGACTTAAGGTAGTTACTGATTGCAAAGGATTTTCATCCAAGTAGTAAAAACAATGCTTATATTTAGAATGATCCTAGTTTATTCAATTAGTTTCAAGCTTCTGAAAATGGAGGAATTACATTTAAAATATTTGTAATTCCTAAATTAATTCAATATTTTAGATAAACTCCTTGAATTAAACTTCACACTTCAATCCTATGTTGATTGATTCATTTCAAATCCACTGCGGTGGATAATATTTCAGAGAAAGATTGCAGAAATGCACATTCTCCAGAAGGCCTGTTCTTACCTGAACAATAGCATCAACAGGACAGGCTTCCTGGCAGAAGCCACAGTAGATGCATTTGGTCATATCAATGTCGTAACGTGTAGTTCTCCTACTGCCATCAGCTCGAGTCTCAGCTTCAATGGTAATAGCCTGGATACAACACAGGAAGGAACAGGAAGTAACCAAACAAAACAACTGTTAGAAAGGACACAGAAGTATATCACCACTGAAATAATCAGACTGAAAAGCATACAGAATGATACAGAAGTTTGAAAGTGGATTTGTGTTTTTACTTGTGCAGGACAGATGGCCTCACACAGTTTACAGGCAATGCAGCGCTCC
The DNA here is from genome assembly GCA_037367365.1 of Apogon talboti. Lineage (NCBI taxonomy): Eukaryota > Metazoa > Chordata > Actinopteri > Kurtiformes > Apogonidae > Apogon > Apogon talboti. The sequence goes on from JAPQRQ010000002.1 coordinate 20,763,878, forward strand.
TCTCCATTCGGGTACCGGCGGAGGGCATGTTCTCCACGGAAGCGAGGTGATAGAGGGCCCTTTTCAAATGGGTAGTTGATCGTGGCAGGTTCACGAAACAGGTAACTCATGGTCATTGCCAAACCTACAGAGGATGGATTCGCCAAATGATCACAAATAAATAGACTGATGTCAGACCTGAGGGGAAACACCGATGCTTTTTCATAATGTCAACAAATCCTCTGAAAACACCATAAACTAACAAAGCCCTAGTCTGCTTCTACATACTTGACATACTTTGCCTGCTCCTGTCTACAGCACACAGTCTGAGCCTATTTTCTTCCCACAGAAAAAGTAAACCGTAGTCTTAACTGTATATAAGGTTAAGAATTTTCTTCAAACATCTGGACTATGTAGTTTATATTGTGTTACTTTTATCAAATATAACAACACCAATGAACAATGCCATGTTAGGGGACTATTTTCAGCTGCAGGCATGTAAAAATGTGATGGTTTCTTGAGTATTAGAATGAAATTATGCGAATTAAGTTACTCGTCTGTGGTATAGTTAGTTAAATACTACATTAAATCACATAAAAAGGCTTAGTATTTGTAACCTCTAAAGAGTTCAGTCCAAAGGAGAGTTGTGGCAGCCCGGTCTGTGATGGACGTCAGGTCAGTCTGAAGCTCCTTAGCATTTACATATTCTGCAAGTGAATATACAGAGACAGGAAGTGTGTAGTTAGATCATTCAAAACTGTGGTCAGTGTCAAAAATATAAATTATCTATATATTAAAAACCAAGTGGCCTCTGTGTGCCTGTGTGTGTATCTGCTTTCTAACTGAAAAACCGGACAGAGCTAGTCTTTGCCTTTTGGAGTACTTATGTATTTTGGGTCAAGGATCAGACTGGCGAAAACGGCACGTTGATAGGACCAATATTTTGGGAGATGTTAGTAATTTTGGAATACAATAGCCTTACAATCATGTTGAATCATAGAATCATCATTGAAGTAGGTTACCTAGCAACAGATAAACAATAGGGCCACGTTGCCATGGTGTCAAATTTCATGTGCAAAAACAGACATGCCAGGTGAGAGGTTATTCAACTGAAAATGCCAATGTAAATACATGTATATGTATACAAAACAAAATGAGGGCCAGCTATGTATTAAAAGCCAAGTGGCCTCTGTGTGTGTGTGTGTGTGTGTGTGTGTGTGTCTCGGGCATCACACAAAATCCGGAAAGAGCTGACTGCTGCAGTTCAGCATACTTATGTATTTTTGGTCAAGGAAGAGAGTAACAAAAATTGCAAGTTGATGGGACCAATATTTTGGGGGATATTAGTAATTTTGGAATACAATAGCCTTACAATCACGTTGCTATGCCCACAACACTTTGGCGGTGATTGCTGGACAAATGCGGTACAGCATGTACGAATACACGACAGCATAAAAACGACCACATCTAGTAGAACCCGTGGATATCCATGGGTCAATGCGCTAGCATAGTGTAATTACTTACTATATCCCTGTCTCAGCACACTGAGACTGAAAGGCCGCATGGGACCAAAGCCATGTCCAAATGTGCCTGGAGATGAACAGAGATGAAATGTAGCTATAAGTACTTTTATTCTCAAGCACTCCAGTGGAATAAACTTGAGGTGGCTATACTTTACTTGAGTATTTCCTTTGTCTGCAGCTTTATACTCCATTACATCTCTGAGGCAAAGATATACTTTTTCCTCCACCACATTTACAGTATATGAACATTGAATTTACTTTTCATATTATAATATTTAATTCCCTTCCTGTCCAGTGGAAAGCACAAATGTGTTGACTTTGAGAGTTTGTCATGAACGGAAGGCTGAAGTTTTCCTTTTAATATTATCCTCCTTTAAACTAAATAAATTCTCTAGAGCTGACAAATATAGCCACAATGCTGAAAACACGCCTGTATATCTGTGCTCATGAAAAGTTAGAATATGATGGTTTTATATAGTAGATGCACTGCTGTAGATTAAACTACCATCTACTGTAGCTTATACATTGAAGAAATGATTAGAATACTTATTCCACAACCAGAGATAAATAAGTGCGATTTTTCAATATGTGTGCATATATACCATCTTTTCATTACAATAATACACATCTTACACCTGACTCACTAGTACCTGGTTTGGAGTAGCAGGTGAGGACACGCAGACTTAATGCAGCAGTCATCTGACCACAGAAAACAGAAAAGCACAATGAATGAGCACATAGTACAATGCACCCTGGACATAAGCTGTAAGAAAGTTTATGCAAAGATCAAAACACTGTTCAGTTTAATACAGGTGATGATGGAGGGACACTCCAGCTGACTGAGCTCCAACATCCTGTAATCTCACGCTCCAAATCCCCGTCTTTTACGTCAGAGGTCTGTAACATTCATGACAAGCAGGTAGAATGGGAAGAACAGGAACCTACTCATCTTGGGAGCATTTGTATTATTATTATTTACGGATTTATTCCACGATGCTCAACCTTGATAGAACCGCGGTCACATCACATAACAACAGTCACACATGGCTCCTCTTCAATTAAAAATAAATACATACTTTTATCAAGACAAAATGACTGTTAATGTTGGGAGGATGGTATGGGGCTTTATTTAAAGAGCTAATAATAATGACTTTATGTCGTAACATGATTCATTCTTCCGTGTGATGTAATGTTACAGAGGCGGCTGTTTGTACTATATGTCATGAACGCATCACAATACATCGCATTACACGAGACCGTTAGCAAAATCTGGATCTTCAATCGAAGAGGGTTTGTCATAAAATAAACTCCTTTTTTGCTCCTTCCGAATAGAAAATTTTTAACTCATTCATTCTATATAGTATAGGAAGCATATGAAGTTATTTTGTGTCCTCATCCCATGTCAACTACTCTACATAACGTCCTTAACTACACTGTCTACCCTCCCACAGTTAATGTAAAGTAGTTCAGCTCATTCAACAACAGTGAATGAACTCAACATTCTTACCGTTTTTAAGTCCAACTGTAAAGTCTTAAATAGACAAATCTTTTGTCAAAAGTTTGACTGCGCAGCAACAGGTATCCGACAGTCAACAGTGGTCCGTGAAATGCACAACTGAAATCAAGCTGCATTCAAGTGCTGCTCGTTGTTATAGAACCTCGGCTGGCAAATTATGAAACAACTTGATTTATAACAATATCCGGTGTTATATGGAAGAATCTTCGGATTTATGGTATTAGAGTATTCTTTACATCCAACAATAGCAGTTTTAAATGTGTAGACAAGAGGAAACTCTTAAAAGGGCATAACCAGTCAGAATCTTAGAAAATGTGTCATTTACTCTGATGTCATTTGATGAATCATATTTGAGCAACTGAGTTGCTGTCAACTCCATGAAATAAAAAAAAGACGCTCTATTCTGAAAAAAGCTGTTTTTAGCAGCCCACATTGTCATTAAGAAGGAATTGATTGATTGGAGAGCCATTATTTAGCCTAAAACAGCCATAGACTCAGAGAGGCATACAATGAAAGTGTGACAGAGAACAACTGAGCACGAACAGAGAGGAAGTTTGTCTTCCTCCTCTCATCACTGGGAGGATCTCACACTTCACCTCCTCAGTAAGGGAGAGCTCAAACAGACGGACATGTAAAAGGTATTCATACTTTCATGCATATTTCAAGAGATTTCACTGTTTTCTTAATTTATGTCCCGTTTGTGTTGTGATGTTTTTAGTTTGCAGACAGGAAGCTGACTTGTGTTTCCTCTCTGATTTCATATTTCTAACGACAGAGCAGCCACAGTCGTCTCCTTAATGACAATAGCCGTTTGACATTTCTGTCCCTCCTGTCAGTAAGATGTTGAATCCATCGAGCCCAGCCCAGAAGACGCTCAGTGAGGAGGACAGCTCTGGATCTGATGAGGGGTCAGAGGTTGGATTAGAACATGAGACAGATCGGTTTGGCTTCATTCTGACCAATGGATCTACAGCTAGGTGAGTAATGTCATTACTGTTACTACACTATCACCCCATTTAAACTGGATGAACTGCTTTCATGTATTCATTTATTTTTAAAACGTGAATAGAAAGACAAGTACATGAGGAAGGTATGGACTCTATCCAGCCCTGTCTAAACAGAGGCTCAAGAAAGCAAAGGGCTGTGAAATAATTTAAGTTAAATTCAGATGAAGAAAAATATACAGAAATAGAGTAAAAGTCTCATCCTAGAAACACAAAGACTAACACAACTAGACAAAAAATTTAAAGGGGATACATACCGTACAATTCAATAAAAAAAAAATATTATAGGCTACTATGTTATGTTTTCACATAAAGCATAGGCAGGTGAAAAATGAATGTTCTTGCGGATTAGAGGCCAGTTGAAACAAAATAAATTTTGAGGCTAAGACAACAAGACATTCATGGCATAAGATGATAGACGATAACAATTAAAAAAGAATTGCTAATCTAAGAAAATGACAAAATTAACATAATCAATCTAATAACAATTAAAGACAATTAGAGTAAGAAAAACACAAATCTAAGGAGTAAATCAAAATAAATGGTTTATCTTGTTGTTTAAACTATAGTTAAAGTTACACCTGAATAAAAATTCCACTGATGTACAACTAACTAGTGGAGGAGAACTGAAAGTTTTAATTTCACTGCAAGCTTAAACAAAGAGAAAACTTGTCTGAAAATCTGAGTTGTTTGACAGTAGCTTGTGGTCTGTGATAGCTCAAAGTTGTGTGAAACAAACAAAACAAATCTGTCAGCCTATTATATGTTCCAGATACAGTAGTATCTGTCAATATCTCAGTCATCAGTCATAAACCCAAAAGAGCATTTTAAAATGTGCTTTGAGAAGTGAAATGTAAAAACAAGCCAAGATTAAAATATAAGCTGTAGCTAAACAGCTTTAGTAGTAAATCATGCATCGGATTGTGGTCTGACCATAGACAATGACTTTTATGAAACACAGAAATGCAAAAAAAATCTTGTCGCTGGATGGGATTGAACATTAAAAGGCATGAATTCAGAGTAACAACGGCAGCTACACAAACTGTTACCTGCCGTCCTGACACTTTCCCCACTGATAACATCCTGACTTGTTACCATGGAGACGTCATACTGCTACCGTGTGGTTTTCCTGTTTCCTGTCTTGTCTTCAGAGAGCTGTTTTTCTGTAATGACAACACACAAAATTGCATGCAGCAACACCACACACAGCCTGAATGGCCTCCAGTTAGATGACTATATTCCAATCACTGTTAGAGACACATGAAAGGCTGTTACATATTGTGAGCAGCCTCGTCTAGAGGTGAAATGACTGAACTAATGTTTCTGCACTGTTTAGCGTCAGGAGTGCTGGTCCACCTCCTGAGCTGGTGAGACAGAGGGAGGCCAAGTGGATCCACATCATTGAACAATGGGATCGAATTTTACTGAAGAAGACCAGTAAGGTGTGTCCTTTATTCATAAAATCATAAATGACCATCTATCAACTTTTATTTATATAGTAAATAATGTAATAGAGGATAGTAATGTGTTTCTGTTACCATTGTTTGCTTAGGTTAAGTTGCAATGTCAGAAAGGTATCCCCGCCTCCCTGAGAGCCAAGTGCTGGTCACTGCTGTGTGGAGCCACTGACAGGATGAAACAAAATAAAGACGTCTACAAGGTTGAAAAATATATTTATAGTCATTGATGAATGAAAAAACAAAATAGCTGCATAGTATAATCAGATCAGGTAGAACCATCAGTACATCATATGAACTGTTTTATGTCTTGATACGTAATGAATCTTCAGTTTTTACATTGTGTACTTAGCTCTTAAAGACCCAGAACACGATCTGAGGATAAAATGGCTGTTTTAAAAACTGTTCAGTAACTTTTGAACCATTAATTAACTCCAATGCTTAAATAAGTGGAGTTTCTCAGATTTTCAGAGATACTATACTTATTTGTATGTTGATACACTTGATAGTGAATGTGTATAGAATCTAATATTGTGCAGCTTTTTTTCAGTACAATATCTTCATTTGAGCCAATAAATGGCTGTAACTTGCTTAGGAAAGATTAGACAATAATTGGGTTGGAAGTCTAAAACAATATAGGTAACATAATAAAAAAACACAACATTTAAACAGTATTTTTCTCATAAAGTCATTTATCCTCAGACAAAGCAAATAAAAAATGTAAAATTATTGAAATATTGACATAATGAACCAAATGAAACTGAGGTTCTCCTGAATCAGATGATGCTTGACGATAGAAATACTTTAGAAAATCTAAATAAGCTAGTACAGATCAAAAGCTGTTCTGGGTCTATGAGGGATAAAATATCTTGTCTCTGTTTGCCAGTCTCTGGACTCACAGCCTGCTCTGCAAAGCTGGGTGGACGTGATCGAGAGAGACCTGGACAGACAGTTCCCTTTCCACGAGATGTTCCTCTCTAAGGACGGACATGGGTGGGCAGCATTTCTTCTTTCGTTTGTTTCTACTGACTACACTTTCGTTAGCATTCCACAAGTCTTTGTTTATCGGGTGCATTGAGACTACAAATATAAAAGTAATTCTGAATGTTAAACCTTGTGGTCTAACAGGCAGCGGGGTTTGTTCCGGGTGTTGAAAGCCTACACACAGTTCCAACCAGAGGAGGGTTACTGCCAGGCACAGGGGCCGGTAGCTGCAGTGCTGCTCATGAACATGCCTGCAGAGGTAATGGCCAGAAATACAGCTTTACATTCTGTTCAGTAAAGAAACTGTCAAGTTAGTGCAAGGGATTTAAAGTTCAAGTTGAAGCTTTATTGAATAGTGAAGGAGAATACAATGACTTATTTCATTATCTGACTTATAAATAAGAAATGTTTTGGTTTTTTTTCTCCTCTCTGGGGTTTAATTGTCTGTATGCTATGTACTATTGTTAGTTCTATGTTTTACATCGTCCTTGTCACACCTGCTTTGCAAAAAAAAAAATTCAATAAAAATATGTTTGAAAAAAAAAGTCTTATTTACACACATAAATGAGGCTCACTGAAAATATACTGTAAATTCTATTACTATTATGGCATGTGGTGTTGCTGTATTGCCTTTCATGCCCCCTCACCTCGTATGACTTTCGTCAGGAGGCCTTCTGGTGTCTGGTGCAGATCAGTGAGCAGTACCTACCTGGATACTACAGCCCTCTGCTGGTGGGGACCTGCACACTCCCACACATCTATAGACCCACACACACACAACATACCTTTCAATACAGTCTACTCTCACAGTGTAAATGTCTAAGCATGTGTTGACGTCTGGTGTAGGAGGGGGTCCTGTTTGATGCAGCCATGCTGACCTGGGTGTTGAAAAGGACGTGTCCAGCTGCACACAAACACCTGCAGCACTACGGTGTAGAACCCCTCATGTTTGCAACAGACTGGCTCATGTGTCTGTTCACACGCCACCTGCCCTTCAACACTCTGCTGCGAGTCTGGGATCTGTTTTTCTGCTATGGTATGCACCAAAGATATGGTGAAGTTTAAAATTAAGACATTTATTTACTAAACTCCACATTGCATACACTGTTGTTATGGCAAGAGTACCCAAAATATTTGTTTTATAATATCCTGTTTGTTGTTTTTCTACTGTAATATTATGCACAATTTTGCCAAACTATGACATGTTTACTACAGATGATGGTTCTTGATTGTTCTTGTGTCATTTGTGCTTCCTCTTTCCCGTCGTTCTCGTCCGTGGTGCAGGGGTGCGGGTGCTGCTCCAGGTGGCCGTAGTGCTGGTGCGTCGGGTTCTGGGCCGGGCTGAGCAGAGGAAGCAGTGCCAGGGTCAGATGGAGACTCTGGAGAGGCTCAGGAGCATCAGGGATGAGGTCCAGGAGGAAGACGATGCCTTCATAGCAGAGGTTAGAATGAAACACTGGGCACTGATGAAGATGACAACCACTGTACTAGTACTGTACACAGATGTCCTTACATTTCCTTAAAGCTGCAGTGCTTGATAGGTTTTAGTGTAACGACATATAGTATATTGTAATTCAAGTGGTTTGAGAGGAGACAAGACTTCTGTATCTACTCCTTGTGTTTTCAGGATGTAGAAAATCTACCCTGTGATGGGCAGATTTTTGGTAATAGCACATGCTTTCACATAGGTAGAGGGGGTTAAATACATGACTGCCAGTGACTGTACAGTTCTACTCCATGGAAACCTGGAAAAGATAGTTTCCTCATATGTTTTTTTTTTTTTACACAAATGAATTTTCTAATGAATAAATAAACTTCTTTGACTTTGAATTGAAGCCATCATTTTGAAAAAGAAAAACAAAATACAGTGACGGTGTGTCAGTTCATTTATTTGGGATGGTTGGGCATATCCACATAATTAAAGGTAGGTTGTGTGTCAGAAATAGATGTAAGCAGACAAAACTCTTTCATGCACTGTGGGCCTTGTCCTGCAGATTTAAGAAATATTCCAGATTAATTTCTATTATACTGTACAGATGCTGCTTTATTACATGTTCTATGTCTTTTATTGTGTGGTGCCACATTAACTATACTCAGCAGTTCTGTACAATATTGAGATACTACTTGAGTGTTTACTTTAAACTTCTGCTCCTTTACATTTCAGAGGTAAATACTCAACTTTTATTTGTCTACATTAATTTTGTTGCATTAAAGAAGTATATCTTAGAATTTATGACTACATTATTAATCTTTAAATTGACTTTAATGCAGTCCAACATGTTTAGAGCTTGTTACACACTTATCCTGATGTTCATGAACATACTTTGACCTTATTGTATAAATAAATTAACATTTATGAAAATTGCAGGAAAACTTTAACAAGTCTTGTTGATTTTATAGGTGTGCTCTGTGCCATTGTCAACCAGAGATTTGCAGAAGCAGATGGAAAAGGAGCTAGAGAAGTGGCGGAAAAATAAGCCCTCTTCCACCTTTGACCCCAGAGGTCGTTGCCAAGGATACCAGATGGCATGGACGAAGGCTCGACAGACCAAGGAAGAATGGGAGAGGAAAGAGAGAGAGAAAGGGAATCTGTCTGTTCCATTGGCTCGCTCTGCCTCCACTATGTCACTGTCCCCGTCACTGCTTCATAAGAGGTGGAGGAAAGGGGGAAAGGCCAACGCAGGCGAATGGGAAGGCGGCAGCAAAGTCGTCAGGCATCTTTCAATGGGGGCAAAAGAAGACTGGCAGAGCTGGACTGATTTAAATTTCAGAAAAGTGCAGGGTGTTAAGGAGGAAGATGATGTAGTCTTTGAAGAACAAACAAAACAGAGCAAGCCAGAACTAAAACAACAAACTGAGCAAAAAGAATGTATAGAAGGAAGTAAAAGCCAAACCATCACAACACAGCAAGTTGAAAAGAAAACAGAAACAGTAGCTAATTTACAGAAAGAAGTGGAAGCAAGAGAGCCTGAACAGCAGGAAGGGCAACCTACAGGGGAAAACAACCTGCAACCAGTAGATGCAGAATATTCACCTGTAGAGACAGACACAACCCAATCACCAGCTGAAGAACAGTCATCTAACAAACAGGAAGAGGAGCTGGACTCTGACAGCCAATCACAAATATTGAAAGAGCTGAGTCAGAAAGTGGAGGAGCAGGAAACTGAGGGAGAGACAGAAACACATGAATGCGAATGCGCAGGTGTGGCAGGTGAAAAGCAGACTGAGATAACCACAAATGTAGAGATAGAGATGCAAGTAAGTGTAAAAACCAGTGAGGAACCAATGGAACAGAACGATAAAAAACCAGAGGAGAGATTAGAAACTGAAAATGCACAACAACAGGTGGACACAGTCGTTGAAGTAGCAACGGAAACTGATCCACAAGTAATAACTGAAGCAAATCCAGACTCAGAGAGTGATGCCGAAGCTCAGGCTGTTAAAAGCACAGATGACGCTGTCACACAACAAGAGGACACAGAGACTGACAATTCATTTGAGGTGAAATACCAAAGTACTGAGTCATTAGCAGAACCACAAATGAAAGAGCCCCACACCCAAACAGGCACAGAGACTGATGTACTGGCACAGATACAAGTAGGAAATGCAGCCACTCTGGATGAATCCAAGACTGAAATAGATTCACAACAACACAGTGTAATTCTTCTTGAAGACGTGACAGCAGAAGCACAAACAATAGAGGCTTCAGATGAATGCATTCAACAAGAAGAAAATGCTGATGGAGCTGAGAACGATACAGAAGTAATAGGTACAGATAAAACAGTGACAGAATCAAATGATACATCCGAGCGTCCGCAGCCAAAAGAGGACATTTGTTTGACTGTACACTCGATGGCAGAGGTCGGGAATGATGTAAGTATCTGTGATCAAAAAGAAACAGAGGAAGCACCGGTAGAAATTCAGATCGCTAATGCTACTGTAGCTCCTCCGCACAATCAGGAGACTTCAACAAAACCAGCAACACCGATCCTCACCTCAGAGCCTGATGGGAAAACAACACAAATAGGTACCTGTGATGAGTCTGCATCCAAAACAACAAAAGACCAAGAGGAACAAAACAAAGGAAACATTCAGGAAGAGGATGATGACTGTATTTCTACTCCTAACACTCCTCAAGTAATGGAGAATTTGCACACTGACAATAACCCACAGGTACAAAATAAAGAGGAGTCTGACCTTGTGAAAGAAGAGGTTCAAAACTGTGGGCGTCGCAGCAGCTGGTCGTCTGGTGATTTCTGTTTCCGTAAATCAGCCAGTTCCCGAGAGTCTAGATTGGCGCGAAAACTTTCTGAAGATCTCTTTACCACACCACAGAAAACTCACCAATCTGCATTAAATCCTCCAGATCAGGTTAAACTTGCAGAGTTGAAAAGCAATCCAGGAGATGTAAATGCAACCAGAAGTCCTTCTAGTGTGATCAGGTCTACAGAGTCTTTAAGGAAGAGTAAACATGATGACCCTCCATCACTGTTAGCAGAAATAAACGAGGACAAGCAGCCACAAACCCCACCTAAACGTTTTGGTCTGTTTCGCAGACTGAGAGGAGATCAGCCCAAAAAGACCAAGACAAAAGCGACATCCAAAATGCAGGTCCCCAAAATTTTAATTCAGGATTTCAGTGACGAGGCGGGGTTAGGGAAACCAGTCGAGGTCGAAGAGGAAGAGAAACTGAGCTCCAGAGAGAGGAGGAGGAGGAGGAGGGAGAGAGAAAGACAGGAGAAAGAGGAGGAGAGGCTGAGAAAGAAGAAAGAGAAGGAGTTGGAGAAGGAAAAGGAAAGAGACAGGAGGAAACCGCAGACACGGGGGAAGAGTTTTCAGGTGCAAACGGACAAAGGCAGGACTCACCCTGCTGCAAACACTGGCTCACAGACACTCAGATATTCAGCTTCTTTTGCTGAATCTTACTTCTGACCTGAGAAATGGGGTCTGTATCAGGTGTAGTTCAAGAGACAATCAATAATCCCCTTCTAGTAAATCTTTCTTCTTCTTGAAGTTGCTGACATGTAAATAAATAATAAATGTTTACATCATTTCACAAATATTGGTTTTATTTGGAGGATTTTTTTTTTTGCACATTGATTACTAACCAAACAGTAAATCTAAACAATGAGCAATAAGAAACGTAAGTGCTTCACGTGTAATCTCCCATAATTTCACACCTTCAACTCCATCATTATCCTTATAGTCCAATAAAAAGCTGGAACATACTAGCTTCCCTCTAGATGTCCTCTCATTCTGTACTGGAGATCACCCCCGCCCACATAAAATAAATTACAGCGCTTGAAAAGGCCAAAGAAAGTGTCCAGTATTTCCTGTAGTCCTTGTAGCATGATGTGAAAATGGCGCATGCACACAGACATGCACTCACTCTCATCAGTTCAACTCTGTCCTTTCATTCATCAGTTTGTCATCAGTTTGTTTGAGACTCCTCCTCGCTGTCACTGGCCAACACTTCCTGAGTGGGCACCGGCTGAGTGGACATCTGAGACGATGGGGGAAGCACTGAGCCGAAGAACAGGGAACAAAACTGCAAAAGGACAAAAATGTTTTAAGAACATGTTTGAAGTGTAACATTTTTCACCACCCTGTTTCTTGTGCCCTAGTTTATTTTAGGGCTGCACTAATGAAGATTTTTACTGACTATTCATCTGCCACTTTTTGACTAAGAATCATTATCTACTCTGATCTTATGTCAAGTTCAGACCAAAAATGTGCAGGAGATTAAACCATTTTAGAGCCTTATTCACAAAGGAAGAGCATTAACCCTGCACGTCTGTGTTTCATGTGTTATATTTGCATGGGATAAGACACAATTCTCTGCTTCTAATGTCAACAGCGGGTTCACCACTTACAGATAACTGTTGAAAAATACTGTTGCTGTCACGTCATCCATCTCAACATCTTTTGAGATGTTGCTCTTCTGAAGGATTTAAGTTTGCTCTTTCACTGAGTGTCCCTGTTACATCACAAGTGCCTCCTGCAAGGCCTTCTGAATTTGCAACTCAAAGACACTGTCATTTACTTTCATTTATCATTACCAGCACAGCCTCCATAGTTCTCGACTAGGAAATAGACTGAATAAATGCAACAAAAATGTTGAAAATCCCAATAAATTATAGAAATTCACCCAGACCAGTATTGTCATACTAGATTCTAGATACAAATTCATACAGGATTAAGATCACAGACAAATTCACAATTATTACAAAGTACCAGAGGTTAGTTGTATGTGAATAAGTCTTGTAACGGTGTGATGAAGTCCATCTCAGCTCAATTCAAGCCAGTCTGGGTTTTTTCTCAGTATATTTATGGGCTGTACTTCCCCTGTCTTGATAGTTCGTATTTTCTCTGCTGATCAGAAGCAGAGTTTTGTGGAAAAAAAAAATGTAATCTTCATTTTCTTGTTTATAATGTTTTATGATTTTAACCCACTTTTTGCTGGGTATAAGAACTGAAAACAAAATGTGATTCTCTGTCTTTACTAAAACTATCTGCCATATATGACTTTGGAAACACATTCACAGTTAATACATAACACGAGGCAAACAGGTTGCATTTTGAGTTTTTGTTGAGCAGTAAGGGTTCCCAGAGGAATAATCTTGATTTTACGATTCATGCAAAATGAAGGCTATATAATAGAGTAGAATTCGAGTAGTAGAATAGAATAGTTGAAGTAGATGATGAATAGAAGAGAATCCTCTTATTTTGTTCTCATTCCACTAATACTATCCTAATTTACTTACTTTAAGACTACAAATTAGATCCAGCAACAAAAATAGCACTAATAGCCTGCAGTTACGTCAGTGTCACTGCTATGAAAACAATACAGTCTCCTCTAATTGCATTGGTATACACTGGCAAGAAGTCACCTCATCTCATAATGACTGTGTGGTCTGAACTGGACTTATCACAACCATCATGAAAAAAAAAACCCTCTTAAAAAGTTCAGCCACAGTGACATAAAATTGAGTCAGTAAAATATACTTGTTTATCTTAAAGCATATATTTTATGAATAGTTACAACTATGTCTTTCTGAAAGCCCCTTCCCTCCATCAAATGAAAAACAAGCAGTACCTTTTTATTAGGTGGTCCGACTATGTCGTCCGTTTCATCTTCCTCTTCTTCCTCCTCGCTGTGTCGCCTTGTCCTGTGATTGGCTACATCAGGCTGTTTTGAACATGTGGAATTAGCTAATGTGGGTGTGGGTGGATCTGTAGCTGATGGACCTGGTGCAATACTGGTATCCATGGCAATGAGGTAGGAATCCATGTCGTCATTCATGAAGTCATCAGGAGGGGGCGGCGGTGGTGAACACGCTCTAAAATGTGGAAATGATGAATGAGCAGGAATTAATGTCTCATTGTCTGGCTTTTACATCGTTTTCGAACATCTTTTAACTCTTCACTTTCACATACATACATTGCTAATACAAAAATCACATGTGAAAAATAAATTAAGATTGAAAACCAGCTAACACATCACTGGCAGTGTTCAGCATCTGTCATATCATGAGAAATTTAACCATTTAGGATAAAGATGACAATTTGGTTTTAAAGAGACACAGACAAGACATCACAGCACAATTAAAACACTAATCCATGCCCAAATTTTTTACATTTTCTGTGATGCATTCAACACAGCTGGGAATTATGTTTGTAATTATGTTTGAGACGTGACAAGCTATTGTGTCTCTTGAAAAACATTTTGCCCTTTTGCATCAGCACCTGAATGCAGTATGGTTGCATTTCTTCCTACAAAAATGTACCCTAATCCGGGCAGGCATGTTATCAATATGCAAATAACTGCACAAGAATGTCACAAGTATTTTTAAACCTTTATATTGACCAGATCTGTTGAAGTGAAGTTTAAAAGTTATGTGAAAGATTATTTATTCAAGTCACGATGTGTGTCTTTGTAAAGTTGTCCTACGTGTTTTCAAAGTGCTTGGTATTTGTCTGGATTGGAACATGCATTTTGGAACGCTCCATATTACGTACATATCAATAAGCAGATTTATAAACATTCTAATTTGCACATCATGCAGTACAGGTTTTTCTACAATTTCTCCCCATCCTAACATCACAACTTAATTTTACTTAATTTTTTTGCATTTCCCTGTACAGTTTTGATTGGTTGTTACCGTTTTGTGTTGTGTTTTTGGAGGCTGGGATCATCAGAAAGCGTAGCTAGCACAAAGTTCCCCTCCAGGACACTGTCCGTTACTGAAAGGATAATGGGACTGACACAGAAAGACACACAATATGTGTGAGTCAATACATGGGGGTGAGAAAAGAGTCAACACCATATGTGGAGGAGAACTCTGCGCTCACCTGCCCGGCTCATCAAAGTACATAGAAATAGGAAGACCAGAGGACTCTGCAAACACCAACAAACCCTGAAAAGAAGACGACAATAAATTGTTTAGCTCAAATCCATGCTGAGTAACTTAATTCAAGAGGGAAAAAATAAATTAGCAAGTCGACTTTTACCTGCATCACCTTGCCCACACAGGAAATTTTAACCTCTCTTATCAATTACCACTGTTTCTTCAGCCTGATGAATTTACTCATTATTTTGTACTATCATCCACGTATATCTTTTGCTTTGTCTCACCCTCAGCTCCTTAAGACAAAAAGTGATGCTGTTATGAGCTTGGACAGCAAAATGGTCGAATTCATCTGATGCCAGACACAGCTCTGTCAGCATGGCTTTGGACGACTCTAAGAGGGAAAAAGGAAGCAAGATGCAAAGACGGAAACAGGGGACTTAATTGACAGAGAATGCAAAGACAAAAGCTAATATATAAAGAATGAACTTCAAAACTGGGCAGTGTCTTTGTAAACCTGACGGTCGGACAGACTGAAAAATCATGATAAGGTTTTGACAGTAAGCCAGGGTGTGAGGGTGTTTTCTCAATTGTTTTTAAGTTTTAGCCTTTAGTCATGCTCATTTGGGTGGGTGGGGATTCTTTGACAGCTCATTGTGAAATAAGATGTTACAACACAAAAGCACAATGAAATGCATCCAAGAGGAGATACAAAACCCACGCAGGATAAAAAAGAATTTCCCCGGGTTCACTTACAATGGGAAAACCTGATTTTTGAACATTATTTTGCTCATTCTTAAGCTGGATGCACCAAGTTTTTACTATTTCTAAATAAACACCAGTGCATCCTGAGTTAGCTAGTTTTACACATATATGATATGGGTGACAACAGCACCTTGCTTGACTTGTCGAGTAATTGCTAGATAGTAAAGCTCATTTGACAGGCTAAATATTGTCCAGTGCATTTGTTCTTCTACTTTGCCACCACTTGAGGTCACCAATGAGTCAGCTGCACTGGACTTGTTTTCCTAGATACTCATGGAAGTTTTGAATGGTTTTACTTGTAAAGTTTATATTATTGGATATTATTATATAAACATAAGCATTTTCTAATAAATACTGATGCGGAAAGCTCAGTGAACCACCTGCTTCCTCTTCCACATGGTTCCTGAACCACATCCGTTCATCGCTCACTGACACAGTCACTTCTTCCAGAGACACAGGGAAATGTATGACAGTGTCCGACAGCAATCTAAGACAGGAGGAATCACAAACAGTAAAATTAATGCTAAAGAGAATAAAAACCTGTATATCTGTGTGTGTTGAGCTGATAGTGGATATTTTGAAGGCCCATTTCTGATTAAAGAAAATACATACAAAATTTCATAAAAATAGGTTAACACTTAATTTACCAGTCTAAAGTTTAAAAGTTTAAAATACAAACTGACAGACCTGGGCTGGGCTCTGAACATATTGGCACAGTTGTCCTTATCAAACACTGCTTGTAAGCTTTCACTGTCCTGGAAAGACAGGTTATGTGTCTTCAACAGGCCTGAAGAGGAAAGATATAAAAATACACACAAGTTACACATACGCATAAAACACAATGAAGTGAATGCGTGACAAGCTACTATATGATAAATACTAAATGTGCTATTTTAAATCAGATGTGATGTGTAGAAAGCGCTGTCAGCAGAAGTGGAGGAAATGAAACACTGATACCATGTTTGCAGTGCAGTGTGAAGGTGAGGCGGCTCTTCTGCTCATCCAGCTTGATGTGACACTTTTCCACCGTCTTCTCTAAAGTTGCAAGAGACCTGAACACTGCTTGAACACTCTGACACACAACATTGAAATAAACACAGACAGAAGGAAAACAATGACATGAGAGGGTCACAGTTATGTTTGCGTGCTGTGACTATATTTACACAACTAGCCTATGCATTTCGAGTGATATTTTAGTGATCTCTAAACTGCAAGTTTCCAATAGTATTGAATTGTTTTTGCATATGACATTACAATTGCTGGGTTGAAAATTACTGTGGTGTTCATCCGTTGAAAAGACGGAAGCACAGAGGTTTTGCAAAATTTGTACACAGATAACCACAAAACCATGCCACAGGGTGGCAACATGACAGGAAAAGAGCATTTGAAGAAGGGACCTCTGATGTTCATTCAATAATAAAGACTAGTTTTGAATTTCTGTGATATGTATATGGAAATAATGTCATGCAACAAAACTACAAAAATCTATAGTACATGTCAAATGTAGGTTTATCTGACAGAGCCTAATAAAAAAAAATCTTGTCAGTGTTTTCTATGGGTGTCTACTTTTTAAAAACATTTTGAGATTTTTTTTCAACCAAATTTAGGACTGAGTTTAGGGGAAAAAATCTTTTTTTTTAATTCATGTATTAAAGCACTAAACATAAGGTGATTAAGTTACATGTGTTCCTCCGCAGAGAAGGGTTTTATGTAAGAATATGATGAATAATATTAAGTTGAGTATGAGGTAGACACCCTGTTCTCGATATGACTTAAGTATAAACCATGATCAGATCAGTGATCATTGTCTCTTTTGCTGAGCACACCTTTATAGCCATCTTGCAGCGGAAGGAGTGTTCTGTGGGAATGGTGTACCTGAAAAAATAGGAGGCAAAGTAGGTTTAAGATTGTTAGAAACTGCACATATATGTACTTCTTAGTGACTCCCTTGCTCATTTTACATATTGTTTGTTCAAGCACCTGCTGAAGAAGAGAGGAGAGAACAGGAAGCACGCATATGCCGACCGAGAGGAGTTCACAGACCGCAGGGCCAGCTAAAAAAGAAAGAGTGAGAGAGAAGAAAAACATATATCACTTCTATTCACTGACGCATCAACAGGAAGCACCGACACATCATGTATGTCAAGAGGAAGTGTTTGTGCATGTAACAGCTCACCCCGTCCGCCTCAGGTTCCACGTAAAGCTCATCACCGACCCGGGACAAGGACTGGATGGCTTTGGCCAAAACTGGACGGTACACACACACACACACACACACACACACACACACACACACACACACACACACAGAGAGAGACAAAATACAACGAACTGTTAGAGCTTATTCGTGCTATACACGTTTGTTTTACCATAAGACTAGCAAGATTTTAATAACAGGAAATGATTTTAATATTACATAAAAACAGAAACGTTGTCTAACCACAAAATAAATAACTCGAACACACCAAACAGGATGCCAGGAGGAAGTGTGTGTAAAAGTCGTGTAAATTTTATCCAAACAAAAATATTTATTAAGTGTTTTTTTTTTTTACCTTTCACGTTTCCTCCCGTCACGACACAGTCCATGTCTGAAAACTAGCTACTTTTGCGACAGATTAACGGCTAAAAATTAGCCGATATTAGCAGATAACCAACACCACGGAACAGATGAGTTTTAACAGTCTGCACATAAATTTCGAAGCCTTTTTATGGGGCGGTCACTAGCCGTAAAGCTGCAGCTGTTTTTAAAAGTTTTACTTTTGATAGTCTTTCGTCTCTATCAAGCGCCTTGTTTACGCCGCCATAACACGCTTCCGCCATGTGGACCAATCAGAGAAGCGGATACTCGAAAGAGGCGTGGTTTTGACTTCAGGCATGTGCAGCAGAATTTTAAAGCAACAATCTCAAATGTTTTTATTATTAAATACAATTCTGTGAAGTAATTTTCTGTCGTCAAATGAGTTAAAATATCATAATTGAGAATATGCACCGTTGGTAATTTTACACGAGAATCAGTTTATTTACAGTTTTATGGTCTGAGTATTTGTGACACACTGATTAAAAAAATTATCATCTGTGAGCAGTAGTGATGTTTTTCAACACTATTGTGAACTATGTCATGACTTGTCGTGTGTATCAACATGAATCCTGCGCACACACAGAGGCGGTTCCCAGTGCTTCACAGACATAGACTTTACTGTACCCCAATAGTATGAACAGAAGTTAATAGTGAAAAATGTTATAATTATCACCTACATGACGGAGGTTATTCAGTGCAGTCTGCTTTGTCCCAGTTTCACTAGATGTAGGAACATAATATGCCACAAAAACGCAGTTGCAGTCAGTTGACAGAATTTGCATCTCTTTTGCATCAGCTTTCACTTTACAGGGTGAGACTGTCTAGCCCTAGTAGACTAAATGCAATAAACAGAATGGGAGGAAAAACACATGTAAAGCTTTTGCTGTTGTGTTCATTGACCTCACGATTATGCTTTTACATTAATACATCTTATATCAAACTGTACCCACAGAAAATTTTATTATTCTATAATTGTATGTAAATTTGTAGTAAACACTGCTTCATATCCAACAAAAATATCAATGCAGGACTTGATGTTGACCAACCAAACACTCTTGGTGCTGACAGAGTGTTCACATCACTACAGATACAGTATAATATAACTCTGTGGGAATCACTGTACTCGCTATGGGGGCGCGGCCACAGCTTCCATCTGTTAGCTAACTGGTAACAGGTGACATCACACAGGTAAATGTTCTAATCCCTTAGGTGTCAACAAACCTGCAATTAAAGTTTAGCACCTATAGGGGCTGCCAAGGAGAACAGAAATCCTTACGATGTTACTTGAATTAATTTTCACTATTTTTGCCAAAAAATTGCCAGGCATGAATGTATAAAATGTAAAATAGTAATTATGAAAGAAACATACATACATCTATTATAATAACTAGCCTATTTTGTAAATAATATAGTTTATCTAACATCATACTGATTAAATATCTTATTTTATTAATGCAAAACTTTATAGATTACTAAAACAATTAAAATATAGAATTTGACATTTTTTAAAATTTTTCTTTTTTACAAACTGGCATTGAATCTGAGTGCAGAACGGTACGTGCACTAACCCTATTGTGGGTAGGTATTAACTACATTTAGTATTTTCAGACACCAGGGGCAACCTGTTTAGTTAAGCAAAAATAAAATGCAGAGTAAGCATAAATAGTTAACATAGTTAATATAAAATTGGCCACTCCAAAGATTTTTTTTTTTATTCTGCAGACACATAAATAGCAGCTGCTCCCTAAACGCCCTATAATTACCACTGAAGGGTCATGGTGGAAAGAAAGAGGGTGTGTACACACATGTACATGTGAGCGAGCCACAGAGAGAAATGGGAAGGAAGGCAGGGTAACAGAAAGATGGGCACGAGGCAGAGAGTAGGAGAGTCTCTGTCAACGCACAATTATCTCACCTCACTGGTCTTTCTCGTTGTTCTGCTTCAGGGTGTAAGGTCTGAGGAACGCTGCTGCACTCAATCTCCTCCCGTCCCTGGCGATATAAATGACTACTACTGAAGAGTGAGACTAAAACAGCCGTATTGTACAGAAACCACAGACGTTTGAGGAGATAGAGACTTTGGAAGGATGTGGAACAACTAGGATCAGGAGTCACTCAGTGGCACGGCTCTGAGCTAAAACAACACAATGAGAAACAGACTGCTGCTGAAACGTGCCTGAAGATCAGAGCGGAGAAAAGGCCTGTTTTAGCTAAAGGAGATAGACTCGTCTTGATATTTGAGGTGAGAAACTCTTAAGGTGAACATGAAAAAGAGGAAAACAAACATCCCAGGAAATCTTTTAACAACAGAAGTTGGACAAAAGGTTGATGTGAGTCATACACAGTTTGCTTGTGCTGTTTAAACCCACACCATTCCAGTTTATGGACTGTTAAGTACAGTACCTGCTGTTTTTTTTAAATGCACTTATTGCTGGCATGTTTTTTTTTTTGGTGACGTCTGGATTTGATACAAAGCAGTTCTGTTCCTAGATGTCTCAGTCACACAATCCCACCACAGACACTCAGGCCTTGCTGCAGTCAATGCTACGGAGACTGAAGCTCCAGCCAGCAAGAGAAAGCCAGTCATGCCTGCACACATCTGTACCCAACGCCTCTGCCTCTATGTGGGGACAAGATGGTCAGAGAGGAGCTTCAGACTTTCAGAGAGTAAACAATAGTCCTGTGAACGGGTTTGAGTCAAAGGAAGAGATAAAATGGGGATTTGCTGCAAATGGTGCCCCTTCAAAAGACTTTGTGGACAATAATCTTGGTCTCAAAGGTATAGAAATACTGCAACCAAGTCCTTCTTGTCAAGACAGCGGTCTCACTTCCTCCTCCTCCCTAAAAGACAACATTGACAGTAACAGGGGTGAGAACGAGGCAGTACATGGGGTCACCGCTTCAGAAACTGGGCAGGTCTTTCCTGAAAAATCACATAAGGATGCAGATGTCACTTCCTTTGAGAGGACTGGGAGTTATGGAAATTCTGCAACAGAAAATCACATACCTAGTGATAAAGATCCAATAGTGGTACAGAGTCAGGACCAACCTCAAGGCTTTGTACCAAGAGTCTATGTTTGGTCCTTGAAGACCACAGAAACTAGCACAGGAACTCAAGAAACCCCAGTGTCAGGTGTGGGGAATGGAGGTTTTGGAGCTTTAGCTCAAAGTAAAGATGCACAACTCATCTCCAGTGGCCAAATAACAACAAATAGCAGCTCTAGAAGAAAACAGAGACCATCTGAGAATAAAACCAGGAGGTGGACTCAGAAAATCAAGGAGAAGTGGAGGGAGAGACCGGGGAGTTTTGGTAAAAAAGAAAGAGAAGAGGAGGGCAGAGTGGGCCAGATTGAGCACGGAGCTGAAGTGAGTAATGTGCCATTATAAAGTTACTTTATATGTGTGAAAATGGAAAAAAGCAGAACACCTTTATACTAAAATCGCTTTTTTATTCACAGAATTCACCACAGAACCAGCCACTGGCAACAGGAAATCTGATCCATTTGCCAAATGAGGAGGGAGATAGGAGCTTGACATCACCTGACAGAAGTGATCACAGGGAAACCCCTGTCACACAATCTGAGGATGGCATTAGTGAGGAAAACAGCAGGTAATAAACCATCAAACTTTAACCTACCTGTAAAAATACAAGGTAGAATGATAGTGAGAAGGGCTAAATGTTCCCACAGTCAGGATTTGTTGATTTATCACTAAGACCTCACTGCTAAGATATGACAGGCATTTCTGAATTGTGTCCAATCATAGCTATGAAATTAGTTTGGCTTGTATTTTTTCCCTCTGTCGTGTCTCTCAGTTGTGCCAAACACACCCTTGTCACTGTCAGCATCTGCCTCAGTAACATTTTAATATTGTGATACATCTCCTCAGATTTTCATTACAGCCTTCAGAAGGAAGCAACATGAAAAAAGAGACTCGTTTCACAAACTTTGAACAATGCACTGCAATATATGTTCTCTCCATTTGTTCATTTAGTGGTATTACTTTAGTTTGATGTGAAAAGTGAATTTTTAATTTGAGCTTTTTTATTATTTCTCACTTTCTGAAACTTGTGATCAAAACCCAAAATGGATCTCTTTCTATGTGGTTGTGTAAAATATATAACAATGCCATGATATGGGTGTCACAACCTGAAGAAATATTATAAGTAACGATTGTGTGTTATGGGTCTTGAGATGAAAAAGCTTGAAGGCCCCTGACTTTTATGCGATTACATTATAGGATGATCAAAATTTTGCTTGTACTTTGTTCTTATTTGGTGGCATTGACTCAAATATGGTATGGAATGGTCATACCATTCACAAACATCAGCCAATATCATAGAATGCAGGAATTTTGCCCCTTTCATCTTGGTAGAACACATGCAGGTTATTCAGTTTTTTCAGAAATTTAGAATCCTACATTTTCCTCTTGTCAGCATATGCCATTGATTCCTTGTCTAGTTCAGGTAAAGGTTCATTCATTTGTGGATTTGTAGGTTTATGTGATTTCATTACTTCAGTTTGAGTTTAGTCTTTCTGTCTTTTTGCAGACCCACCAATGACTTTGACTTTGGCCTGGGCCCCTTCAGTTTACTGGATGAGATTGTCAGGGGTCAAGAATGGGCTAAGTTTCTAAACCCCACCCTACCAGCCACTACAGCCCATCAGAGACCACCAGAAGACACACTGGCCCAACTCAAAATTCCTTATGAAAGTGGTAAATCATCTCTGATTTCGAATCAACATGTAGGTGGGAGCAGCACATGGAGCTTCAGCCTGTCATCTCAAAGCTCATCACCAGACTTCAGCATGGCTCAAGTATCACCTGATGCTTCCATGCCTGTCAGCATGGACATTACAGATGGAAAACAAATGCAGGATGTTCACAGAGAGGCCCATCAGTCAGAGCCGATGGAGCACATCCAGTATGAACAAAGTGGACTGGGACAGCAACTTAGACCTCCTACTGCAGAGGTAACATCTCACACAAACAACGAGTAAATGACTATCTCATCAAAAATCTTGAAATACATTTTGATTGCTATTTTTGTTTTCCCTTCTGAGATAATGCTCCTTTTATCTGTTTTTTCCAGCCAGTGAATATTGTGGATAACTCACTGCTAAAGAGCAGACTTCACATCAACAGGAAGAGGCAGCATCAGCCAGAGGAGAGGAGACGAACTGAGACGACAACTGATCTAAAAGACACAGGTAGAGGGAAGAACAGCTGAAAACTATATGTGGCTTTTAGAGCAGAGGTGTTAAACATACAGTCCGTGGGCCAAAACTGGCCCACCAATTCAGCCTGAGAGATGGATTTGTGAAATGTAAAAATTACGCTGATGATATTAACGGTCCAGGGTGTCAAAATCATTTTAGTTCAGGGGCCACATACAGACCAAGTCAATCTCAAGTGGGCCAGACCAGTATATACTATCATAATAACCTTGAATTAATGACAACTCCAAGTTTTTCTCCGTGTTTTAGTGCAAAAACTTAAAATCACATGAAAATGTTTACATTTACAAACTATCCCTACACAAACAATGTCAAAAACCTGAACAACCATGAACACCCTGAGATTTATTAAGAAAACTAAGTGCAAGTTTAACAATATTATGCCTGTTACTATATGTTTTATGTCTGTAGAGCCACTGTGATCTCTAAGTTATAATGCACGTGTAAATGATTAGCTAATGCATACAGTAATATTGTTGAAATTGCACTTATTTTTCTTAAGAAATTTCTAGTTGCTCATGATTGTTATTCACATTTTTTAAAGGATAATTTGTAAATATAAACATTTTCATACTGTAATTTTACTTTTTTCACTGTCATTATTTTACTGGTCTGGCCCAACCAGATCATATTGGGTTGTATGTTGCCCCTGAACTAAAATGAGTTTGAGACCTGTGTTGTAAAGGAAAGATGAGTTTGACATTTGTAACAGGCACAGTTCTCTTTTGTCTCTTGTTTTATAAAAGGGTCCGTATTTTCACCAAGCAGCCATGAGATGGACGAGACAGGGGGATCACAACATCATAACATCACATCTTTATTCATCCAGAACTCCTCACCTTCCCCCTTGTCTCCATCTACTTCCTCTCCTTGTTCACCAATGCCACGAGGCGTACTTAAGTACTCTATATCCCAGGAGTCAGAGTCCTCAATGGAAACAGTGACAAAAAGGGCAAGTATATAACAGTACCTCTTTGTGCTTTATGATTAAATTTACAATTATTAGTGTGTGGTGCACAGGCATTTTATCGCTCTATTTAGAAAGTGGTGATGTTTTTATACACAGTGGTCACTAAAAGAAAGTGATTTTCTGTTCTGCATAATAACTGGATTAAAAAACTCAGTTTTAGAATTATTGCACCCTTATGTATTTTACAGAAATGTGTCTTCCGGCACTACACACATGCATGCAAAGCGTTTAAGACATTTTAGTGACACTTTTTAATGGAATTTAAGTTAAACAGGCACCAGTGACCAAAAGCATCTGTTGATCTAAAATGTCTAATAACTTCTGAATCACTAATCCTATCAATACATGTAAATAATTGAGGCAAAATTCACTTTCTTAGCTTGTCATCATCATCAGATATGACCCATGTGGACATTCAGAGGCTCCATAGTGAACATGGAAACACTGTCATCTTCTGTAACATTGATTCACCAGTAAAAGCCGTTTAACAAATGACAGTGGTTCTAGAAGCTTGTTTTTACGTTCAGAAAATGATATATTAGCTGGAAAAAGTCAACTTTGCATCAGTTTTCTGTATTTTGATATAATAACCTATGAATTTACTGTGAGCTTTTACACATATTTACATTGTTAGTGAATTGAATATAGGAAAATACCCTATTTTCACCCATGCAGGGGATAATATTATAATAAATGGCGGCAAAGCACTTAGAAAAGGTTAAATATAGAGAACAATTCATTTGAAAATAAGTGTTACAGGTAAATATGAGTAGTTTTAGGTATGAATGTGATTGTAAAAGTAAATAATTCCATGTTTTTCCAACAAGGAAGTGTGAATATAAAGTGAAAATAGAGGAGAATATTTGTTGTGCCCTTAAGCAAGGCATTTAAGCTCCCATATATTAAGACCATTTATTAGCTTTGAAGGTCTAATATTTATCAAGTTGAATTTAAGAAATTTTAATGACCAGCAGATGCCACATACACACCTCTGATTTCATTTATCATGGTATTTTGTTTAATTCTTATTCTGCTTCCTTTCTTCTTCTTTACGGATCAGAGGCGAGTTGAGGACGCCCGCCATGTTCATTTTTCAGAGGAGGTGGTTACCATAGCACCTCCAGAGCTGGATCTGGATGCTTCATACTCCGAGGAGGATTCTGTTTTAGAAGACGACTCAGTGATAGAGGACGATAATGAGGCGGATCAGGCAGAGGCAGCGGTGGCCTTGGAGGAGGTGATACCAGCCCGACGACCGGCTCTACCTGCCTGGATACGAGCTCTGAAGAGAAAGAACACAGGAAGGAAGCACAGATAGTGACTGCACAACTGCAAAAAGGGTATTCTCAGGTCATTTAAGCCATACATTTAATCATCACAACTTGCCTTTCTTAAAAGAAATGAAGAAATCTGAAAAAAAAAAAAAAAAAATCTGTGCTTTAACTTTAGGCAAAGGCTCCACATTTGGCCCTGCCTTCATTGATGATATAAAATAAGACAAAGGAGGAAACAGACATGAATATAAGTAGAAGAGATTCTGGGGTTGGAGAAGAGCATCTCAGCATCCTCACACACAGTATGATTGGGCTCTAAAAGTCAATAAGCACCATATCATGAATATCATACACCGTGTTTTGAAGGTGAGGATGTGTTTTATGGCAACATGCAGCCCTGTTGTGGACAAACAGGCTGAAAAAGCGCAAAATCTGCCTACAACATAAAATACATAGCCCTTGTTAACCATATGGACATTAAACTCCAAAATGACGTTCATCACCTGCTATCAAGGTTGAGTTTTACATATTTTTATTTCAAGCTTGTGCTGTTTCTGCAGGATGAGTGTTATTTGTGTCAGTAAAGTGTTTTCTTTGGCCATTGGTGAAGCAACAAATTACACCTAAAACTTATTGTGGTTACAACAGTATTTTCTTTGCCAAATGCTATGAAGAAATGCAGCCAAAATCCCAAACAAATGAGTGCTCAAAGACTTCATTGAACACACTGGTCTATGAGTAAAATGCCTCCAGAATAAAAGTAGTGAAACTTTACAAAGTTTGAGTCACTACTAAAGAAAAATTAAGTCAAAATGCAGGTTAGCTGTAGTTTCAAAGATACGGTTTTGAGTCAAAATCTGACATTGTGAGAATTAATGAGGGAATGTGTT
>JAPQRQ010000002.1:20802561-20816924 GCA_037367365.1 Apogon talboti
CCGCGACCCTAGTGAGGATAAAGTGGGTTCAGAAGATGAATGAATGAATGAATAAAGAAGGAAGCAGCAAAATGAGCAACATAAGTAACTAGTTGACTTTGACCAGGTCCATAATGTAACGGTGATGACTAGGTCAGAACATCTCCTGTTCCTGGTCTGAAGTGGTCAGTACTGACCAAAAACGGACTAAGGAAGGACATCCCAACTTCAGGACTATTGAGCATCTGTGGGATCCAATCCATGGAGACCCCACCTCTCTGCCTCCAGGACTTCATGAATCTGCTGCTAACATCGCGGTCCAGATACCACAGCACACCTTCAGAGGTCTGGTGGAGTCTAGACCTCAGAGCTCAGAGCTGTTTTTGTGTTAAAAGATGAACCTACACAATACTGGACAGTTGGTAATAATGTTCTGCTCCCACTGGTTGAGATCCGGTTGTTGTTTTAGTAGGTACTGACCACTTTACACTGGGAATGTCCCAGATCTGGAAATGTTCTGACCCAGTGATTCACTTGTCACCATTTCTCCGTTGTTAAAGTTACTTAGATCCTTACTCTTGTCAATTTTGCCGTTTCTAACACATCAATACATCCCAACGACTGACAGGTACCATTGTAATAAGATCAAAATGAATATCACGTTGCCTGTCAGTGGTCATAATGTTTTGTCTGATCAGTGTACACATAAATGCATCAGTAAAATTAATCAAACACACCACATATTACAGACAAACACTAACAGAGAACTTCTTGCTGCACGGTGTGTGTGTGTGTGTGTGTGTGTGTGTGTGTGCTTGTGGAGTATTTTCACAGTATGGTTACTCTAGCAATCACTTATAGCAATAAAACTAAGAACACAAAATGATATTTGTGATTAAAGTAAGGGATGTAAAGCAGAGGGGTTCATCCCCAGGACATCCAGTGACCCTGCAGCAGAAGAGGACCTTACCATCAGAACCAGTTCCGTACCAGTTACAAGTACACCACATTTCCGGGCATGTTTGGCTCTTAAAAGCCATGCTGTCTGACCCTAATATAGCAGCGCTTTTACAAACCGCGGTGTACTTAGGACTCGGCCCTCAGTTGGAAACCACTGTCTCTTCAAGCTCCAACAGAGCCTCCATCTAACTTCCCCTAATAACTCCCACTCTGCAACCGCCCTGCCTGGTTAAATGGGCCTGATGCATAACATCACAGCACACAAGCCCAAAGGGCATTCACAGAGGAGGCCTTCACTGAACTTTCCTGCTACAGGTAACATGTGGAGGATCTCAGCTAGTCAGTCAATTCTGAGTTTATAAATGACCTTAAGTGCATGATAGAGAACATGTGTTGTATGTTTTTAACTATGTTACATAAAAGTAGTTTGCTTTAAGAATGAATGATGAATGAAACAAACCCAACAGGCAGGGCACTCATTCATTCTCATTCTCATTTCATTCTCATTCATTCACTCATTCATACACAAGGCAATTCAAAGTGCTTTACAAAGGCATAGAAACACATAAAATTACATTAAAATCATAGAGAATAAAACATTAAAGTGCAGAAAAGATAAAAATAAAGAAATTAAAACAAGAATAAGAGACGTTTAAAACAAAAGATAACCCACTTGTAAATGATGTGCACTGTTTGTTTTTTGTTGTTTTGTTATGATTTTTATTGTATTGTATTGTACTATGGTGTTTTAGAAAGGCCCAACCAGGGACAGGAGTTGTAAATTAGCACTAGCTATAAACTTATATGCATCACATCAGCTGCAAGCTTGTAACTATGTCCTGTCATATAAATAAATAAATAAAAAATAAAATAAAATAAATAAAAACAGTCTTGAATAAAAAAATGAAGAATTTAATGTTAAGTTAATCAAAACAGTTAAAATTGTGAGTTGCATTGCAGGTATTAGAACTGAAAAACTACTCCAATCAAAGGCAGCTGTAAATAAATGAGTCTTTAACCTTGATTTAAAAGAACTGAGAGTTTCAGCAGATCTGCTGTTTTCTGGTCTTTTGTTCCAGATGTGTGGAAAATATAAAAACTAAAAGTTGCTTCTCCCTGTTTGGTTCTAACTCTGGGGACAGAGAACAAACCTTCGCCAGAGGACTGGAGTGGTCTGGATGGTTCATACGGTAAAAGGAGCTCACTGCTGTATTTGGGCCCTGAACCATTCAGAGCTTCATAAACTAACAACAGTGACAGGATATGATTTCCAATAAACTTAAAGTGACAATTACTGTCTCTGAAATGCTTTCCCTTCCTTTTACTCAGTATTAACAGCCCATGAATGACATAAATTGATTTCTCCCTTTCTATAACTCTTTAATTTGCTGTAAAATGTAAGCTGTGCTCTTGGTTACAGGCTGGTTGTGGTATCAGTAATTAACAAGATCTGACTCATGTAGTGAAATCTTTGAAAGTCTTGCTATAAAGTTTTTTTTAATGGTGAAACAGCAGTTGTGATGTTTCTAGTGAGAAACATGGAGAAACTCAGACTTTTAGTATGACTATGGTGTGGAATAATGATTGAAATGTTTGGCTGGAGACATGTTGACCGCCGCCTGCAACCAAAAGCATCTACTGATCTAAAATATTTAATACCTTTTGAACCACTAATCCAATGCATACATCTTAATAATTCAGGTACAATTCTATTTCTCACCTTTTCAGCAGCATTACATGACATTCAGAGGCTTTGCAGTGAATGTTGAAACACCTTCAATAACGATTCCTCAATAAAACATGTAGTTTGACACATTACATTGGTTGTGGACACCTGTTTTTAAGAAGATATATTTTGCTGAAAAACTAATTATTTTCTGTTTGAATAATCTATTAATGCTGAAAAAAATAGCATTTTCATTGAAAAATGCAGAGGATAATATAAATTTTACTGTCATTTAGTAAAGGTTAAATATACAGAAAAAAAAATCATGTCCTGTTACAACTGTGTGAAATATTGTCATTATTAGCGTAGTTCTTTAGTTACAAAAGAAATGTCTTTGCCTTTTTTACGCCTAAAAACTGACCAGTAAATTGTTGAATCTAAGTAGATGTTTGTGCCTGATCTGAATAAATTACCTACACTGATTGAGGTTCTGCATTAAGTAAAATGGGACAGAAAGTGGACGCAACTGTAAAAAAAGTAACACATTTTAAAATATTCAACAAACTATGAGCTTTGCAATTGTTTTATGAAATAAAAATATTTAACATGTTTTTTTAAAAACAGATTTATTTCAGGCTGACAACATGACAAAACCCAAAATTCATTAAACTGCTGTTTTTTTCAATTCTCTACAGAAAAAAGAACAATGACTTTCCATTTGTTCCTCTCCCTCTAACAAATTCTGTGAACTTCAGCTACAAAACTACAACAGCCTTCTCCAGGATGAAAAGAGAAAGCAGTAAAATGATGGGAATTGTAGTTCACCAGTACATCATCATATCAAATATTACATGAGCTTCAGACAAGACAGAAGATGAGAGTTGAAACCAAATCATGTTTAAGAAAAAAAAAAATACAACTCCAGTCTGCTGATGTGTTCGTCAGTCCGTTGATATAATATCAACACAGAGTACAAACGCTTGGTCCTTGGCTTATGTTCATGGTGAGTGCGTTTATTCAGATTCTTCCTCTGAGCTGGCGGGTGTGGACACGGCCTCCTCTTCCTCCTCATCTTCTGATTCCTTCTGAAATCAAAGGAATACATTTCTAAACAAACAGTCTGATGCACTGATGAGATAGACATTAGATATCGGTCTGATACTGACCCACACAAACTGCTTCAGGTATTAGTGACAATAACTCCGATCCACAGGTCGATCATTTAGTGAGTCCATACCAATGTGTGTAAGTTGTTTTAGATGTAAAATGTCAGCCTTTCCAACACAGTTATTGATTAAATATTGCTAGCACATCGGTATTTAGTGTTAAACCTCACAAAGTTTGGGAATCTACATCAGAACAGAGACAGTGGGATTGATGCATCCATGGTTGTGAGTGATTAAAGTCAGTTACACAGTGTACATGTAATCACAGCTTTTACTGGAAAAGAAGAATAAAAGAAGTGGTGCATCTGCATCTTCAACTGACATCTGCCAATGTTTTGACAGAAAGATCCCAGTAGCACAAAATACATGCTGCACATTAAGATACGCTTACTAGCTTAGCAATATGAATGCTACAAGGTACCCACAATGCAACACTCCCATACACTGGTACTCAGCTCAACAAATATTAGCTATTATTAGGATCGTTTTGGCAGAGCTTTATTTATTTTTATGAGATTCCTCTGAGAAGCAGTTCATTCATCAAATCCAAGCAGATTCCATGACAGAATGACAGAGAATGACATATTTATATTCAATAGTTCAAATAATGCACCAAAGGTAAATGAAGAAAACTACACACAGTTCCTTTAAAAAGTAATGCTGTCACTGATGATCACGCTTAATAGCTGTTAAAATCCCTTATTATGATTTAACTGGTCTTTTTGGGAACATGTGAAAATATACAACCCGTGTGTGTTTTTTTTACTTAAATATTATAATTAAAGTTAAACTGATGTGAAAATGTAGTTTTATGATGCATGTTTATATCAAGTGGTAAACTGCTGCTATACATTAGTCTAGATGCCCGAATGCTATGGTGAAATGTAAATGTAAACCTGATGCCCATCATTACTGACTTACCTTCTTCTTAGAACTGCTCTTGCGGTCGGAGTCTGATGAACTCTCCTCGCTGGTCTCGATGAACTCTCGGCTCTTGAAGCTGTCGTTGCCTCCTCGCTCCCTGTCCTTGTCTCCACCGGCAGACTTCCTCTTCTTCTCCTCCCTCTTACCTCCTTTCTTGCTTTCCCTATAATAGAGAAAGGCAGCATCATATTAAAGCCACGTCAGACCCTGTATGTGAAGAAAATAAAAAACCAAAGTGATGGTTAATGTGTCGACAGTCGTACTTCTTAGAACTAGAGGTTGATCCACCGCCGCTCTCTTTGTACTCCTTCTTGAGTTTGTCATACTGCCTCTTGGCCTCTCCAGCTTTTGTTTCCCACTCCTGCAGGATCAGCAAAGAAGCAGTCAAGTCAGATATAACTGGAATATCAAAAAAGTTCTAATTTGTTTATATCAATATAAACGTCATACAACAGTTTCTGACTAATTTATATGATTTTAGCGTCAATTTTCAAAAGATATTTTGGTTTTTGGCAGCGTCTCATACATTTATGACCTGGAAAAATAAGGGCCCCACATCTTAAGGTTGTGAGTCTTTAACGTCTGTTGGATATGCATAATACTAACTCTACCACTGTAGTTAAGTGGCCCAAAACTGACTTTTTGCCCATATGTGACCCATGTATAATTTTGTATGACAGTCTGAACAGCACAAATTGAATTTTTTCCAAATTAGACCCAGGCCACTATCATATGTGGTCCTAATCGGCTGCATATCTGATGTTTTGCAAGGTGAATTCACTCTAAATGATCACGTCACATTTAATTCGACTTTTACTTCATTGAAATGTGACAGACGTCACAATTCTGTGCTGCAGGAGGCAGGACCTGGCAAGATCCATATTTACTTCTGTAAACAGTGCGCTGTGTGTAAAGTCACGTCTTCATCTGTATCACTTCAGAACTGACTGTTCACACAAGTCTGAATGCAGGTGCATTTGCATTATAATATGACAACTATCCAAAAAAAAGGATTCCAGCAACAAATTGGAACTATGCATTAAACCTGCAGCTTGAATGTAGCATAAGAGCTCTGTTTTGTTCTCACACAACTCGAGTTTTGGGATAATTTTCTCAATATTGTGGTTTATTTATTTATTTAGGTGTTCAGGTTGGAGAGTTTCTCCTGTTACCTCTTTCTCGTCTTTTCCCAGCTGCCTCCACATCTCCCCGGCCTTCTTGGAGATCTCTGTGATGGAGATGCCTGGGTTGTCTGCCTTAATTTTCTCACGGCTTGAATTGAGCCAAAGCATGTAGGCGCTCATCGGTCTCTTGGGGCCACCAGTGTCTTTCTGTTTCTTCTACTCAAACAAAACATTCAAATTGGTATTATTAGTTTAATACGTTTTAAAAGGCATCTGAGTTTCTTACCATCCCTGCACTCTGCCATTTTGAGTCTCATTAACTCTCACCTCTTTGCGTGGCTTCTTTTCTTTTTTCTCTTTCACCACTTTGGCTTTCTTGGCTTTCTTCTTCTTTGCGCTCTCGTCTTCACTTTCGCTGCCTTCATCGCTGCTGTCTGAAGCTGAAGCATTGCTGTCATACCTGATTGTTGAGGGAACACAGAACAACAGGACAGGTTATAAAACCTTCAGCAAAGAACACCAGACTAAAAACAGAAAACCGAAGCTCACTAAAGCTACTTACTCTTCAGCGATATCGTCATCTTCTTCTCCAGGGTTGAAAGATTCATCTAACACAAAATAAAAACAGGACACGTCAACCCCTCCGATCTTCACCGCACAACATAAAATCTCTACTACGCCGAGACCCTCACTCACCGCTTCCTCCGTCAGATTCGTCGCTGTCGTTGCCCTCCTCCCTGATCTTGCCCTCAGCCTTCATCCTCTCCAGGTAGGCATCGTGTTGGTCATCGTCCGAGTCGCTGTACTCGTCGATCTTACCCTTCATGCCCTGGAAGTAAACTGCATGGTCAAAAGACGCACAAAAGCACGGAACGCAAAACTAAACAGGTCTTCCATAAGGCCCAGCAAAGCCCAACAGGAGAGATGAAGCTGCTGAAAAGTTCAAGGTGCGTCTGTAGATTTTAGGTCTGAACAACCAGCAACGTGACAAGCAGACAAACGCTGAGATTTACTTAACTGGAGGCATGCTAGGTATTTCAGCTTCAAATTGGGCTTCTTTTGTACTGATCAGTTATTAAATCTATAGTATTTGTTTATTACTCACATGCTGACTTAAGAGAGGCTATTGTTTTACTCTGTATAAAACTATTATTACAAATATGTATATGTGAAGTATAGTGGGGTTGAGTTTAACTATTACAGCCTGAATTTATTGCAGGATGCTTGCTCCCCCCCAAGACCTTGATTTTATGTACTTTTATACTTGCATGCCTACTTTTTTTGGTTGAGATTGTACCTGCTGTGTGTAGTAGAAAAGTTCATTTTTTGACAGAACTGTTTTCAAAACATATGAAAATCACAGAAGTGCATCGATATCACACAAACATGTTTCACTAGAATCATTCCAGTACTGACCAGTTAGCCAAACCATATCAAGTTTTTTTTTAATATGTTTTCCTCATGTATTTATTATCTTACAAGATTATGTGCCTTTGAGCATACTCTAAAATTCGACAGAGAAACTTTTTCCCATACTTCATTAAGACTTTCACACAAAATTCCAGACAACGACGACGACACACAGAGATCCTGCCCCCTCAAATGAAAGTTTCAAGTTTCAGGAGGTAGGGAAATGGTAAATGAACTTCACAACAGTGGGAGACGAAAAGAAATTAGTAACGCGTGTTAAGTTTCACTTTGCGCATACCCATTGTGAGGTACGCGCGGCACGGACTGCGCAGCCCCACTTGAGTGTGAGGGAGAGGGACCAGGCACTCTGGGAGAGTGCAGGGCAGAGCACAGCAACGCAATCTCTGCGCAGCAAAAAAGTTAATATATCGGCTACATATTGACCATTGTTGATTAACTGGTAATATGCTATAATCGGCCGATTATATCGGCAGGCCGATTAATTAGTCGGGCTCTACTGAGGACATCAGGAAATGATAATTCCTGAGGTCCAGGTCATTATTGAAAATGAGAATCAGTTCTCAAATAACTTACTCGGTTAAATAAAGGTTAAATTAAATAAATAAATAATTGATATTTTTCACAATTTGATGAAAAAAACTATTAACTGACAATCTAAAATAATTGTTAGTTACAGCCCTATTTAGAGGAGGTTGTTGATGGTTGCCATTTAAGTTATCCTGGAATGTTTTTTCTTGTTCCACATGGCCTTTCCAGTCTCCATGAATCTACATCAGCGTCTGTCAGACAAAGACGAGCAGCCTGGGAGGCTCCAACAAAACCCCCGACAGGAAATGGCCCATTCATTTGCACTGACCTACACTGCTGACCCTGTCCCCATGGCAACAGATGGTCATGTCCCCACCAACACAGATGCAGTGCTATGAGACGCACCATGTAAACATGGAGCATTATGGGTAATGCTATCAGCACTGCCTGTGTTTGGCAGCGGTCACGATGACAGCTGTGAGTATAAAGGCACACCAAAAGCCCCAGGCCACACATTAGTCAGCACAATGCAGAAACACACACACACACACACACACACTCCTGGAGTCATACACGTTCCATCACCCCTAGGTCCCATGATTAGTCTTTAATTAATCAAGATCAATCAGCTACAACACCAGTCTTATTGGTGACATCTAACCAGAACCAAGATGACTGAACTCCTCTGTAAATCAAACACTCAGCAGCACGCCATGCAAGCAGAAATCACACCAATAACAAATCTAGTCCACACGTGATGCCCGTGACCATACCCACCTTCTTCTACAGGGATACAAGGACAGACACACAGGAGAAGGGCAACAAACATCAATATGTGGTATGGAATAATTTCACACACTGGTGGACTGTGTTACACAGCGGCAGGTGATGAAATGACAAATTTGTTACCTCTTTGAAACCTCTGTTCTTGATGTTGAGCTTTTTGGCGTTAACAAAGTCGAACAGTTTGCCGTACTCTTCTCTAAAACGAGAGAATAAAGGGTTAGTATGAGGTTAATACAGTCAAAGGCTGTGCTAATAAATGTGGTATAAATTCACTGGCTAAAAATATAAGTACTTGTCCACTTGTAAAATGACAAACTGAAATAAATAAAATTAAAGTATAAAAATAAAGTGGTTGAGAATTTTTTAAATACATCAGGACTTGTTATTTTCATTCTCATGCTGCTTGTGTGTGTAAATATATGCAGAACCACAGAAGAATATGTGCCAGGTAACATCACATCCTGTGATTGAGGAAAAACAGTACGCAAGTGTAAGTAATCAGCTGTCATGACAGATTTACTATTTTCACATAACAAAAGCATGACAAATATTCCCACCGCTCGATGCTGCTGAAGGTATACTGGTTTCCCTGCTTGGTCTCGATCTCAAAGTCGAAGGAACGAGTTGTGGTGGTGCCTCGGGCAAAGTTCACACAGGAGATTTCCTCAAAACGTAGGTGCACAGGGGGCTTGTGCACGTAAATAAATCCTCTCTCCAAAGGATACAGGAGGCCAGAGGACGCTTTGTAGGAGCAGGTGATGCACTGAGCACCGGAGTGGCTGTCAAAGGATGGGAAACGTTAACCATCATATTAAATATATATATAATACTATAGAAATGTGTTTCAGGTAGATTTCATATAGACTGATAATTACCCATAACTAAAATAAGGTTAATTCTAAGCACAAATAACTGTTTAACATGTTTGTTGAAGGTACCTACCCCTGGAAGTTTCCGGGCACTGTGATTTTGCGGTTGACCAGAGCCTTCATCACCCTGCTGACCATCTCATAAAGAGACCCTGACATGTTCTTACTGAGTTTGCCCTCAAATCGTCGCTCCACATCTTCCCTATTTTACACAAGAAAGAGGGGAAAACTTTAAAATTAAAAACCTTTTTGTTAGTCACAAAGCAAAGAGGAGGAACCAGGGCTGCGACCCCTGTCCAGATCTCTGCTACCCCCTAGTGGATAAATGCTCCTCAACAACAGATTAACTAGGTTTGTACAGGCTTCAGCAAGTTTATTCTAAAAGTTTAAGATAATTATGAATGCAATTAAGACCCATTACAAAAAAGGGAAGAACGTCAAACCATCCATATGATTTATGAGCAGCCTTCAATCTATCAGTCTTAAGGGGAGTGCAAAGAATTTAAGGCCCATCACATGTCCTTCGTTTTGAGTATGAGCTTTTACCATCAAGTCCCTAAGGGCTCATTTATGCACTATGTTAAAGATGCAGATGGATACGGACGGAGCGTTCTGTCCATCCTCTGTGTACATTCTGTACACAATCTTGTCTGTTTTCCGGGAGCTTGCAGATGCGTACCCAGAGAATATGGAGCAATACCACTGGGAACCGTGGAGGCAGTGTTGAGATTAGAAGAGAATAATTTCCAGAAATAGCGGAACTTTTCAGAAAGCGACTGTGTGAGTTAATGAAAAACTACCAACATATTTGTGACAACTACCCTTCACAATATTAACATTAGTATCTACAGTAGTAATATCTCCTCTGTTGTCACCATGTTTATTATTATTGATTTTCTTCTTCTTCTTCTCAAAAAACTTCACTCTTCTTCATGGTATTTGTCTGGTATGTTAATTAAGAGCGGTGCCCTCTGGTGGATTGATTAAGAAACACTCATTCCAACACAATGGATGCATGGAAGTATGAAGGCAGAGACCATGACACCGTTTGAAACGGACGTACCATTTACGTAGTTAAATTGAGCACAAATGAGCCTTAAATAGAAACACTGTTGTTCTAAAAAAACAACTCACTTGTGCCACTTTCTCTCAGGTTTCTTAATACAAGACAGGTCATGTGTACTAAATCCTGTATAATGACAGAATAACCTTCGTCAAGATAATGAATGTATATAAGGAGCACTTGTGATCCCAAAACAAATTTCCCCATAGAGACAATGAAGTATATCATATCATATTTCAGATCTTGCTCCACTCTGGTAGGACTTTTATGATCTTGATGTGTACATGTAAGAAGCAGGATTCAAATTAATTAATTCAAATTAAAAAGACAGGCCTCAACTAAACAGTAATTCAATCCACTTTCAGTGGCATTTTAAGATCTAAACTTCAGATTATGTGATTTTAGATCCTTTAACACATGGAAAAACTTGGGTGAATCCAAGTGTCATGTAGTGTTGCACTCACTCGCTCATGTTGAGGGTAAGGTTGATGTCCTCCTCCTTGGAGAAAAGCAGAATGAGGAAGTGATAACGTGTCTGACCCTGTTTGATGGGAGGATCCAGACTAATCTATGAAGACAACGTTGATAAGACAGAGGGACGACGACAGAAATGAGTTCAGAAAATAGAGAACGAAAAACAGTATAAACTGCCCACGTCGGTAAAAGCAAAACTATTTCTGTCTGTGCAGTAAACACTCACCACAAAGAACATCTGCCTCTGGTCCTTGTGTGGCAGCAGGAACAGACGGAGGACAGTGGTGTAAGGAATCTTGTAGTCGAACGTCTTACCGTGGAGGTGAAGGAAGGTCGGGTAAATGCGAATATCATATCTGACAAAGAAAAATACAATTCTCTCAGCTACAAACTGATAGGACAGGACAGTTTAATGTGACTTAAATGAAACCTAAAGTATTTTCGAGCCACTGAGTTGATGTTTCACCTTCCTCTGGGTGTAAGACACTGCAGCTCTTTGAAGATGCAAACAGCGTCTCCTGTGGCCTGGATCACATCAGCCTTAGACAAAACATTCTGGGCAAATGCCTGAAAACAAACAGACCTTCAGTACCACTATGAAAAAGAAGACAAATCAAACCCACATCATCAAGCTCACTCCGTTTCACCTCCACAGGGTCTTGTCGTTCATCAGACTGGCTGGGTGGGACATAGAATCGAACCTCCATGAGGGAGACCTCGGTGTCATCGTTCTGGTGAAACTCCAGGGTGACTTCGTTCTTCCCTGTGGCGCACTGTGACACGTTGGACAAAGGGATCTCGAACGCTGTGTTGTCGTTG
Organism: Apogon talboti; assembly: GCA_037367365.1. Taxonomy (NCBI): domain Eukaryota; kingdom Metazoa; phylum Chordata; class Actinopteri; order Kurtiformes; family Apogonidae; genus Apogon; species Apogon talboti. Next base: position 20,814,351 of record JAPQRQ010000002.1, read on the forward strand.
ATGTCAAATGATAACAGTGGTCCTGTAACAGAAGGAAAAAGAGTGGGATCAAAAATTGTTGATTGATGGTCAAGGTGAGTTTTATTATATTAACACTTTCTGATTAGATTCCTACACATTTTGTCTGACAGTAAGCCAACGCCCACCCATTGACTATGACTGTCACAATTAAGAAATTTTAGTTGATTGTCATTAAAAAAAAGTTAGAAATAAACTATTTTAGGCTTATACGACTGGCAAATGGAAAAAGACAAATCATATATACACACGCACTACACCTAATGAACAAGAGCCATTTATTTATATTGAACACTGGAACACATTTATAAATTTTAGTCTCTATTTGCCTTTTAGGTGTTAGAAATAAAAACTGCAGATTACACATTTTATATTAGTGAAGTATACCAATATTTTACCAATAATGGAAGTTATGCAATTAACAATGAAAGGGAGTGGAATAAGGTGACTTCATTGAAAGAGCAGCAGTCAAATCTTAAGCAAAAGCGAAAACATTTGGAATTAGTAATGAAATATGACATTTGTCTTTGCTTCATCCAGCCAAACCAAGATGAATATCATGATTATGCTGATAACTGAAATTGGCTTCAGTAATGGTCTGTATTAATTGTGACAGTCTAACCCTGGCTCACGACCATGTTTTTTTCCCCAACTCCTTACTGCTGTTCATTTAAGACCTTTATAAGACCATTATAAAAACAATTTAAAACTTATTTGATATCGACACTGTACAAAAACTATGAAGGATAGCAACAAGTCTGACTTCAGTGACACTTTCAGTGTGAATAAAAATAATATATGGTGATGGCAGATGTGTTACAGTGGAGCTTATGTTTTTATTGACTTCAATGTCTTTATAATCAAAGTCTGACTGCTTTATTACAGAGGTGTAGTGGGTCTCAAATTTATAAGTATTAAATGCACTGTTCTTGAGTGAGAACCCAGTGAACATTCACTAATCCTTATTAAATGAAAGTAATGCCATTTTCTGATAAGGACATGCCATGTCCCTCACATCAAATTAAGATGCAGTGTGATCAATTCAGATGATCTTTGTAGTTTGTATTGATTGTTGTTAGCTGCCTGTTGGTTATTTTTTAAGGGCCAGTGGAAAACCTCTACTGTCATTCTATAGTTGATGCTGTGGCTGCCTTCCTAAACTAATGTAGGTTTATCCATTGTGATTGGTGAAATTGTGCATTTCTACCTGAAAACTTGGCTGTTCCCCAGTTCCATCCCTTCACACACATGTCCTTCTCCGCCAGCTCCAGTTTGTAGTTAGCCTTAAAAAACTCAGAGATCTTCTCAAAGTCCTGTTGGATAAGGAGGAGACAGAGGGAGCATGAAGACATCAGACTTGATAACAAAATAAACAGAGAGAAAAACAGGGCTCGAAATAAAAAGGAAGGTCAGAGGGTATTTAAGGCAATGTGCACGGCATGAGTCAAAGCATAGCAAGACACCCCCCCACCCAAAAAGAAGGTGGGACAGAGTTGGTTAATTAATCAAGATGCAATTATAACCGCGCTCACTGCTTAGGCCTCCTGGGAACACTGGAGGTGAATGTAATCCATCCACCCCTCTCTGTCCTCCACCGCTGACAATCAGCCTGTTTATTTATCCTACAGACTCGCTTACAACTACACACATGAGCCCAGTGACAAACACATGGTCAGTCAGTCACACACACACACACACACACACACACACACACACACACACACACACACACACACACACAGGCACTATCCTCACAGTACACACACATGTGGAAGTGATTGCGGTGTGTGAGTGTGTGCGTGGTTGAAGAGAAAGGGGCTCTGTGGGAAAGAGCGTTTATGCACCTGGATATCTGCCTGTCCATAAGGTTATTAAAGCCAATTAGAGCTCAGAGGGTGTGTGTGAGAGCGTAGAGTCCAAGACCACAAGTTCATCAGCTCACTTTGTTTGTTAGCTTGGATTTAAGCATTGTTTAGAGAGGAGACCATGTGTGAGCAGATGTGTAAACGCATAAAAATCAGAGTCCATGCTGAAGCGTCTGCTTTTTCGCCGATGTGTGACTATGTCTATGTTCATTCATCAGAACTGCTGTGCCAGGTCGCACCAGTGCTCTTTATAGTTTTGGCAGAATTGTTGTTCAACCCTCAGTTAATCATAATAAACACAGACCCCCCACTAGGCACTGCAGACACAGTCTTAGCAAATGGACAACCTCCTGTCTGACTTAACTGCTTTTATTAAACACTGCTCAAACCATCCACCATCAGTTTCATAAGTCTCAGTTATGTGACAATGAGCAGTGCAAGTGTTGACTGTACACCCAAATTTTGTGACTACAGAGTATTTCTGCCAATCCTTTTCTTTAGCATATATTTTTCTACAGCACCCTATAATTTAACAAAAGGTCCAAAAATTTTAAATGTTCAAAAATATGGAGCTCTGCATCAGTAGTTCCTGTTATAAAATGTTAATGAAAAGTGCTATAAAGAGTAGCAATACCCACAAAATGCTTGGTTCTGGACCAAAAAAAAAAACACACACCAAACTTTCACAAAC
>JAPQRQ010000002.1:20825927-20861482 GCA_037367365.1 Apogon talboti
CACACACACACACACACACACACACACACACACACACACACACACACACACACACACACAAACACACACACACACAATCTCAGACACAGGGCCTGTTATTGCAGTGAGGGTTGGATTAGTGTCGGTGTGTTTCAGATAAAAGCGTTAGTGTGTGTTGGACGAGTGAGCTGAAACACAGGGGCCAACAGGAGAAAACAAAGGAAGCGAAAAAGAGAGAGGGAGAAAGGGAGAAGTCAACCTTTCACATCTTTTGATTCGCTCAGCGCCATCCTCAATTTTTCACGGTATATATATAGGGATGTCAGGAGGATGTGTGGAAGGGAGAGGGAGCTGGGGGGGGGCGACTAAAGAGAGGTAGAGACAGATAAAAGTAAATAGAGAGAGAGACAGAGGGGGGGAGAGGAGGAGGAGGAACTGGCGGTAGAGGGGTTAATGCAGTGCAGATTCCCGATTGACAGAAGTTAGAAGCACCCAGAGGGAAAGAGAGAGGAGAGAGAAGGGGGGAATGATATAAAATGAGTCGGTCACGCTTTGAACAGTTACACATGCTGTTTACATTTTTCCCAAATTAACATGGCCCCTCGCTTCACAAAAACTCTCCCTCACCGGCTCCCTCCTTCTCTCTCCTTTTCCTCTCCCTTCTTCCTTTCAGATCCTCTCTTCCTCCTCCTCCCTCCTTGGTCTCTATCCTCCAAAATATCTTTCCTCCTGAATCTCTGCTTTTCCTGCAGCAGTGGAAGAAGAATTCAGACCCTCTGGTTTGGAGTGTAAGCAATTCACCAATCATACACAGAATCACATCAATATTGACTCAAGGCACGAGGAGTCAGTTGAATCTTATTTTTTGTTATTTTTATGAATATTTTTAAGGTTAAGGAGGACATAATTATATTTTTAGTGCTATTTGGCAAATTCAACTACCACAAATAAGTATTTAATACCTGTGATTTTTATAATGAATAAATATTTGCAAGATTGAAAACTAAACATGGAGAAAAACAGAATTTAAAGAATAGAGAGATGAGAATTCAATAGAATGACATTAACTTTTCAACAATTTGTGTCTGATTTTATATTGTTCAGTATTTTTAAAGAGAAAACCATGGTGGAGATGCAGAAAGAAGCAAGGGTGAGGATAAGGGTGGCCGCGGAGGGGTTTAAGGGGTAAATTAAAAACTGAAGGTCTAAAAAAAGTCGAAGGAAAGGAAAGAAGGATGTAGATGTAGGGCCAGTGTGCAGCCAATTAGTGAAAGGAAGAGAAGGGAAAGGTAATTAGGGAGCGAAAGGAAGGAGACTTTAAAATGAAAGTTTGATCTTTAAAGAAGATTTAGGGAGTGGGGGGGGATGAAGCGACAAAGAAATTGAAACCAAACATGGTGATAAAGCATGGAGAGTCTGGAATCCACAGATTGAAAAAAAAACATGGATATATTGGCTTATAAGGTGAAAAGGGAGACAGACAGTATGGGGAATTAAAAAGGGGACGCTGAGTTTACAACTAGCGAGACGTGGTTTTATAGAGAATTTCTGGGCATAAACATATTTTTATTGGCTTTTTAAAAAGTGTGTTTTCTTTTTGGTCTTTGCTTTTGGGTCACTGATGTTGTTTGGCAACCCCAGTGTGTGTCCAGTGCCAAGAGGATCAATGTGAAATTCAGTATGAACAAACTCCAGATTCAGGGATCTCCTGGGAAAAGTGATGGGAAAAGTGTATGTCTGTGGATGCGTGTGGATGAATTTAAATGTCTGTATTTGGGATAATGTCTGAACGTATGTGGAGCTAAATTTCAGTTTACGTTTTAGATACGTACGTGTGTGTGTGTGTGTGTGTGTGTGTGTTGAATTAGTGAAGGAATGCACATTTGATTGAGTACAGACTGCACATAAATCTGGTGTTTAACTGTACACAGACACAAAACACCGATCCTGACCCTTGACTGTCAAACCACACCCACCCCCGTTCACATCCACTCACCCCACTGGTGGCCCTGTCCACTTCCACTGCGGCTTTATAATTCATGTCGGCCTGCCACGCATTTCTTTGCCCCCTTGGCTTCAGGCGCAGGTGTGTTTACGTTTAGGGTAAGTGTTATGACAGAAGGAGAAATAGCCACCAGGTACAGTGCAACAGAATAATTAAAAAACTATGTAAGAAACAAACAGCTCCTCCAAAATTGGCTCTGATGAGTCTGTTCTGTCAACAAAGCCACAATCTGCCTGCAGGTCCTTTTCTATTAGTTAAATGACAGAAAACATGCGAGACATGGCAGAGGGTAGGCGCGCCCTCAGAAAGATACAAGAAACATGTTGAAGAATACTAACCATAAGTAGACGCTGTGTATTGTAACATAGCAGAAAGCTGTCAAGTGTGTGTGTTGTGGGGGATTTTATTGAAAAAATAAAAAAATAAAATTACTAGTCTGTATAATTCTTGAAAACCTGAAACAAATATTAGTATTTGTACCTTTTAACAATATGCATTTTTTAGTGAAAGGTGTATTGTCGTCATAGTTACATAAGTATAGGCTGTGTGACGTCAGATTTTGTTAAGTAGATTATTATTTTCTACAGTGGACATCGGGCACAGGATTTTGGAAACAAACTTGTCCTGTGTTGAGAGGGGAAGCACAGATCAGATGTGCAGGATCCCGATTGTAATCAGATCCTTTTTATTGAGTCTGGAATGAAATAAAACAAACTTTGTAAATAATATCAGACCGGATCTGGGGAAGATTAAACTCCAATCAGATTCTAGAGATTTTTTTTGTCTGCAGATGCCACACTGCATTTCAAGCAGTTTTTCATCTCATAAAAGAGATAACGTATAACATCACTCAGCCATATAGAGTCATAGGTGCAAAACATGGCTTTAAATGCTTCTTCTGTTACTGAATATTTTCCTGTGGTGCAGTCGAGGTCTTCTGCAGTGACAAGATTCTCTCATAGTGTGAAAAAGCCGCAGCTTGGTTCTGGAAGAAAAAAAAAAGAACCTTTTGTACAAAATCAAACTGCATGTCTTGACTGATGTTAAACCTCGTAAAATATTTAGAATGAATGTGCATCAAAAATGATCTATGGCAATACTCTTTAGCTATGCTCATCAATTTTGCACTCAATAATAAACATCTTATTTGGACCTGAAACATAACAGCCCCCATGCACTGATGTTTCCCCTCTGTTTGGGGTGTCTTTCAAGTGGTTAGAGCAAAGGAGGGCAACCTTTTTTGGCACCGGTGGAAGGTTTTCCTGGACTAGACATGGGAGATTTACTTGCACATGGTTTTCCCACAATACCAAATTCTGTTTAAGTGCTTGTTCAAAACCTCAAGTGGTGGTGCATGTTGGGAAAGATGAAATACTAGTCCAACAACACCCACAAACATTGGGTCACTGGTTTACCAAAATAATGTCTGGAGTGTAAAATGTCAAGTGGGTTACAAGTCTTTTGTGCCCCAGGACAAAACCTTGTGTCCCACAGCTCAACTGTGAACCCTGACCCTCTGGATGTTTAATTTTGACCTATTTGGGGTGAAGAAGCTCTAGTGTTCGGGCGTCATGTTCAGCTCCGAGTCGCAGATGGCAGGCAGACATCAGAGTGCCAGATCTGACTTTACGTTAGTGAGCGAACGGTAGATAAAAATATGATCTGCTGTAAATAATGGAGCTCCCCTGTGTGTGCATATGTGGAACGCTAATGGATATGAGTGCTAAAATGTGAGGAGAGTCACACGCACACATATGTATATGTATGCACAGGTCACGGTCGACTGTTGTAGGGAACCCCTGTGTTGCTGTAATGCAATCCTCCCACAGCGAATGTTCTGGTTTCAACCCTGCCCTGCGGAGTGTGCTCCCACTGCCAGGTACACATACACAGCCGCAAGCCTGCAGGGCTTGCCTTGAAGTCAAGCTATATGCCGACTACACTGTACTTGCTCAATATAATATTATATAACAACAACATTTCTCTGGATTTGAGTTATCTCAGTTTACTGCTCTTACAAAGAGTGGTTGTTTTTGGCCACAGTGGAGGATGCTTTTAGACATGTCAACGCTCAATCAAAACAACAAGGGCCTTTCACGTCTGGCAATCATCTCCAACCATGTGGCGGGAGACAAAAGGAAACAGTTTGGAACAGTTTGGGTTGATTTTTGCCAATTTTCTTCCTCCCTCACAGGCTCGTTTTTTTTGTACCTGTTTATTCCTTCTGAATGCGACCTTTTGCACACTGTGTGTCCTTTGCTTCAGGCCTGTTTACTCTAGAGTCGTGCTGATTTCTGGGTGTTTTGATGCTAATGGAGGAAGTTCGGTAGGAGGAACTCGGAGCTTGATGAGCTCCAAATGTTCCGGCGTTGCTGAAAGATGCTTATTGCTTCTGACAGGTGATGAGGCTTTGCGGTTCAGAGGATCGGAGGAGGCTTGGCTGACAGGGGTTGTCCTAGTTGACTGATTTCAAGGTGTGTGTGGGAGCGAGTGGGAGTTGCCCAAACCCAACCACAATGTTTTAGATAATAGTTTGGGAGGGTGCTTTGAAGTAGCCGACAAGTCAGGGTGAACAGGTATGTGGGAGCATTACCAGCTATTAAGGAGGCTTTTTTATTATTATTTCAGCTGCTGTGGGTTGTTGGTTCAGTTTTTATCCATATCACTCCAGTGACAAGCACTTATAATCCTGTTTTAATTTGAAACGGCCAATTTCTCAAACTGTCACTCAGTCTGTCATTTACATCCAAGGCAGTTAACCTAACTTTCTTTTTCTTTAAAATACTTGAGTGAAGCCAAAGATGAGATAACAACATCTATACTAATCTATTACTTTTGAGTCTAATCCAAGAGTTTCTTCTGTGGAATATTTAATAAACAAAGGATTTCTAACCAAAATTATGTTGTTTTAAGAGGTCAAAAAAAGATTGTTTTTCAGTTTTTTGTCAGTCCCTGACAAGCATTTCCAATCTTATTTTATTTCAAAGTTTCCCATTTGCCAAATTATCTTTCAATTTGTCATTTAGATTAGATGGAATTACCCTCACTTGGCAAAACACTTGCTTGAAATGCTTAGACGGAGCCGAAGATGAGAAAAAACAATAATACACTTCTCCTCATGTTTGGATCCAATCCATATTTCTTCTGCAGAATATTTAATAAAGAGTATTTCTTGATCACTAAAATCACGTGAAAGATGCTGTACATTTTTATGTATGGAGTCATACAGCGCATATAGCATTAATGCGTTTCTAACAAGCCTGGTTTCATGTGCATATGTCACTCACGAGAAGTTGAATCAGGGGAACAAGGTGGTGACTGCTTTGGGTGTTTTCCTAGAAACACATTGAAGGTAAATGTTTTGAGAAGCGTTTAAGCTATTCACTTAAAATCTCTTATTTATCCTCCTGGGGGGCACTCATAATGGAGAGATGAAAGAAAGAAAAATAAAGGGCAACGGAGTGGGAGTAGGACAGCTAATCGGGGTTAATTGCCAGCTGTTATTCTGACCTGAGGCAGAAAAGAGATAAGAGACCCAAGAAGACCAGAGTAGGAGGAGGAGGACAAAAGTAGGAAGGAGGATTTAACTTAAAACAGAGACAGAGGAAGAAAGGAAAGCTTGAGTGCAGGGTGAATACTTTTTGAGAAAAGAAGGATCGAACTGGTGAAGCAACGGGAGGCCCAAGGTGTGTGAACAGAGTGAGCGTAAGAGAGAAATCTGACAGTTCATTGTGCAATACATATTTGACACCTGTTGAACAGCAGCGTGTTTTGCCCATAATTGCGAGCATGAATCACAGCCTACCGTCTGGGTGTCATGGTAGGAGGGTGGATGAAAGAGTGCAGAGAAAATGGGAAAGGATGACGCAGAACAGAGACAACCAAGGAAATGTGTGTCACGCTCCATCGGAGGCCGAGGAAGTGTGTGTTGAGAGCGGAGGAAAGTACAGGAGAAAAATGGTCGCAGAGAAAGACAAGGAGAGTGAGTGACTTGAAGCTCCTTAATGTTGAAAACCACCTTTCAGCTCCAATTTTCTCTGTTTGAAACCAGAGACAGAGGCACTAAAAGGTTTCCAGTGTTACAACCCCCCTTACATCCACAAACACACACACACACACACACCTACCAGCATGTTCTGTTTCACACACATACATACACAATCAGTGTATACACTCAGAGCGATGTGAAACTAATCCACATATATAATTATGGATACAAACATTCTCACAAACACTCAGACGGTAACATGAAACACCTACACAAACACTCCGAAAACTAAACAAGACCTCCATAGCAAACATACAACTGATACAAACACATTAATGTTTGTGATTGTAAAGAAAGCCACATGTCTTTGTTTTGTAGGATTATCGGTCAGGAATGAACATGTGTGTGTTGAACATAGGAGCCATTTGTCTGACTGTCTGAAGCTATTACGAGAGGTTTTATTTGAAGCCAGAGTAAACCTCCGACAGCCAGAAACCTCTAAAATTAGATTGGAAACGGAAAAAGCTTTATTGGCAGTGTCAGATGACTATGACCTTGCAATATGTAAACAGTAAAGGCCATCGCCATAGAGACTAAGAAATAAAACAGAATATTGTAAAAATTCCTATAAACAGTGTAATAGCACAGAGGCTAGAGCACCGTTTGGAGAAGACTTTGTCTGCTAAGCCCTGAAATCATCATCATTTTCATTAAAAACTCAGCATCCAAGTTAAATAATCACAATTTGCCTGTGGAAATAATGGCCGCGATAAATTTCACCACAGTGTTATGATTACAAATACCTCCTCGGTGTGTTAATTACCATGTGGACACCCAAGATGTGAATGTCATCAAAGAAACAACTGTCTATGTTGAAGTTTTAATTGGAGTGTTTTTATTATTTCAACTCTTCACAGTCTATCATAACCAGCTGGTCCTGCTATTGGCTGCTGCCATGGCAACAGCCCTGGATACCTCCCATAACCTGGCGAGTGAGAGGAGTTCGATAGAGAGCACGTACGAGTTGACCAAATACCTGGAGTATCAGCTGAAGGAGATCAAAGATGTATATGTGAGTGGTTGTTTTCTACGTAAATGACCTGAACACCATTATGAAACATAACGCTTAAGGAGCCAAATCACAAAAGAATAAATTAAGAAAAGACTTCAGGAAATACGATTAATCGTGCCAAGAGTTAAATCAGTGTGAAAAACCTCATGTTGGAGTTTTATTGAGCTTTGAACAGCTGGTCGAACTCTTAAATAGGTCAAAACATTTGCTAATTAACACATTTCTTTTTGTGAAAACTGAAGTTCAAAGTTTTCCTTAATGAACAACAAGTTTAGGCCGTTCAATGCTGCAAGCTCACTGTGACAACCAGACTCCAAGAATTCAGTGCGAATGGATTTAATAAATAACAGTGTGTTAAACTAAAGAGCTTTAAATGTGTTTATAGACATTTTTCAGACTGTGGCTGAGCTGAATGCAGGGGTGTAAGTACGATGACTTACTGGCATGTAACCTGATATGGACCAAACTTGTTTGCACTGTTTTAATTGTCAATTGAATGCTTTCTTTAGAAACCACTTGTATCTACATCCCTTGAGTTAGTAACTGTAGTTGTCTGTACATGCACAACAAGAAAGACAGTAAGGATTTAGAGGACCGTTGATAGATTTTTAAAGGCAGATATTATAATCATGATTAAATCAATAATATTGGAAAAATGTTAGTCAATGTAATATATACCTAAAAAAATAATTGAATCAGTTTTTAATCAATAAATATGGAACTGGAATATCAGATTATCTGTATTTTTGAGTTGTTGTTGTCAAAGTTTGTAAGTTTTTAATTCCAGTTGAACTAGCAGAGCAAAGTTCTTCTGATGCCTATTGATAATTATTGATTGGACCATTTCAAGTAGGAGTTTAGAGAAAATAAAGAACAATGTGCATGAAATCTTAGAGATTATGATTATGTTACCTCCCCTGTTTAACTATCATACTAATCATAATGGTTCATACTGATTCATCATACTTGAATGTGAAGATGGAGGTGGACTGTTCAGTATTGATGAAGGCAAGTCCAATAATACAGAAGATGAAACTGTTTATGGGATGAGACAGAGGAGAGATAACTGTGACAGTGCTCAACAAAACATGTACATTTTTACACATAAATTACGTATAAGTTCACATTAAACAGCTATAAAAGTTTGTATTTTTTTTAAGAGAGAAGCAGAAGAGTTACATGTTCCAGCAAAGTTAATTATTCTCAAACATGTCTTTTGGATAAAAAAAACCCCAAAAAAAACCAAAACTTGAGATATTAGTTGGCATGAGGCGTCCAGTATCACAACACATGACGTAAGGATAAATTTAGCTGTAAAAAAAATAAAATAAAATAAATAAAACTAAAAGAATGACTAATCAGTGAACAAACGCTTCATAGGATAACAACTGACATCATGTTTTTCTTTTAACTAATTAGTTCAATATGTTATTTCTGTTTGATTTTTTGTGAAGGAGCTGATACACTAGAGTAGACCTAAACCGTCATAACCCTTGTCTGTTGGTCTCTTCCAGCTCACCTATCTGGGTCCTCCATTTAATGAAAAAGACTTTTCCCCGCCCCGGCCCAACAGCACGGCTCTGTCCCTGCCCAGCGCTGCCACTCGCCTGGAGCTGTGGCATGGTCTGGAGAACCAAGCCCGGCTGGCCCAGAACCAGAAGGCCTACTCTATCCTGCTGGCAGCCGTCAGGGAGCTGGCCCGCTCCACGCTCTGCCCCTCCTTAAAGACATCCCTGCTGCATTTCTGCACAGGCCTGGATGGTCTGCTGGGCTCCATATCTGCACTGATGACCAGCCTCGGTTACACGCTTCCTCCTTCATCTGCAAGCATGAGAATCATTGGTAGTGATCTCCAGTACCCTCAGAGGGCAATAGGGAGAGATCGACCTGCTCCGCTGATGAGTCAGAGCCTGTACAGGTCCAGGACTGGGACCAGGACTGAGTCCGGTCAGCGAGTCGGGCAAAGACGAAACGGAATGAGGGTTGTGAGAGGAGACAGGGAGGACAGTGCAGCTATGGACTCCACTGAAAGAAAAAGAGGGAGGGAGATGAGGAGAGTGGAGGCATCGGGAGGAAGGAGCGCTGGATCAAAAGAGAGGGGAAGAGGTGAAAGAGGCAGGAGAGGAAAGAGGGAAGAGCCTGAGAGATGGAAATGGGCGTCCAGTGAAGGGAAGAAAGAAGGCGAGGCCAAAGACGAGGAGCCAAAAGGAGAGGGAGGCTCTGAGACGTGGAGGATGAGGAGGAGGCTGCTGAGCATCACCGAGGATGAAGAGGTTAGTCAGCAGCCAGAGATCACATTCAGTGTGTTGGCCCCGGGTACTGAAGGCTCCATCTCCCATCAGCAAGCGACCATCCAAACCAACAGCAGGAACAATCAGTACAGTTATAACCTGAACTCACATTACGCAGACACACTCAGAAAGGAGGATGGGGTCATTTCACAAACAAACGGAGGCTTTTTGGTGCCGATGGAAAGACACGCAGACACTAAAGTAACCTCCTCGTCCCCTTCATTCTCGTCCTCTTTCTCTGATAAACATGAACAGCGTAGATCCCCTCGTTCTCTCCTCCCCTCCACCCTCCAGCCCCCTCTGTCCACGCTCTCCCTCCTCTACCAGTTCGGAGCAGGTGAAGAACACACCCTTTTACCACAGCCCGTCCCTTTGTCTTTACGAAGAGGCCTTTACTCGCCTCCTCTCCACTCGCCGCCTTCGTCCTCTTCGTCTTCGCTGTCGGTGCGGCCGACGATGAATGACTTCGCCAGGAAAGTGGAAGGGTTTTGGATATTGCGGGAGCTGCAGAGCTGGCTGTGGCGATCGGCGAAGGACTTCAACCGGCTCAAGAAGAGACTCTGAGGCTGAGAAAACAAAACTGAAGCAGAGCCACATGTGCATTGTACCAAAAATCTATTATTTGCACAAAATCTAAGAGGACTGGGGAAAAACTGAGAGCTTTAACAGACACACCAAATGCACATAATCACACCAGCTAAGTCATTGGACGAAATGTTGTAGTTGAATGTTTCTGGAACCCATGAATATGTAGAATCTCAATATTTGTGAAGAAGAAAAAAATCATACCAACATTAATAGGCATCAAGTATTATCTGTGTTGGTGTTTTAACTGATTGCTGCACTTTTTAACTGTGTTTCTCAGATATTATCATTTGTAATTGAACTATTTTCCTGGTTAGATTTAGGCAAAGCACTGTTTTGAAGGGTGTCTTTTAGCAAAAGATCTGACAACAAATGACTCACAAGGTATATAACGAGATTTAAGCCAAACCACAGTTTATTCTTAAACCTTACCAAAGTGCTTTTCTTTCCTAAACCAAAAACAAGACTGAAAAGATGCAATAACACATGACTCACAATGTATTTAGCAATGTTTGAGCCAAATCATGAACCATTCCTGACCCTAGCTAAATCAATTTTATTGCTGAAACCAAGACGCTTAAGGAAGTCTGGATGTAAACTCCAATGCTGGTGGCAAAATCCTGGATTTTGCATATCCACTATCCACCCGTCTTATCTCATGCCTGTTGGGGGAAAGAAAAAAAGTTGCAGAGCAGGTAAAACACTAAGACGTTGATGTGTTAAATGTTGATATGAGATGTATTCTAGGTTCACAAACGTTGGTTGGATATGTAACTGTGGTTTTGTGAAACGTACAATGGCAAATTTTTTTTCCTGTCCTTTGGTTGAAGATATTCAGGCTTACCACATTCATTCATATCATACTGGAATATATGAATGAAGGACTTGGCAGGTCAACAGAAGGGCTAATGGAATAAAACACACCAAGCCAACACATTACCAGCACTGTCACCCGCCTAATGCACATAGCAGCTCATTGAGGCAGACACACTGAGACTGGGCTGAGTTACGGGACTTCACAGCTCATAGATCAACAGAAATACCACTGTAGGTGGTAAGACTCACATACGCAGATGGGTCAACTGAGTGACAGGCAGCAAGACAGACAGTGCAGCCATTGAGTGAAAACTGATTCAGATGTGTGAATCAGCAAACTGTAGGGGAAGAAGGGAAAATTGTGAATGGGTGAAAGACAAAAGGAGAGGAAATGAAATGGCCAGAGGGATGAAGAGGGCACAGAGGAGGAGGAGGAGGAGGAGGAGAGGAAGGAGACGAAGACGGGACGAGGCGTGAGTCAGGAGATGAGCACTGGAAAGAGCGGGCAGAGCGGTAGTGCTGAGTAATCAGAAGTTACCCGGTCAGTTACTGTAACTCTACAACGGCGCTACACATACCGTCCAGTCAGAGAGGTGGTCAAACACACATACAAACACATTACTGTGGTATTTGGTGCCTTAAAATACCAGTGACCTGTATGCTGCTTTGGATTAAGTGAACACTCATTTTATCACTTTTATATGACTTCACTCCATAGAAAGACATATTTAACACAATCATAAAATGCTTTAGAATAGACTAATTCCTTTCCAAAAGCTTTGGCTGTCATTTTTCTGTTTAAAGGAATAGTTATAGAAATATTTTACTCTCTGAAAGTTACATGAGAAGATTGATACTGTTTTAATGTTGAATCACGAGTTCATTCATTTATCTTATAATGAATGGAAGTGCATTTCGTGTTCTTTTTCAAAGGCCATGTATACACATATTAATAGATACCCTCCATATTTCTGCATCTCTGTTTTCATTGTTCACACCAGATTGTTTTCAGAAAACTTTTCATCTACATGAACCCACATAACTATGCCATAGAGCCTGTCATGGGGTTAGGATAAATAAAGGCCGCACACATGACATTGATGGCATACTGTGATGTTCAGGACCCTAACACTCAGATTCTCACTGTACTCACACAAGCATGAATACTGAGCTTTTCAAAATCTGTACTTTGGACAGAGTTTTCAGAATTAATCATTTTCAGTGACCTACGCCACAGTTTTGTTGGACGAAAGATAAAACGCATGAAAAAAATCTGTTTTTTTTCAGATACCCGGCTATGTCTATACACAGCATAAGCTGCAAAAAAGGGTTTACATGGAGTTTATTTTGTCTCTTTGTTACTAACTCTATTCCCGAGCTGACTACTGTCTTGGCTGCCAACAATCTTTATTTATATATCCTTGAGTTCCACTACAGTGTCAACATCATATGTCTAAATGAGGTTGACTAATGCTAAAAAATGTCATGACACGGCACAAATGTCAGATTAGAAAATGAGCATGCACAACATTTACAAATATGAGTAACTTTGTGAGATTTGTGCATGCTTACATGAAGTTTGTGTTACAGTCTTCTTTGTATTGAGAACCAGATGTTTGTTGACATTAGCTGACTGTATTTCACTGGATGCAGAGAAGTGCTGAAGAATTCAAGAATGAATTCAAGAATCTGTTATTATTGTTGTGAGGAACGAAAAGTGTTATTAGCTTGGAGTTAAATAATAAAAACAAACTGACTTCTAGTACAAAACATAAGATTCACAGAAGCACACAACCACATGCTAATGTTCCACAGCGCATCTGTAACCTTGAACATTTTCTGTTTAATCCATAGAATGACTAAAGCATTAAATGAAATGAATGTTTGGCCGAGTCTAAGTATAGACCAAGAAAAACAAAAGTACACATAGATGTCCAAGAAGTGTAATATATCATGGAGAATGTCTTACTGACCCTAAACATCTGTATAATTCACTTCTCTTCACCTACTTTCCAAAAAAATATGTTGTTTTTCTGACTTAAACCTATAAAGGGATACTATAACTTGCACCTACATTGAATCATTTCAGCTGGTACAACCCTGAAAATGTTAATAGTGTGTTAAAACCACCCAAAGTATACTATATTTGAGTGTATACAGCTTTTGCTTCTGCTGTTGGATGTGGATAACCGGGCTTCCATCCTTTTACTGTAACATAACATGGCATCAATCTTCTCATCTGACCTTTACAAGAAAACAAACACTAGAAATGTCACTGAGATCAGTTTCTGCTTTTAAAACATTTGGCATTTCTTTCTGTTGCAACTCAGTCAGCCTAGATCCTTATTAAAACGTTCTATTGTTATGTCTTTGAAATGTGCCTTGGATGGTGTGGCTAAAGTTGATCATATCTCAAAAATATTTATTGAAAGAGATGTTTATTTATTTTTTTCCAGTGTGAAAATACTGTATCATAACTCAAAAGAGAATAAATACTAGCTTTTGTACACAGCGTGGTGTTACTGGTCCTTTGGGAACCCATTAGGAGAAAGACAAAAAAAATGCATATGGGATTTTTGTTTCCAATGGTTTTAGTTTTATAGGGATGGTTTTGGGTGATTGGCACAAGGGGAGAGGAGTTTGGGGTCGGGCATTTTCTGGAAACAAAGGCCGACTCACATTCATGGCAAAAAATAAAGCCAGAGAGGCGGGGTATGAGAGTTTTTATTTGTCTGTCCTGGTGAAAATTTACGATCTCTCTTTTTTCCTTTCATCTCTCTCTTTCCACCTCCCCCAGAATCATCCCTCCTCCCTCTTTGCTTTCTTTTTGAATCACATTATCTCACGAAGCTCCTCTTCCTCCAAAACACCCCTCCGTCCTGTGACAGTGAGGGATTTACATGAGTACAAACATGCACAGGTACAAACACACCGCTCATAATCCCACTAACGGTCTGGCTCTGTTGTTATGTCTGAGCTTCAATGCATCCCATCGCTTTGTCTCTTATCATTTTTCCTTTGTCTTCTTTTATTGTATCCTCACCTATTATCTTTTTCCTTTTCTTGTTCGTCTTTACTACCTTCGACCTTTTTTTCCCCCCATATGCTCTGTAGCCCCAGGCCACATATTAAGGGATCAATGAGAATCTCCCTTTCCATCACCTTGGAGGTACACACCTGCGCACAACCACACAACACCCTCCCTGATGCACAAATAAACCCACACACACAAGCATGCACCCTTACACTGGCAAACAAGTGTACACATGAACCTTAAAGCTTAAAGCATTTGCCACACAGGAAGTGACTTATATGGAGGAGACGGATTGTGTCATCGTTTACACGTCATCAAAAATGCTCATGACTGAAACTTTCACTAAATAGGGGAAAGGGTTAACGCTGACAGAGACATGACACATATATATACACACACATACACACACCTAAACATACACCCACGAGACACTGTGTGTTTTTTACATTCAGTAAGCAGTGACTGAGGGGCCGCCAGTAGTCAACAAAGACGGCATTGTATGGTCTATGTGTGTGCATTTGTGTGCGTATTGTGTGCCCTTGTGTGGGCTTGCAAACACAGCACGTGTGTGAATCATTATCTCTATGTGTCAGAACTTTGTTGGAATGAGGCTTGTCATGCATAGCTATCTAACAGCAATCACTCAGCGTTGTCTCTCCCTCTTTCTGCTCTCTGTCTCTGTCTGTCAGCGAAGCAGAGACAAATTGCTGTAACTAATATGTTACAGGAGAGCTGAGCCCTGTTAGTAGCCTATGACTCATCTCGCGAGTCACTCGATAAGAACAGATACTGTGATTGACAAGACATCAACATTATTGGCTTGTTAGGTGAATCAGGCAGCTGCTGACAGAAGAACACCCTCCTTTTAAACTGCGCACCGGCCCCATCTGTGTGATTGGCAGCCATGAACTAAAACAAGAATTACAACCTCCAGGGGAGATGATGCAGGGACCATCTAGTTGAAGGAGTTTTATTTTCTCTTTGAGTGTGCCAGGCAGCTTCTTGCGTCTTTTCCATAATGGGGGTTATGGTAAAATCCTCCATTTTCTACATTTGGAGGTGCAGAAGTGAAGTTGAAGGATCTGAATCCATAATTTAATAATGTACCATTTCAACATCAAAAGATTTTGTTATTGTTTGTTCTTAGACATACCAAATGTTTCCAACAGTGATCATATTCAGAGAAATACATCCATAAAACACAATATCTCCTTGACTCATATATGAGTTTCCATTACAATGAAGTGGCTTATGATGAATATAAGATAATCCCTTATTAGTCTAGCATTGATATAAATTTACATGTTACAACAGCAAAAGCCAGAACAATAATAAAAGGTAAAAGTATAAGGGATAAATCTGTTTTAAAAATGGTAAGAGATACAGGTAAGAGCAGCAAACAGTAAAAAACAGAAGGTAAGACCAAATGTGAAAGGGGATTTAGACATAGCATCTGCGTCATTAAACATAGTGTATTAAAAATGATCAAATCTGCAAGTCATCACTAATGCTAGTGAAAACAAATTCCAAGTATTTTTTCCCCAGAAGAAAAAAAAACCCTCAATAAATATTACATATTTAGTACAAATCATGTAATCATTCCCTCAACAAGGTATCAAATGTACAACCATGTGCATGGGCGTGTAAATGTAAGACGAGAAGTCAACTCAGCTGTTGCTCAATGCTCATGTATTAAACTGAATCACACAACAACATATTTATGTAATGAAGTTCTTATGTTACATGACCTATTTTTAAGGTTGTAACAATGAGTTGAATTCTGTAAAATGCAAAAAATGCCTGATTTTCTAAAAAAAAACAAAAACAAAAACAAAACTTAATGAGTATTAGAATTAGTTATGCATAAAAACTTTTTATACAGATATAACCTTAATGCAGATATACTGACTTTGGTGTTTGATATTCCTAAAAGGCGTTCTTCATAAATATTCAGTGCATTTCTTTCAAATCATCTTTCAGACCTCCTCTTCCTCTTTCTGTCTAGCTTTCTCTTTTTTCCTCTTTTTTCTCTTCCTCCTCACCATTTCTCTGTCTTTTTTTCCCATACGCCTTTATTCTCCGCGTCCATCCGTATACCCTCTTGTCTAAATGCACCAGTAACCATTTCGAACCATTTTGTGTCATTTTCGTCTCATTTTTACCCTACGTGTTCCCCTTTTGTCTGCTACAATCGAACCCTTTCACGCTTCCCTCAAATTCCCTCGGCCACCCCCGCGTTCTCTCCCTCTTTTTCCATCTGTCTATCTCCTTCTCTCTTCTTCTCTCGGCCTCTTCGTCCCTCTCCCTCCCTTTCTGTTCTGCTCACCTGCAGCACATAAAAATTCCTCTTTTCTTTCTCCAGAGGATTGTTCAGTCGCTCAGGGATTTACTGCATTCCTCTATGCTCTTTCTCTTGTCCTCTCTGTATCTGTCTCCCCTTGCTTCTCTCTGTTTTGGCAGAGCTACACAGCATTTCATTCAGCCTATCTCCTCCTTTGTCTTTTTAACACATTTGTATCCCTCCTTAACCCCCTCTGTGTTTTCTTTCTTCATCCCTCCCTGTCTTTAAAATAACAGATTTTAATCCTGTACCTGTCTTTTTCATGACCCCTCCTTGATTTTTTTTTTTTTTTCATATAGCTGCTTTACCTGCCCCACCTGGCCTCTCCCTGCTGGGTTTCTGCCATGATCTGGATCATCCCGCCTCCACTTACTTAGCTGGAAGGCTCAGGGTTGGGCTGCAACTTCTTGCCGCTGCTTTTGGGGCGGTGGGGGGGGGGGATGCAGAGGGGTGCTCCAACACCTGGGGCATGGGATGAGGTTGATTTATGAGTTAATCAATTGGTCGTCTGTGTGAGTGAGCAAAACCACAGAGGTGTGTGAGCTCTTTCAAGTCAGTGTCTCTGCTTGTTGACCTAGTCTCTTAGGAAAACACCGTCAGCTGTCATTCTCCATGTTTTTCAGCCTCTCAACATGTTTTGAAAAGCAATTAGGCGAAAAAAGAGTTGGGTTTTTACTCATGTCGTGGCAGACTGTCTTGTACGTGTAGATCTGTGCACGTAGGCGTAACTGACTGTGACATGACACCTAGCATTCAGGTTTTTCACCTTCAAAACAAACTCACCGAAACCTTGTTTAACATGGAGCTGTTGATAGCCATTTTTTTATTATGACTCATTGAGGTAGGTTTCTGTATGTTGTGAAATTTTCAAATGTCATTTTAAGGAAACTGATTGACAACATGGTTCAGTTTCCACTCATTCTCAAAATGGAATATATACACAAGTAATGCAGTCAGAAAAATCATTGACAAAAAAATATGTGACCATTGCTTTTAGGCTGTGACAATGGGACACAAACAGACCGGATAAGGTTAGAAAAAGGGTCAGGGAAAGGCTGAAATAAGAAAACTGGTTACAGTAACAAACATGGCTATGATTAGGTTTGGGCACAAAAACTATGTGGTTGGGGAAAAGGGTCTGGGAAAATGAGAGGAGTTTAATAAGAGAGCAAGAAACAAAAATAAACACAGCATTTACCTTTGGTTTGAAAGAGGACACTAACACTGTGTGAAGCCTGGTATAGACTGTTCAATTTTAGGCCATCCCAGAGAAAAGATTAAAAATTACAGTGATATCTGTTCATGGCAGTAAAAAAATGGTGGTTCTCTATTGCAGTTAGAGAGGTTCAAAGACGAAACAATTGCTATTGGGGAAATGACACACTGATCAACACTATTAACCTTTGCTAAATTTCATCCCGGGTTTATTTCTTTTTGGTCCACACTTTCCTACTTTCCCTTGATTCTTGCCCCTTCACATAAATACCACTACTGTAACAGCACGCTCTCTATCTTAGCTTCAGTGATGAGCTGTAATTTTTGTATCTCTACTTGCATCATAGCCTCAGATCACAGTCTGCAGTATGTGTGGCTGCCAATAAACTTATCAGACTGTTAAAATGCCATAATCTATAAGAGCTTTAAGTCCACACAGTTTGATCTACCACCGTATTCATCCCTAACTTCCCCCCTTCTAAAGTTTTTCCATATTTATCAATGCCAGCTGGTCTGCATCACTTTTTGTGGCTCTTATTCATCCAACTACAAGAGGTACATAAACATGGTCAGATCCCTTTAAAAGATCATCCAGTAATGTTGTATTCACATTGAGGGTTTGCAGTACCACGTATTAAATATAAGTTGAAGAATTTTAATCAAATGGTTGAAGATAGATTAATGTAGTCAGAGCAGAGCAGTTGGAGGTTCAAGCTCAAGACAAAGTGACTGACACAAATATTTACAAATGAACTATTATCGTAAAAAAAGTCTTCTATATATTTTCTTAAAATAAACAGCTTTGTCTTTAAAAATAAATAAATAAATAAAAGTGCACAAATTGCATATTTTGACTGCAGGGCAGTGACTCAACTCCACATGACTTTTCTCCAATCTACTTTTGTACCCTATGGACTACTTATGTAATCTACTGTCAATGCAGCTGGTTGTCATAGCAACACCATCTTCAATGCAATACACAGAGGAAAAATAAATGATATCTAAAGGATGTTGTTCTTGATTCTTGGCTTTTGTCACAGCAAGGAGGCCCATTTCCATCAATTGTTCCTTCCTCAGCTACAGGTGAGGTGAGGTGCAGGAAAAATACTGCCAGTACTATTCACAACATTGGCTTGATGGAAAACCAAAAAGAGGAAGTAAAATTGAGTAGTGGAAAAGTGGAAAAGGTTTAAAAAAAAAAACAGGTTAGCCCACTTTAACTTCTCTTTTTTGATGTCACAGGCAACGGATTGGCTCAAGACTCTGTTTTCACACGTAAAATGAGAGAAATGTTACTGTTGTGACTCTTAAAACACACCTTGTATTTTTTAATACATAAACGCTAACAATAGTAGTTGTTGTTTCGAAAGCTTTTAAAAAGTAAATGGAGTTGATTGGTGTAATGATGAAGCATAGGCACTTTCTGCCTGTTGTTATAGGCAGTTAAATCCTCATACCTAATCAACAGGATCAGATTTTACCTCTTTACCCTGATGTTAAACCAGTCAAGTGCAGCTTCAGGCCACAGGGTAAGAACCCCTCATAATCACAAATGTACACAAAATTAATTATACATAAATACACTATTTTCAACTAGAGATTCTGGTTATCTTACCCAGTATTTTCATAATAGAGCGTCACTGTACACTGACTTAGGTCCAGACTCAAACTGAAGGTTATTGTCTCCAGGTATCTCAAACTATATTCAATTTCTTTCATCTCCAGAAAAATCACTTTCAACATACAAGTCTGATAAGTGAGATTGACCTAATGCTTCATCTAAAGGCAAAAGAGCTTTGTAGTAACTCTCTCATAAACTAAAGAATAAAGTATGTTGGCAGTTCCCGGTAACCAGACATGATTTTAGCCTCCAGACTCATAGTCAGGCTGAACAGTAGTACAGACTATGTTTTAGTGCGGTTTTGTCTGTTTGCTGTGTATATTTTTTCTCTGTCTCTTATCTGGTGTTTATCTGGTGTCTTGCCAGGGTTTGCATTAAATACATATTTGTGTTGAATGTGGTAAAAGAATGATGACTAGAGAAAACAAGTTAAAGCTACTTTAAAGGAGAAAGCAGGCCCAGATGACAGGCAGATGATAGAGGAGACGTTTGATGGCATCTAATAAGTCTGATAACTGACATGCACGCTGGCAAAGGCACAGACGAACAAATGCAAAACAGAGGCCGAAGTAGGGGCTGGAGTGGGTTATAATGAACTGGAGCGAAGTAAACACATGCATCCCAACACAGGGTATATCTCAACACCTTTGTTCCCTGAGCCAAGCTATCCTGAGGTGATTCCAGCGACTACAGCCAGAAAACCACCTCTGCGCATTTGTTTTGCTCATTTTATGACAATCATATTCCTCCCCATCGCTCATAAAATTTCAAATATGATTAACGGCTGCAGTTGAGTATGTGAGCCGAAAGGTTTTTTTCTTTTTCTTTTTCTTTTCCCTGGGGCCTTGGATGAGAATCAGTGAGGCGTTTTACATGTTGGTGTGTCGCGGTCTACGTTACGTGTTTGACATGTCACGGTTTGTTAGAGCCTTAAATGACTGTTTTGGACCAGCTGTCCACCCACACCAGGAAGACTCACAGCGCCTGCTCCCTCTCCACGACCTAAAAATGGGAAAATGGTGTGAAAGGTAAATAGAAAGCTTTTAAACTGTCTGTGTGACACACAAAGACAGGAGATTACAGAAGAACTACAGACGCCCTCACTGACGCCCTGTGATGCTGTAGACATGAACACATGTGAACACACTCCTCTGTGTCAATTAGGAGGACGTAGCATTAACATCTGTATATTCATACTTTAACCCTGACACAAACAGCTACTTACTTTTGTCACTTATAAGCACATTGCATCACCTACCTGCACAACCTAATCTTAATCCAACCACCGTACATGCATTAACCCTGCATTAACCTTTAATAACAGTCGCCAATGTATTTTATGTCATTGCCAACAACACCTGAACAGTTCTGCAATAAATCTAAGTCATGTGTTGTCTATGTAGCCAAAGCTGTCATACTTCCAAGCCAAAAAACCATTCTAGTGTATTTTGTGCAGCATTTGAGTTACCACCACATAAATTAGATTAGTGCTGAATGATTGTATTGTTACTGTGGCTACAGTACAGTACAGGAACAATCATCACATTTCAATCACCATGATGAAAGTGATGAATTGCACAAGTAGCTGGAAAATGTCTCTCTGCATGATGGCTCAGCAAGTCTGTCTGTCACTGGTGTGTTGCTGTCGAAGGCAACTGACTCAGTTGTTGACACTGGTTGCAGGTCTTCAGCAACATAACTGTAATCAGTGTGTTTAGTTCTGTCTGGCTTACAGACTGTGGATGGTGTTTATCGATCAGTTGTGATTATGAGGTTGATTTGAGTCATTTAATGATGTGAAAGTCTGTCATTAATCTGACGGTGATTGTTTCTTGACTTACGCCATCATGAGCTCAGCTGAGGTTCAACTGTGACCAGGATATCAGAGGAATAGGTTATGATTGCCTTTGTTGTTTCCATTAACATATTATTTTCATGCTGGACAAGAATAAGTGGTAATGAAACCATACGGCTTTGTGTAGCTGTGCTTTTGTTTTACACCATTTCTAGCTACCACCTGAAGAAGTGGAAAATCTAACCCACATGAAAAGTTTGGGTCAGAGCTGCAAACTGAGCTCTTGTTCACACCTGGCCTTGACATCCCTCCTGGCACATCCGATCACATGTGGGCAGCTCTAATGCACGGTCTGAACACACTCACACTGCATTTCATGATGCATTCCTATCCCATCAGTCAGGATGCATTCGGAAGCGGTCTGGGATGCATATGTCCACATTCGCCTAACAGTCTGAACAGGAATGTGTCCTGGGACACACTGACGGACCGAGCATTCAGCTGATGTGCCAGTAGTGTCTTATTACAATGTCTGAAATACAAACACATATTCTCAGTGCTTGTGGTGCTGC
The DNA here is from genome assembly GCA_037367365.1 of Apogon talboti. NCBI lineage: Eukaryota > Metazoa > Chordata > Actinopteri > Kurtiformes > Apogonidae > Apogon > Apogon talboti. The sequence continues at coordinate 20,847,242 of JAPQRQ010000002.1, forward strand.
CTGAGCTCACCTGATGCACCACCTGTACTTTTTTTTTCTCTGTGAGGAAACAATAATCCACAGTTTGCATAATCCAGTCCAAAAAGAACAAATAAAACCTGTCTTAAGCACTTCAAAAGTCACTCATCACCAAAGCCTCGGCCATGAATATAGCCATTAAAAACAAATAGGATGTCAATATTTAAGGTGTATTGACTCACAGTGTCACCTCGTGTAGTGAAAACACTTAGAACCTTTGAGCAGCACAGTCATTTAAATTTGCAGAAGTGCATTTAGTATCCATCCTGCTATGTTTTAACCTTTAGATAAGTGCGTTTATTTGCATATTAAGCAGGAATGTTAGATCTGATCAGAAGTGACTCATGGAGATGCATTCTAACACCAGGTGTGAACAGAAGCACATTGTAGACTTGTTTTCAGATATCCTGGTTCAGATAGCAGCAGAATTGTCATTCTCCTTCCTTACACTATTAGTTCATCATCCCTTTGAAAGTCCTCCACACACTGTGAAAGAATATCAACCTCCATGATGCAAATACACCCTGAGAACAGCATGCTTTGACAAAGACATGTCTTTTTATATGCTGTTTTTTTTTTTTTTTTGTAGGGATATAGTCATTTTAATACCTTGACACGCTTCAACTCAACTTCTCTGGTGGTGGTACTTTGCAAATGCACTGTTGTGGGATTCGTCACTCAGCGCTGCCAAAGAACACATAAAAAAAACCCTACCTCTTCCCATTGACAGTGAAGGGTGCCAGATCTATTAAGTGTAGACACTGGTCTGGATATGTGTGGGACATCTCAGGATACATGTTATGACAGGATCTGAACAGGGCCAAAAATCAGGCAATGCAAATGAGACAGCTGGCAGAATAACAAAGCCAACAGTGATGAAGACACAGACAGAAATACTACAGAAAAAAAGTGTAAAACTGATTTTTTGCAAGTATTTTTGACATTTCATTTTTAATTTTATTGTATTTGACCACCAACATAAATCTAATTCTATAGTGCCTGATTTGCATTAGCTGATAAATGTGCACCAAGTCAAATCTATATTGTCTTTCACCTACACAGAGAGAACACACACTTCCTAACATACAGTGTTGATTGAAGCTCCTTCTTTTGATTCACTAAATTCTCACAAACACTGGACAATTTTTTCCTCTCCCACAATGCATCATTTCAAAAGCACAGGAAAGGCAGAACCAAATATTTTGCTGTTCCAGGCCTGGAAAGTACACAGGGCATATCTTTTTACGGTCCTCTTAAGGACCCTACAGTAATGCGATGCTATTTCTTCATTCCGTTACGCTGTCTGAGTTTTCTTGTCTTCAATTCTTTTTTGGTCTTTCAGCATTTGAGCACATGTAGACACGACTGGACCAAAACAAACCCAAACAGACATGCTTATGTCTGCCTTGAAGGACAGTCAGCAATGATGAGCAATTTAAGAAAGTTTAAGGAAAAACACAAAGTCTGGGTTCAACTTTTTTTTTCTGTGGACCAGACAGATGAATGAGTCTGAGTTTTGATTCACATCCTATTTGTGGTAACAGTTTGATGTTCGACAGATCTAAACTCTTCAGCTAAAACATGCCCAATCAGTGCTGACATCCAGACGAGGTGGCAAATGTGAAGACATTCTTCACTCGTGGAAGTACAGACTCAAAGTACAAGTACTGATTCAACCTGTTTACTCTGGTAAACGTACAAAAGTACTCAAAGTACAGGGGATCAAAGCTACCAGCTGTTTCTGTGCAAAGCAAACTGAACCAAACATCAAATTAATAATTATAGTGTCAAGAAAAATAAACCAGTCTAACTTCAACTAAAATTAAAAACAATACATGGAAAATAATGAACAGTAACTTTACCACAATGTACAAATTACACTGTGTGCAACATAAATTGAAACATTGTGACTCATTTTCTCCACAGACCAGACTCTTTCTCATCTTTTTCATCTTTAGTATTGTTTTATCTTGGCAACTAAAAATGCAGATTGAATTCAGTTTCTTTATTGTGATTTACTTTTCTTTTGTTTATTGAAAATGAACAAAATTAACACTGAATCATAAAATCAGAGAGCAATTGTTACATTAAATAATGCAACAATTGCTCTCTGATTTTATGATTCAGTGTCATATTTATGTAATTTTCAACATGTTACATCTTTTAAGTCATTTTATCATGTTATATTATTCTCTATTGTATCATATGTTTAGTATGATATTGGTTTTTATGGGGAGATGTGAAATTATACGAAATGAAAATAGTCGATAACTCATATTATAAGTGTTATTAATTTATTACTAAAAGTAAACATTCTGATTTGAAAATTTAAGTAAACCTTTCTGTTAAAATGTGAGGAGTAGATGTCAAAAGTTGTCAGAAAAATAAATAGTGAGGTAAAGTACATGTATAGCAATGAAGTATTTTTGTTGACGACCTTCGATAACTTAATAACTATGTTTATTCACACCTCAGTTTCAACATCACTTATTAAAACGTCCTCTGCGAACTTGATTGAGTCTTCGTTTGTCTCAGTCTTTACATCACAGACGTTGAAGAAAAGAAGAAAGATTGAAAAAAACAAAAATCTCACAGCTGCCGTGCAACTCTGCCATGCAAGAATGTTCTGCTAGGAGCAAGAAAAATCAAAGAGAACCAGAACAAGTTGTTTTGAATAAGTTCATGCTTTCATGTGCAGTTTGCTTGGTCGATGGAACAAAGATCAGATGCGCTGGTCAGTTTCACCCTGAGTCCATGGCTCTGTGTGACAGTCAGAGTTAATCCTTCTGCAAAGAGCTCAGTGGGAGCTGAAATAACGAGTGACTAGAATTCGATTTTGAGCAATGTGCCACAGCGTGATTGACACATTCTACAATCAAATCAAAGTGCGGACAGCTGGGACTGATTTCTCACAAGTGTTGTGGTTTAGGGACGGAGAACCCAACGAATGGGAAAGCAAAATAAAGAGAAGCACGGCAAAACAGACTCAAAACTTAAAATGAGGGTACAGAACTGCTTTTTTCCTTGACGTCACAGGAGATTATTATTTGGAGCTTGGGATCTATTTGTTTTCTATTAGGCTGACTGTTGTCATTTTTGACTGGCCTGGGTGGCTGAAAAGGAGGAAATTGAATTGTACCACAAAGATGCTCAGACACAGTTGTTTCATTGCTTACAGGAGCTACAGTTCGCCGAGCTGCCAAGAGAGTCATTGGTGCCTGTTTTGTCACTGGTCACATTTACAGTATTAGATGTCAGATCAGGAGCACATGATGGCTGCTTTTGAAATGTATTTGTTATGTAGACAAGGCAACAGTTACTTTTCTGCAATGAAAACTCCTAAGGCCTAATAGTTAAGATTTGTGTTTAAATTACTATCCATTTGGTTTAACGCAAATACACCAATAAACTTAGACATTAATAAAACAACATGAATGAAAGAGAGACCGCAGACCTCTGACAAGCCAATAGTCTTCTCTACTTTTTATTAAACCTCAGTCTGACAATTCCTCTGTTTGTCAGTTGGTGCCATTTGTTTAATTGTCATTTAATGGTGAAAATAGTAACAATGATCTTGATTGCACTCCGTCAATTAGAGCATGTTGCCGATACGCACTGGGCAAGGGCATCAGCTCCAAATAGAGGCCAATGTAGAAGTACTGAATCTCTACGGGAGACCTCACTGACGGCTGCTAGACTCACATTGAACATCTCTTGAATTGGTATTTGTTTTCTAGGAGCCATTTTGACACACAAGTCGACTATAATTGTGGTTAAAATGCTTGATAAAGTTTACTGTTTTATTGAGCCAGTAAGGTAGCGTTTAGCATTAGCACCCCAACCATAGAGAGGTGAAGTCACCTGTATTGGAGTCAATGGCAGGAGACAAGTAATGTTTTGGTTCTGTTTAAATAATGACTTCATTTACTCATATGATAGCTATAAATTTAAAGGATAATTTTACAAGTCAATAAATATGCTGTTTAAGTATCAGACAGTGAAAATGCGTAAATAGAAAAACTAGACAGCCAAACGTTGAGGAAGGAAAGTCACATGTAACCGTTTTCCTCCTCAGTCTGTTCAGAGTTACTGAAGATGACTCTGCATTCAATATGACCAGATGTGTAGTGAGCTTTACCTCTTTTAGCATTTTTTCACTTCCATCTGTGCAATGAAGTGAAATACGAAAGGATAACAGACATTTTTTGTTAGTGACTTTTTTTACATTTGACAAGAGATGCAGTCCATTGAGCGGTCACACAAAACTAGATGTTACTTAACTATCTTTACAAGAAACTGTTACTTTCTTGACAGTTAAAATGGGGAAAAAAATCTTTTTTTTTTTTGGCATTGATTGCCCTTCATATATCAAAGGAGAGGAACTTCAATGCTCTATACCATGGATGTAAAACTCATTTTAATTCAGGGGCTACATACAGCCCAATTTGATCTCAAATGGTCCTGACCAGCAAAATAATAATAACCTATAGATAATAATAACATTGTTTCTTTGTTTTTGTGCAATAAAGTAAAATCATAGTATGAAAATTTTTACTTACAAATTTTCTTTTCACAAAACATAACCTGAACTTCCATGAAGAACCTGAAATTTCTTAAGAAAATTGAGAACAATTTTTAACAATATTATGCCTCTGCTTATCATTAACATATGTACATTACAAATTACAGATCACAGTGGACCTCCAAAGGCACAAAACATTTAGTAACAGGCATCTGGAAGTGAGAAATATAGCATTTATATAGCAAGCTCGGTGACATCCAAGGAACAACCTACTGGTTTCAAAACAGTATTCCACAAACAATGGGAGACATCATCTTTTACGCAGTTTATGCTGGTGAGTCATTTTATGTTAATTGTTCGAAGCTCAGTGGAAGTTCTAAGACCACAGGTAAGTTTCCATCCAAATATAATGCAAATTTGAGGCTTGGGGGGAAAATGCCACCGCTTTGTTCTGCATCTCTTTCTTCTTGGTCAAAAAGACTGATGATCTGATGTCATGTCATACTGTTATGCTGAAGTGTAAAAAATAAAGCCACATTCCCAAACTTCTATGTTCACACATGTTGCGTTCAGGTTGCGTCCGACAGAATCTGATCAGCAAATGGTGATTTCAGTTTTCTATTACGTAGTTAACCCTCTTACCTGTCAGAATGCAACTTTGATTATCTAAATTCTGAGCATTCTACAGCTTGAAAATGAGGAAGAGTAGATACAGACTCTTGTGTCCTCAATCCACTTCAGTTACAATATGCTGAAATGTAATTACTGAATTTTTTCCCAATGTTGCAAAAAAAAAAAAAACAACAACTAAGCACTATAACTATAACTAACCTATAAATCTGCAAAAGGCAATGCAAATTTATGTACCTTTCCATACATTATACCATTACAATTGTCATCATGGTATAAATCTTTGCTAGTTGAGGTAAATGTAATATTTCATACAATAAAACTGAGTTGTTGATTGAGGAGCTGGAGGATATAAAAGGAATTTTGGCACTGACCCATTTGTGTGGATCATAAAGCACTGTATCAAGCCTTTGTCTAACTTTTGTCTCTTTGGTGCTTGTTTCCCATCTGTTATAGCATTTTATGTTTTCTTCATATTAAATCAGGGCATGATGCAGTCTCTTTACTGGTCCACACACTCATTATAACTCAATAAATCTGTTTCCATTGCTCTTAATTGCATTTACCTTTCATCGATACCCAGTCTTTTCCACCTCTTCTAAGTGACAAATGTCAGGGGTTCATCCTTTCCCATGCCCTACCCTTCCACCAACAAAAATCAGTTCAGTTGTTTTTGCGTAATCCTGCTGACAGACGGGAGTGATCACATAACCTTGTTGACAGTGGGAACAAGAAATAATGAAATTTATGTGATAGAGCAAATTAACTCATGGTGTTTAAATACACATTAACAAAACCCTGCTGTATCTTAGATTTATCATCAATAAGTCCATTTGAATCATGTTAATACTTGACTAACACACATCCATTTAATTTGATTGTTTTTTTTTATCTTAAATGGATGGGAATACATGTTTCATATTAGACCTAACCTTTCCATATTCCATACAGATAGAGACTTATCTGTCCTTCAAAATATTAAGTCTGAAAGTTAAATTCCACACAAGAAACTAGAAGAATAAATGTTGAAAAGGTGTTGAAAAACTCTTTTTTAATTGGCAAATGTAAGTTTTTATGGAGATAAAAGAGCATCTAATAAACATTTTCTCAATCACAATGAGGTCTAATTAATAATTCAGATAAAGATTGAATCTGAAATATGGTGATGCTGATTTTAACCCAACAATTTAGCCTCAATTGTTGACTTCTCAAGGTGATTTTGCATTATATTAAAAACAGACACTCGAGCCTTTCAGTGTTTTTTCCCTTCTGCTACAAATTTTGAAGAGCGGCGAAGAAAGAGGGGAATCCATCTTTGGCTACTTTCGTCAGTAAATAAAGGAACGTGATGAGTGTAAAGTATTCTGAGAGGGGGATTCAGGGTTAAATCAAGAATACAAAAACATCTACCACTACTTGTATTTTCCTAACCTGCGTGGGACCCATCTCTGCTTCTCCCTCTAAAGCTCTTGGTGGACTTTCATTAAAGTATGCTTTTAAGTTAATGCACGATCTTATCACGCATCTCCACTCTCTCCGTCCTGCCTTCCTTCTGTCGGCCTCTCTCACTTCACTTGTTATCACTTCTAATCTTCCTCTTCCTTGCACTGTCTCCCAGTGCTTCTCTCCGTCCCGTTTTTTTCACCCACACCCACAGACACCTTTTCACTCTCCCTCTGTTGTTCTCTGATTTACTCAGCCTGCTTCAAGGCACTCATTATCTACTTGAAGTTATTGAGTGCCTTAGCCTTAAAAGGAAGAAATAGAAGAAGGGGGCGAGAGAACTTGAGGCCTGAGACACTAAGACCTCCACCATTCTGCCCTTTTCCACTCTGCGATCTCTCCTCCCTCCGTCAATCCATCTTTTGTTTTGCCCTTCACTCCCATCTCTCCATCCAGAGTTAGTGTTACACCAGTAGCCCTGTCTCTTCTTCCCTTTGCCTTGTTCATGTTTTCTTTCCCTGGCTCATCCATCATGTGCTGTCGCCGGCGGTTGCGACACTGTCGTGTAATTATCTCATATTTATGCGAATATGCTTGTCCTATACTAGTGTTGGTTTTATGCACACTCAGGGTTCCTTTGACTCCATGCTCCTGGCTTAAAGAGCCTCATGTCATAATTCAAGCCAGAGGGAGACGTTTGATTGGCCCGCAGGCTCAACGGCACAGCAGGATCTCTTTGATTTTACACTGTTCTCAGTGGTGGCTGTCATTTTTCAGACAGCAGGAGTCCCGTGGAAAAAAACACACCAGCGTGCTAATTACTTTTAGGCACCTACTCGCTTCACAGGATACAAATGCACCATAAGCAATTTGGTGGATACTTTTTATTATTGGTCTTTCAGTGCTGTGCAAACATACAGTTTCAATTTGAGGAGCCACAGTGGGAGTCTAACCCCTAACCACAGCACAGCTGGTGCCATGCCCTGCCCATTGAGCTACAAAGCAGGAGTGTGCACAGAAACAGCATGAAGGGTAATGACTGCCTACACTTCATGCCCTGAAGGTCTAAATGCCCCTCGAAAGCATAACTCAGGCCATGTTTAACCTGAACTCTGCTTTAACATCTTTTTTCAATTATGACCAAAAGTCCTGTTGGTTTGATTAGAATAAATCTGGGTTCATCTTTTTTCTCCAGCATGGCTACCTTCTCACTCTCAAGATGAACAGAAATTTGGGTTTTACTTTTTGCGCTTCAAAACTTTAACTCTAGTGCAGCAGTGTTAATTAACATAAGATAAAACTGTCTTTGTATTTCTATAGTTCTCAATCAGCATGGAAATCTTCCAACTTGGAGGTGTTTCCTGTATTTCACCTGAAGGACAGTGTTGCCAGCACACATGTCAGTTTTACAGTCATGCTATTGTATAACCATATTTGTTGATACAAATGGTAGTTACACAGTGGTCTATTATTTCTCATCTACGTGGATATTGCACCAATCAAATTTATAGAACAAGTAAATTTAATTCTCAACCAAATATTCACACCCTTTCTGACAACATGTAGGTGGTGGTCATTAGAAACAACGTATACAAGTCAAGATGTGATGTATATATCTGTCAGTAGTGTGTATATATACAGTCTGACTTTAAATATTTTAAAGGTTCCTCATGCATGTTTGATTTGCACCTTGGCCGTTTGTATCCCAATACATCATTGTGTCCTTTCAACACATGCCTGAAGTTCTTTTGGAGAGTCTATCACTCTTAGAGGATTTTTCAAAAGAGCCGCGCCCACATAAGAAAGATGTATGAAACTCTGCAGTGACGAAACTGGTGAGATTTTGGGCAGAAAGACTGTGATGAAGAATAATAGGGAAAAATCGTTCCAAGTTGGCTAAAGTCTAAGGCTGTAGGACTGACAAGTTGAGGAAATTTTCCAAGTAAGTGGAGAGAACATGAGGCTGGATCTGTGGAGATGTGTCAAAAAGATGTATTCATGCTTTGTTTTACTTTTTGAAAAGAGAACTGGATTACATTAAGGAGAAAGCGCCTGCTCCAAATCTTGCCGGGGGGATTAAAAAAAATCCACTGGAAACTGTTTAGTTTCAGCTCACAGCCCTGTTTCCTAAATGATTGGCCAGTAGTTAAAGAGGTTAAATAGACCTTTCTTGTAAAAAGTAGCGCCTTACTGTTTTTATAGGCCTCTGTTGCCCTCCTGTGGCAAGCAGTGAGCGCTACTATTAGCAGTTCATGACTCCTCAGGAGCTGTGAGCCGTGTTTGACCACCTGCGTGCAGTTTTGAGCTGAGAAGAATGATGTGTTATGGTCCTCTGCTAATGGAATCATGGGATTAGATATGTTTTATGTTTCAGGTACCGTGAGACTCACCCGCTCCCCTGCCAACCCGCCAACCATCCTCACATTAATGAAAATTAAGACCACATTGAGTTTGTGTGTGCTTGAGTATGTGTGTGTGTGTGTGTTCACTGATTGCTGTCTGGACCTTATTTAAGTAGAAACAGATTGAAGAATGATAATTAGGTCTAATAAGATGGAATTTCCCTAACTATGTCACACAGCAGCCGCATCACAGGGCTGCTTTTAAAGGGGCTTCAGGTCAATTGAAACCACACACAGGAAAACAAAACAATACAAGACCCATGATAACACATTTGACTATATGCATAACAAGAAGGGTTTCAGATTTACACATGCTGTGGTTTTGACATTTTATGCATGTGAAATATTCTCTCCCGCATTGACGCAGATCTTTTTTAAATTGTAAATGTCTTATTCGTCTGCACACACAAATGTCAGCTATCCTGTCTGATTTGGACTATTTCAAATCTGACAAACTTTGGCCCTTTTGCAATGAGAGTGAATAGATTTCAGAGATACTGTGTCACATCATGATCATATGTAATTCCTCAACATCTCCAGAGGGACGTTGTTGACGCCTGTCAGTCTGGAAATGCTTCCAAAGCCATTCCAAAAGCTCCAGGGCTCCGCTGTACCCGAGCCAAATACATGCCGTACAAGTAGAGAAAGTCTGGGACAGTAGTGAATCTTCCAAGAAGCGGACATCCTGCCAAAAAATTTTCTTCAAGAGCAAAGTATAAAAATCATGCAGGAAGTCAAAAAGAAGCCCCCTTACAACATCCAGAAGTCTGCTGGATTCTTTTTCCTTGGCTTTGGTCAGTGTTCATGAGTCCACCATCAAAAAGAAGTTGGAGAAAAACTAGATTCGTGGCAGGGTACCAAGAAAGAAACAACTGAGAAGAAAAATGTATGAATGTCTAAGGATTGCCAAAAAGCACCGAGACGATCCTTGAGAGCAAAGCCCATTGGCAACACATATGTAAGAGTATAACAAAACCCCTTTTGTAAAAAGACAAATGGTGCATTCATATAAACAGGAAAACACAGTACAAGAGGTATTATTGTTACTGCATCAGCACGCACCTGGATCCGTCCATTTTGGGCTGTGAACTAAACTGGTTTGGACATGTGATTATGTCAGTGGTTTTCCAGTCTTGTTTATTTAACTTGGGGCTGATTTCATGAAGGTGTTTTGACTATAGTCGATATCGTTGGAACAGTCTCAGTTTTCCTTTTTTTTGTTTTGATCTCAGACTAAGACCTAATCAATGGCACCAGCCAACCAAAAAAATGGGAAACTCTGGTCATAATAATGGTTTCTTTGTGGTTTAATGATGGTGTGGAGCAAGAAATGAGAAGAGAAAAGGATTTTAAATACCACAAGAAGCAGCTACAAACCTAAAATGATGAGGGGGCTGTCAATTGTTTAGTCAAAGGTAATTATCCTGAGCCTGACTGAAGAATTAGCAGAAGCCCTGCCACATTAAGCCTCATTATTTTTTCCAGAATAGTTTATTTAAACCCCATGCCTGAATTTTCCATGTAAAATATCTTTTAAGTGTTGAAATTCTTCCTGACAGTAAAAGTTTTCTCCTGAGGTGAACTAAGCTGAGAGGTTTAAAGTGGTGACACTAAACTCTTTTCACTACAGCTTGGTGGAAATGTGCCTCACTTTAAGCTCTTTAACAGTAACAATATGTAGACAAAGACATTAGATGAAAAAGAGAGAAAATGTGCTTTTTCAGAATGGCTTTAGGTCTATAATAGCAGAAAAACAGAACTATTGCTGCACAATTCTGTTGCAATGGCACCATTTTTATAAGGATAAGAGTATCTTTTTAGCTGAAAAAAAGTCCTTTATTTACCCAGAATTCAGAACATTCAGAAAACGACAAACTAAACAGATTAGATGTTAATATTTGGGGTGATTATTAGTTCAAAATCAGCCTTAATCTTCTGCCCAAGCCCATCTGTTTCTGGTTGTCTCTAAAACTGATACAAGTTTAAAGATTCTCATTTATTTTCATGTAATTTTGGCCACTTGTCAGAAAAATTTGATTTTCGACTCCCAAAACACACTTAAAAAACAGGGTTTATTAATGGAGTGAGAATCAGAGGAATGTAAAATCCTGAAAATGTCTATTATTTATTTGCAAATTCACCAAGTGGAGTTTTTGGTGCATCTGCGTAATGCATGTACATTTTCACTACAAAGCTCATGTTTAAGCTGTCATCAATTAGCAGACACAACACTTTTATCCTGTAGTAAAATTTGTGGTCTATTCATCTTTTTGTGGTGGATTTAGTCGTCATATTATTGCTCTCAAGGATCTTCTTTGATGAGCACTTATTCCCACTTAGTTGTCTGAAATACTACTTGGTTCAGTGTCATTCATGAATGTCAGATGTCCTCATTTAACTCATCACACTTGGGGGTGTTTGTAAAACTTTGCCCGTCGCTCGTGGAGATAAAACAATTTCTTCAGCCTTTCATTCAGACATCTGTGCAGAAGAATTAAAGGGCTTTCATCGTGTCTGAGCATGCAGGCGTCCAACCACAGCCGTAAATTATTGGTTTTGATACATCAGGTGTGCACCGTCAGTGTCAGACGGTACACGCTTTACAACGCTGTATAATTTAACTGCCTTACATTCTGTAATAACAATGTTAACATCTATAAAAGCTGCAGATGCTTTGTGACTAGGTTTTGCATTTAACCTTTTATAATCCATCTGTTCAATGTTTGGGTTATATTTTAGTCATGTTCATTTTAGTTTGGACCACATCAAAGCCACATGTTAAACACAGACACTAGAGGACATTCTCTTTCAACTGTTTTCATTTTATTGTATTTTATTTTATTTTATTTTATTTTATTTTATTTTATTTTATTTTATTTTATTTTATGTAACCAAGACAGGCAGCAGAAATTACAGCTACCAGAACCAAATAGATAAAAAAAATACAGATAAAGTTAAAAATTTACTAAATATACTGATGATACCCAAGTATACTGAAACAAACTGAAGATACACAAATAACTTCTATAAAATTACCATGAGTCAGAACAAGAAAAGTATATCTGCAGGCAAATCAAGTCTAAAAAATGTGTTTCAGTTTTTCCATGTCTTTAGTTATAAATCTTTACAGAAGGAAAAAAAAAACTTCCATGAAAAAGACAAATATTAAAACCTTACCATAACCATTCACATTTGAAAGAAAGAAAGAAAGAAAGAAAGAAAGAAAGAAAGAAAGAAAGAAAGAAAGAACCCTGACTCATCCAGCAGTTGTTCCTCAGATAGTTTATAAATTATTTTGAAATCTCTGTAGTTTGTCCTTGTTACTCATTATTTTGTAACAGACACGTTTATAAAGATTTGTTCTCTAGGTTTTATCTTATGTTTGTCTCTATAGATACTAAGGACAAACTATTTAGGTTCCACATCAGTGGTACATGACAGAATGTCCTGCATTTTCTCTTCTTTCTTCTAGAAATACCAGTTGGATCCCTCCTCGTACCCTGTAAGGTTTTAATTCTAGTGGTGCAGTAGTCATGTCTCTAATAGGACGCCTTACATCCATCTCTGATAACATGGAAATGACTGACCTGGAACGACACATTCTTTTCTGTGCAAATACCCTGTTAGTCAGTCAGTGTGTGAATGTATAGGATTTATTGTTTCTTTAAAGGTTTTTATTCTTTATTTTCATATCTGGTTTAAAAGCAGCTGTTTTTTTATTTCCTCATGACCCTGATAAATGACACACGAGTCACTCAGGTTTCTGCAAATACTTTCTAGTCTAATTTTTGTGATACTAATCAGTTTAGAGGTCATTAATTAGGGTTTTGATTAGAAATGATAGCTCAAAAGGTAAAAAGTCACTCCCATGTAGATTTTTCATAGTAAGTTTGATGTTCAGTTCCACATTTATGCTATTTCTTAGTTGCTTTGTGTTTGAAGTTCAGTGATTCATGTTTATTTATTTATTTAATGAAGGGAAAAATCCACTCCATGGATGAAAATATCTGGACACAGACAGGGGGCTGAATTATACAACAATGACAATTATTATAATATAATTTTATGTTATGATCAATATCATTGCAATAAAGATTTTTATTTCATCTTTTTCTTTAGTGTAATCATTCTACAAAAAACACAAATAAACATCTGGTTTCTTTAACTCTCAGTAAAGAAGAAACTTTAAACTTGAAAAGAAAATATTAATTGACACTTAACGTGATAATTATTGACATGAACATATTCTTCACAATAGTATTTCAAATCAACGGGAACGGGAAGTCCTTCAATCTATAGATGTGATGTGTCCCAGTATTTTTGTCCATATAGTGTAGTACATTTAGGACATCCCTAATGTGTTTTAATTGTGTGACTATTTTAATTTTTGGGGGGGAGAGAGTGGAAATTATATCAGCACATTCATTGATCATCAGCTATTTCTTGCTATTATTATAACAGCTTTTAAAAATCCACTATTGGTGGACTTCTAACTCACAGCACTGGCCTCCATAATATAAGTAGTAAAACTGTACCAACGTTGTGTCAATAATAATGAAGTTAAAAGAGCTAGAATATAATTTCAAAGATACAGTCTTAGGTCAAAATATGAAGCTCTGTGCATTAACGAGAGGATATGTTTTATTCAACGGGAATGATTGTCTCTGTGCTACTACCTCCAAACACTGTCTGCACATTACAATACATTCACTTTTCACATTCGTTCTACGGTAACATTTGTAAATCTATTACATAAATAGACATAAAACTAATTTTGAGCTTAATTACAGCAATCTTCTTCTTTGTGGATCATGTTGATTCGACGTTTATGATGTAACCGGTGTGTGTGCATGGTTTCTCTGGGTCTCACCCATCCAGTTTCCTCTAAATGACACAAGGAAATGACGTAGTTCCGTTTCAGTAAAAGCCTTAATGAGCTGAGACTAAATATACTCTGTTTGTCCAGCAGAGGGTGCTCTTGACCCGCCAGCAAGGTCCCTCAAAAACAATATCTTCAACTGCCATCAGCATGTGTAACACATTTTTCAATGAACACATGTCAAAATATCACTAAATAATAGAAAATAATCAGTCTAACATTTTATCCAGAGTGTTGCTGTTTAGTTGGTATTCTAATATAATGATTAAATAAATAAATAAATAAATAAATAAATAAATAAATAAATAATAGTAATAAGAATACTAAGAATAAGAATAATAAACATA
>JAPQRQ010000002.1:20861582-20872324 GCA_037367365.1 Apogon talboti
TAAATAAATAAATAAATAAATAAATAAATAAATAAATAATAGTAATAAGAATACTAAGAATAAGAATAATAAACATAACTGATGTAAGCACTTCTGACCACATGTGTGATGACTGAAGGGATACTTTATGGCTTGTATTTCAGAAAATAACTCAGTACAAAAATGGGAAAAAACATATGTAACATAACATAAGGTATCTTTGAAATCAATGTTTGTCTCAACAAGCTTCACGACATCATGATTTATAAATGATCTGTACTGGAATACAGTGCAGGCACCTCTGTTCCTCTGCGCTGCATCCATCACCCACAATCAGCTAAATATTTTATTAGACTTCCCCTACTGTGAAGTGTTAAATTATCAGCCTGTGCATAAATGGGCCTGACTTTCGGTCGGCAGGTGGGGTTAAAGGCGGCATTTCCAGGTGTCCGCAGTTGGAGAGGACTCACAAAAATTCCAACAGGATTATTTTATTAAAAAATTGGGGGCCCAGAGTTCTTAGCTTTGCCCCCGCAGCTGGAGCAAATGTTTTATGACCAGCTATAATGCTTTTACTGTCAAGAACTAAATCTGGCAAATTACTATATAGGTTAGAAATGGAAAACTGGACTCTTCCCTATAGGGCTCAGCGGGGTGTGGATTGTGTTCTGTGGTGCAAACACTGTTGGAGCTATGAATAAGAAGGATTAATACTTATGTATGGAAACCAGAATTATAAGAGATTTATTCAAGCTCGGCTGTCAATCCATGAAAGTAATAAAAGATGGAAACTGAATGTTCTGTACCTGCAGGAAAAATAAGCTGACAGGAGCGGACAATCTATTCTCTATTCTTCACTTTGAAAAATGTCATTTTTATTGTTAGATTTACTGCCAATAGCCTGAATCATCTGTTTCTTTAATTAGCTGGACCTGTGTTTGAAGACAGAAATGGGTGTTGAAGTTCTCGACCTTCTGGAGGCCACGGACCCTATTTAACCCTTTTAAGACTGCCATTATAACATTCCCCCTAGGTGTCTTCATATTTTCTTTGCAATAAAAGTGTCAGAAAACATCTTTTTTGCCAATTCTATTGCACCTTTTTTTCAGGAAGAACTTAACTTTCAATATCTGGCCATTAATTATTATTATTATTATTATAAATAATAAATGCTTAAAATAGTGTGTTTTAGTTAAAAGAAACAAATGGACTTGAAATTTTTGGCATACTTATCATCAAAAACAACTGTAAATGTCCATAACGAAACATTTTGAGATTATAAAAATAAACTTTCAACTATTTTACATCTGCTCATACATGCTTTTAGGTCTTGAACATTCAGTATCCATGTCATGGCTTCATATGTTTTATTTCCAGGTGTTTTTAGCCTGTGTGGAAGTCTCTGAAACAGTTCCTTTCTACTTGTAATAGAGTCCCACACTGCTGCCGTATAGTGTTATATAGTATCGGAAAGCTCAGGATCTCAGCTTTGCCGTTTCATTTTTGCGGATAGCACAAATGGTTCAGAAGTTACAGTCATTTGAATGCTGTAAAGTGCAAAATGCAGCGCCGGAGAGATTACAGTTGTTAAAGGGTTAATAAACCTGACATGTAAAGACTTTGGTTTCTACTTTAGGCTTCTCTGCAAAAAGATACATTTTAAATCTTATTCTGGTTTTGACACTTGAACACTTCAGGATTTATGTGTTGACATGTAAATAATGAAAATCCTATTAAATTATATGATGTGACATCTGCTGATTTTTAATTTTTGTTTTAGAACGTTATTATCACCTCATCAGTTTGTCTTCAAGTGTCAGCAACAGGCCTATAAATATTTTGTAACTGTGTAACTCAATGTCTATTTCTCTTTCTTTTAAATTTACATTTCAACTGATAATCTAATGAATAACCATAACTGAAAACAAAGAAAGATATAGAGCAGTACACTGACTGTTGAACACCAGATAACACAGGACGGACACAGTACAACACAGATTATTCATTTCATTGTTACAGTGTGTGCTTGATCTCTTTTAAAGAAAGTTTTATATTAATCCCGCATGCAGCTGCTCAGTACACGTCTAAATTCACTGCAAATATGCAATGGAGCCACACCTGTCCAAACTTGATCCCTGTTCATGCCAGACTTGTATTTGATATCAGTGATCATAGCAGCTGCTTGTTCCTCAGCTAGAAAAATGCAACTAACCATGTTTCTAAATCCTACATTATAGATTTACAGGTATAGATATCTCATTTTAACAAAAATCACAACAAAGCTTAACATGTATCTGAAGCCTTCTGACAGTGTTAAGTTCAACTATTATGAGGTTTATATTTTTATGTTTTTATGTTATATTATATTTTATGTTTTAGTTACTTCTGAAGATTTACTATTATATCTATTATTAAAAGAACAGCTATAAATTAATAGTATATTCAATATAAACCGTAAAAAGAAACATTTTGGGTAGTTACTGACTAGTCCTCGTGCAACAGTAAAGTAACATCATGTATTTTCCATCTTCAGGAAGTTGTAAAAACACTGACTAGAATGAATTAACACGTACAACATATATAAAGGCAACACTGACTTCCTACTATATAAGTTTAAATACAGTTTTTAAAAAATGCTGAGCTGAATTAAACATCACTGATGATTAAAGTAAATATAAATAGGAAAAAAATCCAATCATATAATTTTGAGTATTTTTAAAGTTTTGGTTCTGAATTTTCACCTTAATTTTGCATTTTTTTAATCTAGTTTTTTCAGAGCATTACACTTGACGATCTTAGTTATTTAACAGTTTGAGATGAAAAGTTGCTTTCACATTTGTTTGTTTAGGTTTTTTTCATTCAATCTTGAAAATTAATGAAATTCGCTAAAGGATTTAAGTGACTTTGACTCACCTGAAGATTTCCTAAATGCATAAATGTCCAGTAAATCTGACTGAATTTGACATTTTTTGGGAACACATTTGACTAACCTTAAGTGTTTCAATACTTGATTGTATCAGAAGATGCTTTTCTACAATGATGTTATTTATTTTGCCACATCTTTACAGCAGCATGAAAAGAAGTGACAGAAAATAAAACACAGTGATGATGTGATAGGCTTAAATGTAGTTTTTAACAAATATTAAGCTGAATTAAACATTGTTTGATGGTTACATTTTAATCAATTTATGTAGATTGAGTAGATCTTAATATGGATAATTCATATTTTTTTTATTTTGGTTGTGAACTTTCACCTAATTTTGCATGTTTTATTGAATATTTTCAAGCATTACAGTTGATTGTCTAAGTAAACAAAACAGCTTGCATTAAACTGTTTTTTTATGTATTATTTAAAAATTAATTAATGAGCAAGTGAATTTAAGTGACACTAACACAGTTTTACCAGATCAGCTAAATGCAGAAATATCCAAGGACTAGGTGAATCTAAATAAAGTAAATCTGATTAAATGAAACCATTTTTGAGAGCACATTTGACCATCTTTACAGATATTTTTGATCACATCAGAGGACACATTATGGTCACTGATGACATTTTCTACAGTGATGATGATATTTATTTTGCCACACCCTTACATCAAACATAGAGTGAAGTGACTGAAAATAAAACTTGGTGATGAAGTGATGTTTTGATTGATGACTCATTCAGTCATTGTATTGTGTGTGCTCATCAGCTGTGTCTGCATGAGGACCCTGTAATTTGCATTGAAGTGAATGGAGCACAGGCATGTGGCTTATCGAGCTGTGAACGACAGGCAGCAGTAGTGACTTCCTCCACCCCTTCGACCACAGAGGGAGGGAATTCGAAGTCAAATTAGGAGAAGAGGGGGAGTTTGTGAAGAAACCAGAGAGAAAAAGAACCGTGAGTCACTGAAGAATCAGGCCTGGACGAAACCTCTAAAAGGAAGCAGAGGAAGGAGAGGGGTTTTACTCCTTTATTTATACACTCTGTTTACTGACCAAGGAAGCGCGCACCCAGCTGTGAGAAGTTGAATGTTTTACACCTCACAGGCGTCCTGAAGAAACATCTCCACCGTTATTTTCTTTCTCTGAGAAGACACACAACTCCAGTAAGTAAATATGCTTTTCTTTAAATGTTCCAGGATGTCACCGCCGTTTGTTATTACGCGTAATTTTACCTGTAAAACGCGTGCGTAAAGCTGCGGCGCGACGCGGCACCTGGGCGAACCGGCTCCAGATAGTAACTCACACGTGGCACGGGATGAAGACAATGTCAACTTTTACCCAAGACTCTAAAATTGCTCCATACTCTGGCAAGTTTTGTCTTCAGATTAGTGTGAGAGAGCACCGTGCGTAATGGGCGTAAATGATGAGGGTGAAAGTGTGAGTAGAAACCACAAAGTAAGAGCTAGGATCTGACCTCAAATGAGCGGGCTGTTTAGGAAGTCACTACACTCACTGACAGCCACGACTGGACTATAGTTTATTTGTTAATCACCCCCTTCTTGTAAAATGGTAAACTTCTGCTTCGGTGAATCATAGAACACCGCTTGTTTAAGGCCATCAAACACAAATATTGGTGTATTTTTGTGAAAACTTTTTTTTTCCACATTGTTTTGCCCAGAAGCAGTGGTTGCAGGCATGTTTAGGTCAGCAATATACAGACAAGTGGTGCCTTCAATGACTCCCTGGAAAGTGAGACTGTAAAGTTTTTATTGCCATTTAAAACTCGAGGAACCTAATTGCTGTTTGCGTTGAAAAGTAGGGTTTTTTTAAGTTATTATTGAAAAATTGAACAAAATGAGCGAAAAGATTTAATTGAATCTTTGATGCTGCACCAGGGACTTGGAAATTTAAGTGCATTTTTATGAAATATTGAGTAAATCTGACTAAATTTGACATTTTTGGAGCACATTTGGCCAACTGTTTTAGTCCCTTTTATGGTCACTGATGCTATGTTCTACAGTAATGGTGTTTTGTTTTTTTTCCTGCATCCACTGAAGAGAAGTATCTAAAAATGTAACTCGGTAGTAATGTGAGGAACCTAATTGCTGTTTAACATGAAATTCGAACATTTTACAAAAGAAACTGCAAATGAGTGATGCATTGTTTTAAATGAAATATCTACAAACTGGAAGTGGAAAAAGAAGCACCCATTCGAAGCCAGAGTAAATACAAAGACTTTAAATTTGGATGATATAAAATAACGAGCATCCAATCTAAAATGTGAACAACTAAACCACAAATACTATGAATACACTTTATCCATTTTCATTTATCCAATACGTCTATTTATTTCCTGTAGACGGGTGTGGTATCATGTTAAGTTTGTGCACGGGTCCCTCATGAGAGATGATGTTTGAGTTCTGATATTTCGTACAGCCCTTGAACGCGGCAGCGGACTGGCCCGTTGAGCGGCCGCCCCTCGGTGCCGGTAACAGGACCCTGGGCTGAGGTCATGCCCGTGGAGAGACAGCTGCTATCCGTCCAGGCAGCATCAGGGGTTGCGTTTTTGGACTCCTCGGGGAACAGAGGCTCCTACGGTGTGCGGTTTATTTTCTTGGAAACTTGTGAGGATAAAGAGTTTGCCCTGCGGTCCTTTATGTCCTGCAGAGTTTGTTAAACACGCCTGGTCGAGGTCAGAAACATCCCCACGGGGAAAAAAGAGCAGGACTTGATGGGAGCACAGACAGAAAGACTTGAAAGGAAGCAGGACACGTGATGAAATGTGGTCAACTTGACTTTGGAGACAAAAACATAATGACCTTAAATAATCCAAAGTGTGTCCCCTGCTCCCCTTCCTGTGCATGACCATTAACAGAACATTCAGTCATGGCAACATTGCATCATTCAGCTGCTCCACAGCCCAGGTATTTCAGGAAGCAGCTTCCTTTTATGGCACTTTCCAACTACAGTAGGAGTGTCAAAGCTATGGCCCATGGGCCAAAATCGGGCCGCCAAAGGGTCCGATCCAGCCCATAGAATGAAATTATGAAATACAAAAATTACACTGAAGATATTAACAATAAAAAGTGTCAAAATATTTTAGCTGAAGTGCCACAAACAGCACAATTTGATCTGAAGTGGGTCAGACCAGTAAAATACTGTACTTATAAGTGAAGACAACTCCAAATTCTTCTCATTGTTTTAGTGTCTAAAAAGTAAAATTACATGAAAATGGTTACATTTACAAACTATCCTCTCACAAAAAATGTGAATAACCTGAACAACAATGATCAATATGAAATGTCATAAGAAAAGTAAGTGCAATTTTAATAATACTATGCCTATTGCTAAATGTTTTGTGCGTTTGCGATCTGTAAGTTGTAATGCACATGTGTAAATGATAAACTGAGGCACAATATGGTTAAAATTGCACTTATGTTCTTAAACAATTTCAGGTTCATGTTATTCGCATTTTTTTTTAAAAAAAGGACAGCTTGTAAAAGTAAATATCTTCATAATGTAATTTTACATTTCTCTCTAAAACATGGAGACAAGTTTGGAGTTGTTATTATGTTTATTATTTTGCTGTTCTGGTCCACTTCAGATCATATTGTTCTGTATGTGGCCTCTGAACTAAAATGAGCTGGCCACCCGTGCACTACAGCCTTCACCTGCTCTCTCTCCACACACTTAACAGCTTTATGATGGGGGATCACAAGTGCCTGCCAACCTTTTAAAGCCCTGCCTCTTCATGTTTTAACGTGTTTCCACATCTTTGTTGTATGTGTTAACCTTCCCGTGTCTCCACACCACAACTGTCGACCTGTTCTCCAGGTTCACACCTTCCTCGTAACTGTAACTGTGGTAATTACAAGTGTTAAAGTGGCGGGAAAACGGAGAAGTAGAATGTGTGAGGAAGCTGAAGTAAAGGCGGAGGCAGAGCTTTGTCTTGAACTTGTGCAACTCCACGTGTTCGTAAAACCTGAGCCCCAACAGAAACGGACACCTTACATAAACACGCGCCGTTTTCATGACACCGCGTAGCTATGACTCCGTCGCTTTAACAACATATCCTCTGATGGTGTGTGTTCAGTATTGTTTACCCGTATGCTGCCTGTTTGTGTATGAGAAGTGTATTTATTGTGTGTTGATGGGCAGTCACAGCACAGTAAATCCAATGCATGTGAAAACTTAGGCCTTTAATGGTCTGTGTTCTTCAAAGACTCTTCTGTCCATCTGTTCTACTTTTTATGAACAGTGTGTTTGTTAGAGCTGCAACAACCGGTCATTAAATAACTATTAAACTAATCACCATCTGTGGTTAGTAGGTAGTTTTCTCCTAATTTGTTTTGGTTTCTTCACTTCCCTGTAACTGTAAACTAAATACAGTGTCTTTAGTTTCTGGACAAAACCAGACCAATGTTACTCACACTTCTTCATCAAAAGGACCCAAACAAACAAAATTACATAATGAATTTTTGCTGCCTCTTCCACTGTTAAAACACTGTCCCATAAAGTCTCTTTTAATGTATTTTTTTGTGTTTTTGCACCTATTTCACCATTTTTGTGTCTTTTACGCAATTTTCCACATCTCCATCTTGTTAGGTTATTTTCACACTTTATTTTTCTTCTAATATTATCGTCTATTATATCATATTGCTACATACTGTATTTTCCTCTGCCAATTTATGATGCAATAACATCTCTAGTCCTGGTAAGGTACTGTAATTGCTGTACTGGTATTTATCATGATATTTGTATCATAAGTTGTGAAATTGTAAACAAAGGCAACAGACACACTTTAATAACCGCTCAGACAAAACATACACTTTTTTCAGTTTTTTTGTGGATGTGGTAACAGGGAGATTTTAGAAGATTAGCAGTGCTTAATAACCCTGAGAGTTGGCACTATTTGTTGCAAACACGGGGACGGGAACCATGAATCAAACTATTACGCTGTTTTATGGGCAACAGTGTACAGTATTAGACAACTATGATCAGTCACAAGAACCACATGGGCTAATGCACCCATCACAAGCAGGAATACATCATATTCAACCTTTATGTTTCAGTTCAGCCTCACAAGATTTAATACAAGTGTCTACCATGTACACAGATCCTATTGAATATCAAGGAGCCAGAAACCTGGAAAAGACAGAACAGTCAGAGTTAGATGGATGTTGAGATGCATCATTTAAGAGCCCAGAGTAGGACAATAACTATTTTTCTTGATTAATTAAGTAGTTCCTCTATAAAGTTGTGAAAAAGTGTTTCCCAACACCAAAAACAATACCCACAATTGTCTTAATAGGTCAATAAGTCAAAGAAATGAGGTTTACAATCATAGAGGAGGAGAGAACCCATAACATATTCATGTTTAAGGAGCTTCAATCACAGGATTTACACTAGGATTGACTGTCTTTAATAAAAAAAAGTTGTTAATTAATTTAACAGCTGACAACTTAATCCAGTGATTGTCACAGCTCTAGTCTAGACCGTGTATTTTGTGAGGGAATTAACAGGTTATTTCAGGTATTGTACATTTACAACGCTGCATGAATAAGTGTCTCCTCGGTCCGTCACCTCGTCTTTGAGAGTCGGGTCGGGCCTTTCGGCAGGGGGTGTCAGTTACAGAGAAATCCCCCCCTTTTCAGACTCTCTTTTCAGCACAAAGCCGGTTCAGTGGGCTATGGATAATTGCATTAGACACACGCCTCCAGAGCCCACATGCAGACCCAGGGGCACACGC
Source organism: Apogon talboti (assembly GCA_037367365.1). Lineage (NCBI taxonomy): Eukaryota > Metazoa > Chordata > Actinopteri > Kurtiformes > Apogonidae > Apogon > Apogon talboti. Next base: position 20,870,236 of record JAPQRQ010000002.1, read on the forward strand.
AGAGACAAATCAGTCCCATTAGATCGTCCCTGCTTCTCCAACACATGCTCAAATGAAGACCCTCATTAAGAACTACTAAAAGTGCTTCCTGTTTGGACCCATGACCTCAACCCCCCCACCCATAAATTCTCTTCACATCAAGTCACTGAGACTTTGATCCCTCTTGTCCCGTCGATTTCTTTTAAGTTCAACGTCAAATAGGAGCTGGTTTTACATTGATCTATAGTCTTTTTATTCCCTTTTCTTCTGTTTCCTAGTGTGTGTGTTTAGTCTGTTTTAGGTCACCATGACTTGACTGGATAAAAGTTGTAAAACCCGGACCTTTTGTGTGTTTACTTTCCAGGTGGTCATGACCAACCAGATTCTATTTGCTCAGTTGCGTCATTGTTTTGTTGCTTTTGTGTGTTGTTACTTACAGTAAACTTGCCTCATCACTCATTCTGATCCCTTTGAGATAAAAACCTAAAACTACACTGCAGCTACAGCCAATGAAGAGATTATCTTTTCCTGGGATATAACTCTAAGCTTGTTTTCATAGGGAAATGTAGCCATTTTAAGAAGTGACTGTTGTTTCCACGACAAAAGAAGCGGGTTTAGCTCGGCATTGTTTCACTTGTTAAAATCAGGAGTGAAATAGTCAGTGTGTTGACGGTGCCGTTGGTGGGTTGTTAAAGACAATGCAGCGCAAAGGTTAAAATACTCAGCGAGGATTTACAAAACAATGACTGGTCATACAGACACCCATTAAGGGAAGGAGGAGAAAAATGTACCATCTCAGGAGGCTCAGGAGGTGTCCAATCATGAACACAATGAAATGTCACAGCTGGGAAGCTATTCGTAGTAGAAGAAGAAAGTCTGACTAAATAACAGCATATAAATATAGAAAGGTACAAGTTATATTTTTTATTATGAATAAAACTGTTATTTTGATTTATAGGCAAAAAATCAACTACATCTGACTATGTGTTTAGGCTTTTAGTTCTTGGTCAGATTCCTACTTTATATGAAAACGTCATATATGGTTTAATTGGTAATGATAATTGTAAAGTCTTAATCATTTTACAAAAAGCTGACTTTTTTTATAGAGCACATTGAAAAACGACAGATTTTACAAAAAGTGCTGTACAAACACCAAGCAACTGTAAAGACAATAAAACACAAAATACATTAAAATATTAAATGTATTAAAAGAACATAATACAGAGCAAAACAGGGTGAAATGACACATGACAAGGGGGCTAAAAAACATCTTTAAATATTGAAATTTAAGTGTTAGGGTAAGTTGATATTTACCCTAGTAGCCAAAGGTCAAATTATTCAAAAAGCAGCAAAATTAATCAAGATATTTCTGTACTGTAAATCTTTTTTCCCTTAATGATTGCCATCGTTACTGATTGCTTTTTGATACTTGTTGCCATCCAACCTCCTTCTGTCATACTAATGTTTTTGTCTTTTTCCCCCCCGTCCCAGAGCAGCGATGACACCCTCTCTCCTCCAGGCCTACAGAAGGCGCTGGTGGATGGCGGTGACGGCGGTGCTCGAGAACCTGCTGTGCTCGGCTGTGCTCCTGGGCTGGGGATCCCTACTAATCATGCTCAAAAGAGAAGGTTTCTACTCACACCTGTGCTCAGGTAAAGCAAATGCACACATCTGTAACTACCAGCCTCTTTCTCACCATCAGTAAATATTGTGGTTCGCATGGGTGCTTGAAATCCTTGAATTTCAATGTTGTGTTTTCAAGGTCTGAAAACTGCTGGAATTTTAGTTTAAGTGCTTGAAAGTGCTTGTGATTATAACCAAACCTACTTACATAGAAGTGATACATTTTGAAAAATAAAACTTTCCAGATGTTCTCAGGTGACTCCAGGTACATTTTTATCTTAGTCTTTGTCTCGACACGAGTGTGTCTGAAGAACACCAAGTGGCTTCCCTTTTTTGGATAAAACTGTGTGTTCTCCTTTAATTTCTACACTTTTTGCTTTTATGAAACATCATTGTAAATGGACTGCTTCTGGTAAATGGACTGCTTCTTATATAGCGCTTTTCCACACTGTAATGGTGCCCAAAGCGCTTTACATGGCCTCTCATT
>JAPQRQ010000002.1:20874100-20895691 GCA_037367365.1 Apogon talboti
AAAATTCAATCATTGTTTCTTAAATGGCATGTTTTAAGGTTTCAATTACTATGAATAAAATATTTTTCTTCCATCACCCTTGGTTTTATTGGATTGTTAAAAAGTTCCCGTTTTTTTGTGTCACCCTGTATATAGCACAATAGACAATAAAAGTCTTAGATATAAAATATATATTTAGAAGAAAGTAGAGAGTATATTAAAGAAAATAATGAAAATTATATATTTACTAAAAGAATAGACCAATAGACTCCATACTTAAATTGCAATAAGACTTATCATTCAATAAGAATATGTACGAATGCTGATAAGAAATTTAAAGTATAGTGTTCATTCAGAGCTACATGAAAAGAAAAAAAAATATTTCAACCTGGATTTAAGTGAGGTTTGCATTAAAAAAAGTACTAAGAAATGGTGGCATTTATTCTTTTATGGGTAAAATGTCATGTTAAGGGATTGGTTTAAGCAAATGTACTGGACTGATGTTATAAATAATATACAGTAAATGAAGGAATCATACTTGATTTGTGTGTTGAAAACTTTGACACAAAAATTATGATGTAGTTGCCAAAGTATGTAGACGTATGAGTAGACCGCAAAACGGTCCATGTAACCACTAAATGTGACAATCATCAAAGTTATTCATGTGAGGTTTAAAAGGAAATACTGGTGAATTAAATCCAGTTCTTAAGAGTAACACCAGAAAATGGCTGTGCTCCAACTAAGAATGCACTGCCTCATAGTGTACTGGTTATTAAGCAGGTTTAGAAGATATAGTAGGTAAAAACTGGAAAAAAGAAAAAACTTGGATACAGACAAAGCAGACTGTATGCACACTAAGTACAACACAGATACAAGATGTCATCCTGCAATGTAAAACCGAAACAAATAGAGGAGTTGTTAACAGCAGGACAGCAACGAGACTCATTTTGTGGTGAGAGGACAGCTCCTGAGGTTTGTAGAAACAAAACGAAATAATGAAAAAAATAAGATATTGTTTATATGATGCTTGTGCAATTCAAGTTGCCAGAGTTGTGCCTAAGTCACACTTTATATATTGGTAGAAATAGGCTAAGTATGTTGATTGTATTTTGCATATTAGTCACTAATCTGTGAAGGATAAGCATAGACTGTAAAGGATTAGAATGTAGACCTACTAGGGATTTGGATGCAGCTTTCTCGTACCCTGTAAACTGTCTGAGATTTTCTGACATCATTTCCATAACAGCCACGGTTAAAGGGGTCATAAGTAGTAGTTATAATCCTATATAAACTCTCAACAGCAGGGGGAAGTTGGGTACCAGAACACATTTATGACTACCAAAACCACCAATGAATCAACACTATGTATCACCAGACTGTATCACTCATTGAATAAAGTAGGAAGTTAATTGTTTACACACATCTGTATTATGGGATCATCAAGATTTCTTCGTCAAACAAAAATTCAGCTGATTATTTTGACTGTGCATCAAAATAACACTGTGCTTTATAATCATCATCTGCTGCATCAGCTGATAGTTTACATTATAGTTCTGTTAGCTTAGATAGAAAACAGCCACAGGAAAACCACAAATCACTTCTGCTTTCTGTACAGTTTGTGTTTCTGTGAACTGTCACAGTTTAGTCCGAGCCATGGATCAACAAATGGTGAACTAAGCAAAGATAATAAACGGCAAATAATAATCTTATACAATCATAACCCTTATTATTAAACTCACCCATGTAAAAGAAACACTGTGATTTCAGTATCAAATTCCCATGTTTTCATTTAGAGTTGTGTCTAGCGGTGAAAACAATAACGGTGCTTTTAGTTTTTATCACTTTGACCAAAGCATCAAAAAGTAACAAGATGGGATGAAAACCACAAAGAAACACCTTATAGAGTCAAATAAAGTGACAAAGGCCCTGTGGTGTTAGTTTTCCTCACCATGGGAGAACAACACAGTGACTCACTTCTCCCTCTAGTGGTCGCTGAAATCTTAAATCTGGTGGGGTTACATTCAATTCATAGCTCTACAATTCAACATAACTTCCGCATCATTTAATTGCTCTATATTCTAAATACTTGAATAATACTTTTAGGTCATTTTTTTTTTAGTATTTGAAAGTATAAGTAGTTCATATTGCCCCTTTTAAAGATAACTGCAGTCAGCTGAAAGTACATTTGGTGGACGACATGCTTCTTGCATACATGAGATGTATATTTTGATATCAATTCTTTTCCTTTTCTACAGCGCTATCGGCACTCATCTTCTTGGCTCTGTCACTTAACGGCTTCGGAGGCATCTGCCTAACGTTCACCTCGCTTACGGTGAGTCACATATAACAATGCACATCCCTCTATATCACATTATGTCATCATTTTTAAGCATACATAAGGTTCTTAGGCAGAGATCACAATTTTGCCTTTAAGGGTGTGTCACTGAACTATGTCTGTGACAACTCAGTGCAACAGCCAGAACTTGATTGCATAATTTGCATTCTTAGAAACTTGTAGTGTAAGATCAAAGTTCCTGGAACATACTGTATGAGAAGGAAGTTTTGGTAGCCAAATGTTACTGCATGGTGAGCCCTCCGTGTCTGTCAGCTGAGGAAACAATACACTTGGACTGGGAGCTGTATTTGTTTACACTTGCTTCAGGCATGTGTTGTTGCGTGTGATGTGTCAGCTGGTATCAACATTTTTAAGTGTGGATTATATTTGCTGCCCGTGTCCCCAGCAAGTACTTTGGATTGTGCTTTGTGTCGGTACAGTGTGCTATGTTTCCGTCTGCACATGACTTTCCGCAGATGGAAAGTGTCCACCAATAGCGTCCTGCGGTTGACCACACACCCTCCCCTGAGTTCAGCCCACTCACCTCTACCTAAAACACGCAAGGCCACTTCTTCTCTTGTCTTTTCGTCCTTCCTTCCTTCCTTCCTTCCTTCTTTCCTTTCTTCCTCCTTCTTTTCTTTTCATCTGTCCCTTTTCGCCCCAGTATGTTTCCGCTCTTTATGTTTCTCTCAGCAGAAAATCAATGAGGAACCTTTTCAACTCGGCATGACTGTGCACACATGTGGATGAACAAATGTGTGCTCTGTTAAGTACACGCAGGGAACTGAACGTGAAACAGATGGCGAGATAATAAAAGTCAAAGTTGGATGCGGACAGGTGAACCTATCCTATGTATATCCTGTGTGTCGGAGGCTTCAGGAAAGCCATAAGTTCAGTGGATGCTCTTTCTTTAGGCTGCACTCAGAGCCACTTAGGTTGATATGAATAATTGTTCAGAAAATCCTCCATGTGAAATATGTATAGTCAGAAATACATTATTTAAGGCCAGAGAACATTCATTTCACTTCATTGTAATTTACTGTAAAGAATTTAGTGAAGAATATTGTCAAAGCACACAATTACAATAATATAATAAAAGAAGAAGAATGTTTTACACCCTTTGAAGAAAACATTGTAGTTAGTAGAGCCACAGGTGTATCTTAGATAATAGTGGATGTAGCATTTTCTTATAATGTACAATTTTTATGGAGTATGTGTCCCTCAGCATGGTGTAAGACTGTAATGATCATATTTTGTTCTTTTACATATATTTTTCAGTGCAGTTTTTAGTGCTACTTAATATATCTTAATATTTTTGTATATAGTTTTCTACTTGTTGTGTTTTTTACTTAAATCCATACTTTCAATACTAATATCCCTATGCTCCTATAATGTCTCATCTTGGGACTAATGATGGATTATTGTTTCTTATCTCATCACCTTAAAAGTGTAAAATACATCAGGAAGATATGTGTAAAATGAGTGAGACATCCTGTATGTTAGTGTTGAGATTAAACATATGTATAGTGTTGGGTTTAACATTTGAGTGTAAACCTGATGAAACTTTGCTGACAAGCTAAGCCAAATGAAAACAAAATATATTGTCAGACAGAAGGACACATTCTCTGAAAATAGCCCAACAGCCTGGATATGAACCAGTATTTATGTCTGACACACACACATACACACACACGGACATATTTGGGAATAAAACTAAATTAAATCAGCAGAGTAGAACATCAACATGGAAACTTTCTTTCAAAAATAGACACAAACAAATGCGTAACTACTCGTCTATTAAACACAAGAACATCACATGCATTTGAGTTGAATGTGTCTGTCACCTTTGTTGCTGTCTGTCTCTCTGTCCCTCTCTGAATCTTGGATTGGGTTCAGCGACCTTCACAGTGTCAGTGTTGTTGTTGCTGTTGTACTGATGACGGGCACACGTCATGATTTTCTTTGGGACAAAACTTATTTATGTGCATACATATTGATCTATGCAGCTTTTAGACATCCCATGGTTTTATTGGAAAATATCCATTGCATGGCTTCATGTATGCTCACATATGCAAAAAAAAAAACGGCATATGCTTGAGAATAAAATTATATTTTCCAGAATATTAATGTTAAACTATAAACTCAATCAAACTGCACAATTCATATGATTTGATGTACTAGAAAAATGTGGTTTTACCAACTTTAATGACAAATGTCAGTCCATGACCTTGATGAAACTTTAGTCAACTCCATTTACACTTCTGTTGTGTGTACATTTATGTTGTGTGCAATAATAATACACTGAGACTTGTAGCAAACAAAAGCATTAAATTGGCAGCAATAAAACTTTGAAGATGTTATGAAATGTCCTGTAACGTTATAAATTACTTCAGGTTTCAGTTGACAAAATATATTAAATGTAGAAGATCAAAGGATTTTGTTTTCGCCAATTGGATTTAACATGGCTTATAGAGGAAAACATTTGATAAAATAAATAAATAGGGAAAAAAATGTTGCAGTGTTTGATCTCTTTTAAACATGTAATTTTTTTTTCTTTTAGACCAAGTTCAACTGATTTTCCATTTAACAGCCACAGTTATAAAACTGTTACCTGGTAGATTTTAATGTTTGTCCTCCAGCTGTTTATGTCACCGTTCATTATGGCTGTGACTAAAACTGGTCTGAAAAAAGCCCTCGTCTTGTACTGTGACATTTTTCTTTTTTTCATAGTGATTGATGTTTAATCTTTGCTGACACACCTGTATGGCTCTGAGGGTTATAATAAAGTGTAGTTGTTTAACTAAAGCATGATTCAGCCCTGCCTTAAGAGTTCATTTGTTCAGCTAGGGACGTCCTAGATCCTGAAATTACCTGAACAATGCATGCCAGGAATGTACTGTATGAGTGTGACGGTACAGTGTGTCACCTGCCTCCATCATTACAACCTGAGGAATGAGGACAGTCCTCTGCAGTTTATTGTAACGCATTTAGATTTGCCCTTCAAAGGTATGCTTTGTGGTTACAAACCTTAGAGTTTTCCCTGCAGTCTCTGCACTCTGACAACTGGTGCCGCTGCTTATGGAGTTAGACAAGTCTGGGTTGTAACACTCAGAGGAACAACGAGAAGTGTCAGGTCTTAAAGTTCATTGTGGGTCATGCTAATACTCATGTGTATACACGTAGAGGAAACAGAATAGAGAGGCTTCAGATGACGATGATGCTGTTTTTCTATATGTGACTCAGAATATGGTTTATTATCAGGTCTGTTGCTGCAAATAACACAGGTATAACACTAGGCAACATGGTGTAAGGATATTCAACAGCGCAATTAGTAATAAATAATAATTAATGTAGAAAATATGATAAAGTTCATACACATACATTATACAATGACAGAGTGATATTAAGCTATAGGTGGCTGTGGAAATAATATTATACTTCAGATCTGCAGTCTCTGAATGTACTTTTATTTACTGAGTTTTTTGCCTTGTCTAATGGTGTATGGAGTATGATTTTTAAAATCATATATTGCGTAACACTGAAATTCACTACAGTTATGAGAGCTATCAGTTTTGTCTGCTGATTTTGACAGTGGAGAAAACCGAGCAACTCCTACTTTAACTCAATATGTACAGAAATTGCAAATCTGAGCGCGAGATGAGGAATAGTCACTTAAGAGAAAATGTCGCGTTCATCTCCATCTGTTCACTCTTTTGGGTTATATAAGACAAGCACAGCTGGACACGGGCCCAGAGCCGACACTGTGAGGGGAAGGGTCTCGACCAGTCTATGTAAAGTGGAAAAAGGAGGCAGGAGCTGAGGTGGACTGAAGGAGCCGGTGTTAATCAGCCACGGTTTAGTGTTTCCTGCTGCGAGTTCCACCGAGAGGGGCTGCAGCTGCACTGAGGGGAGATCAGAACCAGAGATGAAAAAAGAAAAAAATGTCTTGCTACTTTCACTTTTTTCACCATTGTTCATTTTTAGAAACCTTTCCCCTTTCCTATACTCAGCCCCTCTCCCACATGTTGGGAGTGCTGCATTGAAGTTTCAGTCTCATTAAGCTACTATTTGGCCCATTCACTGAGTGATTAAAGTCTTAATTAAACTCGGTGCCAGATTCTTACAACACCCAAGTGAGTGAGCACAGCATGACTAGAGCCTGAACTGATTAGTAATGACAAGAGAACAGGCAAAGCTCCATTTGTGTGTGACTTTCTGACATTGGCTGACCCCAGTGTACCTCCATACAGTCACGTGTTCCTGTCCACATCCACCCCGGTCGCATTAACATGCTGGACATGTGCTGCAATACCATAGTGTAATATGCATTTTATGAGAACTGCCAGAACATGATGATGGGAATCACGCCTGCTGCTGCACATGCAGCACCACATGCGCTGTCACTTGGAGCATTTTTCTCTCATTTTTGCACATAAATCTCACAGACAAATTGTGTAATAAGTTACCTGAACCTGAACTCGGTCCGCATCTGAAAGCAAACATCAGTTAGCTGTCACCTCACATGGCTGGAATATCTTAGCTTTAACATTAGATAGAGATGCAAACTCCGCTGTATGCTCAGAGGGCCCTCTCGTCTACATTCCTGAGATCTCTGCAGCCAGACAGTCCAGCGCTGTTGATAACATGGTCAGAGTCAGCCCGTGAAGTATTTCAATTCTCAGAAACAGTGAAGGGTGTTTTTTCCCACCTCACTCAGACAGACAGGCTTTCTGTGAAACATCCTCAGGAAAGGGTTTTTTTTTCCTGTTTACCTGCCAACCTCGTTGTTGTGTCACCTCTCAACGTGACCCTGTGTTTCCCTCTGCAACACACACACATCAGTCTGCCAGCCACATGCTGCCACCCCGGCCTAATCTGGAGAAGCCAAAGCACTCACATGTAAATTTTCACCGGCACCTTCGAACTTTACATTTTGCTGAATGCAGAAGCCTGTACATATGGAGTGAAAAAGTTTAGGGAACAAAATCAAAGTCTTTTCATTGCTTCTTGAATCCACAGGAAATGTGACAAGTCTGTTTGAAAGAAGATGCAGCACAACTAGAAAGCAGGCATTCATGGCAGATGTGTGGAAAATGTTCAATGCAGACATAATCAAATCGAGTCATGAAGTCAGGACAATACAAGATACTGCTATTCATATTGTAGAAAAATATGCAGTCTGTTTTTCACAGCACTGTCTAAATACAAGGGAGTTCTGACTTAACTGCTTCAATGTCATGATGAAAATGTAGATGTGCAGAAATGTGAAATAACAGAAGATGTGATACATTAAGAGTCATCATATTGTTGTACATTTGTAAAGATTCAGGTCTGAAATTCTTGGTAAAATGATTAAAAAAACTGAAAATTGTGTGATTATAAAGAGTATGAACATGAGGCATACATTGGAGTAGCCGAATAATTTATGTGTGAATGGACAGAATCATTGCTTTAATTAAACACAGGAAAAAAAAAAAAACACTGCCAATTATTTTTGGATCATTGTGTTTTCCATTTCCTCACACTGCCTTGATGTCAGTTTATCCGGCTTCTCTCAGATTGGTCCAAGAGTGAAGAAAGTGCACAAGACTTGGGGTAAATGAGGGACACTAGTGGGTAAACGTGGGGGGAGATTAGGTGACGCAGACTGAAGTTTGGAAAACCACGGTTTGTGCTGAGAGGGGAAAAAAGTTTAGCTTGTCATGCAGCACACCTAAAATCCCTCACATGTGATTTTATATTCGTGATTGACCCATTTAAGACCCTAATCAAAGGACACTAAGTGTGCTGGCAGCACAATAGGTTATTGTTATGTTAGTTAAGCTTCTTACTACTGTAAATAGGTCGACCTAATATATGATGCCTCAGTGCCTGGTGCCCATTTCCTTGTCCCCCGAGCAGGGACCACCAGGCCCAGCGGAGTTCACCGAGAACAACCTATAGATCGGCTTTTACATTTTTAATCTTGAATTCGGGGTAACTGTTGAAAGAATAAAGGCTGTGGATGTGTGTCTGAGTCGAGCTTAGTTGAGGTTTTAACTATGGGGGTTAGGGCCTGAACTGGGTCATGACTTTGTGTCTTGTTTCCTCATGACATGGAAAGTAATATTTGTTTAATGAGTCTGCCTTGCAGGTAGAGACAAGGGTTAATGAGTGCAGAGCCTGTGAGGGAACAGCTAACAGGGTTGTAGATTTCTTCCGTAAGGATCATGTTGCTCACAAGAAGCACCTGCCTGCCCTCTGGTGGACAAAACCACAAGTGTACCTCCACGAAAATACTCAAATGTGGATATTCAAAAACTTAATGTACAGTATTTAACATCACTGCAGCCTTTATCAGAGGTGGAATGTAACTACACGTTTTATTCAAGCAATGGAGAGGCTGGAAGTTTGATTGTTTACATTTTATCCTACTTTGTATTTCAGAGGGAATTGTACTTTTTACTCCACATTTGTCTGACAACTTTAATTATTCAAGATGCTAAGTTAAAATGAAGATTTTACACAGTATTAAACCAGGCATTTTTGGCTTCTGATATTGTATGAAAAGCAGCAAGTAGGGAGGAAGCAGTCTACAGCGCCACCATCAAAGGATTTTCCTTTTTAAACGTCACCAAAATTTAAACATTAAAGAAAAAGTAAACAAGAGGGGCCTTAAATCAATGAAACTGACTATAAAGGAGCTCAGACCAGCCCTAAAACAGTAACGTGATGATCTAACTATTAATAATATACTGACGTCCTATTATAATGTATCAGTCAGATGGAAAATACCTCGACTACATTTGCTGCTAATACGTAATATCTATGTATGGATTCTCTTCCAAGACTTTTCTTTGTACTAGAGTATTTTAACCTTCTCTTACAGTCTGTTTATTGTATTATTTTCTTATGTTTGTCTTTCTTTTTGTCGACAGCTTCCTAACATGTTTGGTGCTCTGAGTTCCACTGTCATGTCTCTGATGATCGGCTCCTACGCCTCCTCTGCTGTCACCTTCCCTGGAGTCAAAGTGAGCAAAATAAGAGACAAACACTACTCATCGCTCTCACATAGACAATTTAAGACAGAAATATTTTTGAAAAATTTTACTTGTGTCTCATGTGCTTGATTTTGTTATATCCACACACTTGAGAGAAGTGGATTAAACTGGATTAGCATTATAATAATTATATTTTGTGTGTTTCTCCTTCAGCTGATCTACGACGCAGACGTGTCCTTCCAGGTGATCATGGGGGTGTGGGCAGGACTTGCTGCATTTGTCTTTTTCAACTGTTTCCTCAACTGGCCCACAGAGGGTTTCCCTACACCCGACGAAGTGGACTACAGGTCAGTTTGCCCGTCCCTGTATCTATTCCTGCTCAAATCAAAAGCATAAAATTGTTTATCAGACACACGATTCATTAGTGACACTGTACAAACCTGTGTGTTATCAGTAAGATCAACACACTGCTAGAGCTGCCGTCATCAGAGCAGAAGGGTGCTGTAGAGAGACTGGGACAGAAAAACGGAGATGTCCACCACCACTCGACAGAGAAACTTCCTCAAGGGCCTGAAGTTGCACCCAGTAAGTCAACACCAGCAAGAATGAGTGTACTCATCCATCTTTCATAGAGCATATTGAGTCAGCTGGACAAGAGTCAGGCCTCAAGTATCACTGACAACATGGAAACGTATAAATACAGATACAGTAGTGGAAAAATGTCTTTGGACACTCCATTTGTGATATACTGCATTATAAATCACACTTAAGCACTGACCTCAAGTACCCAAGTATTGTGCCATTCTGCATGTGCACTGTTTCATCCAAGTCAAAACTGGATGTTTCAGCAAGATGATAAAACGCATACAGAGCATGACATGTTGAAACTGCCAAATATAGCATTTGTTTGTGCCACACCTTTTGAAACAGAAACCTTTTGCAGTATTTCATGATTATATTTGAGATTGTGTAAAACTTTAAGTGTGGGTTTTTTTTTCCGCTACTGCACTGTTGCTGTTTTTTTTTTTTTTTTTTTTTTTTTACTGGATAAAACAGAACTTCTGTCTCTTCTCTCAGATGCCGTTCCTTTCCGTCGGTCTGTTTTCTCTCCTATCTTCCTGTGGAGTCTGGTTACCATGGGCATGTCCCAGTTGAGGATTATCTTCTTCATGGGGGCGATGAACAAGATGCTGGAGTTCATGGTAACTCACGGAGAAGAGCATCGTAAGTGTCCAATGCTCTCAAACATTGTTCTTACATTTGTTATACTCATTTGAAATCTTACTGACAGCTTTTTTTGCCTTGCAGCATCCGATGAGCTGGTCATTGAGTCAGAAGAAAAAGGTCAGCAAATGATTAAAGTTAAATGATTAATAACATAATGTTGCGTACCCACTATGTCTAATTTAAATGAGCCTGTTCTCAACTTCAGTGAGTTTCTACTCGTCCATCTTCGGTACACTGCAGCTGCTTTGCCTCGTCACTTGTCCTCTGATTGGTTATATCATGGACTGGAAGATGAAGGAGTGTGAAGAGGAGAAGACTTTCCCATCAGACACAGAGAAGAGGTACTGTATGTACAGCTGCTAAAGTTGATGTATTTTTATCCTAGTTTAGCAGCGATGTTGAAAATAAAAACCAAAGGGTCAAAATGTTGGCAATTACACAGCAGTTGCATCCACATACTGTATATTCGTAGAACATAATGGATGGTTACAACATTATAAAACACAGTATTTGTTTAAAGCTTTATTTCCAGGTTTTTAAAACATTTGTCATGAAAAAGTAAACCATATTAAAAACCATTACTTTAAGTTTAAGTTATTGGCTTACATTTCTGTGCAAAGTCTTTTTTTGTTTTCTTTTAGCAACAATATCATGATCAATCCCAGTGTTTGAATGCATTTGTCAGTCTCTGGACAATAAACAACTGAAATCTAGAAAAGCATTAAAAAGAAGAATTTCAGTAAAAAAAAACAGTCTGAAGTATCCAGTAAGGTGTGACTTTCCTTTGTACTTAACATAACTGTTCTGTGCAGATGTAGTGAACTTATCTTCTAGTGTTTTACACCAGGTTTCATTCAACACATGTTCATTTTTTCTGATTGTTTGGATCACTTTTGTCTTGGGAACAGAGATCAAATTAAATACTGATTGTTTCCTGTAGAAGCAATGTAGTTTATATTTTTGAGGGTTTTGAATGGCGTGCAAGATATTCCCCTTAATTAGACTGAGAAATGCAGTACTTACTTGCAACTATGCAAAACCAACATGGCTAAGGGTGGCCTCAGACTTTTTCACAGTACTGTACTTATATTACCCATTATTTAGGCAAAAAGATGCTTTTGTAATGATACTTAACTGTAACTATATTATCTTAGGGTGCCCTGCTTTGTTTCCCACTCATCACTGTGACCCAGGTTTGATTGTGGTTTGAGACCATTTGCTGCATGTCATTCCCCTCATTTCCTGTCTCTCACTCTGCTTACTCTATCAACTAAAGGCAAAAAGGCCCGAAAAAATACATTGGAAATATATATATAGATATTTTTTTTTCACATTTGACGACACCCTAAAATGTCTTTGATATGAATGTAGGAATGTTATGGTGCATCTGTCTGTGTCCCATCAGAGAATGCATCGTGCCCAAAAGAGACCGTAAAATCCAGAAGGTGACCAACGCCATGAGGGCCTTCATCCTCACCAACATGCTACTTCTTGCTTTTGGATTCTGCTGCCTCATAGACAACCTGCCTCTACAGGTAACACATCTGAGTTATGTTTGCAAGAAAATGAAGAATAAACACTCTAATGCGCTGATGGTTAGTCTCACTTCCACTGTCTTGTTGCTTTGTTAGATCTTGACCTTCATCCTCCACACCATGGTCCGAGGCTTCATTCACTCCTGCTGCGGAGGCCTTTACGCTGCCGTGTGAGTACTTCACTGCACGTTCACCAACTGCACCATCCACAGGAAATTAGAGGCTTTGTAATTGTAACGGATCACAACCTTCATGCTTGAATATAAAAATGTGCATTTGTTTCTGCTTCATTAATAAGACAGTTAACACTCAGCTTCATAACTATGCAACGTTCAGGTGCTGGAACTGGAAACTGTCCCAAACCACTGCAAGTTGTCTCATAGCACCTTATAAACACGGAGCACAAATAAGAACTTTATAAAGTGATAAAAGCAACCAGATGTGGTGACAAATGTAGGGGGTACCGGATCATTTAGCTTTAAGAACCACAGTAATGTAATAATGTCTAATGCAGAATCTAGGGAAGGTTTTAATTGAACAGACTATGCTGAAGTGACATAGTTGTACATGCTAACAACAATATCATATGTGTATTATTATGTACTTCATTAAACAAGGCATCATTTTGTTTGCTGTATAAAGCATTTCTTAATCAGTGGTGTCTCCCACAGATACCCATCCAACCACTTCGGCACCCTGACTGGCCTCCAGTCCATGATCAGCGCTGTGGTTGCTCTGCTGCAGCAGCCGCTCTTCATCCTCATGGTCGGACCACTGAAAGGAGACCCCCACTGGGTGAGGACACACTGACATCACCACAGCCCTGTACACTGGGACACACACACATACACATGCCTTTGATTGTGTTTATTCTAATGGGTTTTTTTTTTATTGCAGCTTTAAACATTCATCCAGTGTAATAGATGTTTGTTTGCTGGGAGTTAATAAAATATACTAAAAGTACACAGCAAATCCCCACCTGTAACTAAGGATATAGCTCAGAACCTTCCAGTGGATAAGTTCTGTAACCCTAACTGATGCAGTAGCTTCTCATTTCATTTCTTAAACAGCCATCAGTTTGATAGAGAGAATAAAGACTGGACTATGTTTCAATGGAATATGGTCATGTGGTCTGATGAGTCCAGACTGATCCTGTTCCAGAGTGATGCACGCATTAGGGTGAGACCAGAGGTGGATAGTGATTACCCATCATGCCAAGTTGCTACAATACAAGCCTGTGATTCCAGTGTTATGATCTGGGGTCACTTCACTAGGTCACGCATAGGTTTAGCAACATTATATGTCAAAAACAGCTGGAATTAAATGCTGTGACATTGCATAAGTTTATTGAAAATGTCAAAGTTAGAGGCGATCCAGTAAAATGTTAGCGTGGGACTTTTTTTACCGGGCTGTATATTTTAATTGCACTATAATTTTCAGAAATACGAAGGCTTGTTTTTCTTAAACTGTAATTTCTAACAACCTTCAGTGTTTTTAATGTGTCTCAAAGTGGGGGAAAAAATCCAAATCAATAAATCCTATTTTTATCATTACGATAAGAACATGTGCAATAAAGACAATTTAAAAGGCTGCCTGAAAAGAAATGAATAAGGGAAGTCTTTTTAACAGAACATCAAAACACAACAGAAAAACATCAGAAGCTGCTATTTGGCATTGTTATAAGGCCAAGATCATAATAATATCATTTACGTGATGATAAAATATTTTCCAAGTATATTTTATATTCAAAGATGTATTTTGGTTGAGCTTAGAAGAAAATATTATAAAGCAGGGGAACAGAAAAACTTCTTGTACTTATAATGCTAGTCTAATCATCTAAGTCTATTTTAAAGTAATGTTTTATGAAAGTCGATGGGTGTCCTCATCCAGTTTGTTCAGTTAAAACATTTTGACAGTTAAAAAAAGTGCAGAGTTATGGGACCTGTATCGGTAATATTCACACTAGTAATAGAGGAACAGTGCTATCACATGTGGCAGATTTTCCTCTTATCGTGCAGGTCTGAATAGAGTCAACATGTCGACATAAAATTGTAATGCATACAGTCAGGTCCAGAGGTCTTTGGATAGTTGCATAACTTTTGTCACTTTGCCTCTGTACACCACCAAAAAATGGAGAGTATAAAAGTGGTTTTAATTCCGAAACATTTAATATACAAATAAAACAATGTCTGAAACTGAAACAAGCCTGTGAACATTGAATTTGATATACTATTGTACTGGTAGTCTCCTATCCTTATCTGTTTTGTGTTACTGTTTTATGTTTTTGTCTATATTTTGTCTTTGTTTTTCTAAGTTTTGTATTTTTAATGTTTTTGTACTGTTTTAACTTTGCTCTTGGACTTTGTTTTAAAAGTAAAAGCCTAACCAGGTACAGGGGTTGTAAATTAGCCTTGTCTAGACACTCTTATACATGACATCTGTTATGTATTTAATATGAAATAATGAATTCGTGGGCGACACGGTGGTGCAGTGGGTAGCACTCGTGGCTCACATCAGAAGGTCCTGGGTTCGATCCCAACACCAGTCGGTGGGGCCTTTCTGTGTGGAATTTGCATGTTCTCCCCGTGTCTGCGTGGGTTCTCTCCGGGTACTCCGGCTTCCTCCCACCATCCAAAGACATGCACTGATAGGTTAATCTAAAAATGGCCCTCTGTGTCAGCCCTGTGATGAACTGGCGACTCATCCAGGGTGTACCCCGCCTTCACCCTTAAATAGCTGGGTTAGGCTCCAGCGACCCTAGTGAGGATAAAGCAGGTTCAGAAGATGAATGAATAATGTCTAAGGCCTTTGTTCCTGTTCAATACACGTCTAAATAAAATACAATATTTTTATGAAACCCCTTAACCCTAAATCTATTTTCCAAATTTGTGTTGTTGCTGTTAAGCATATACTATTAAGTGGAGATTGTTAATTGGAATATAGCACATACAGTAGCTATGACGCAAATTAGTAACATTAGGTATACAGTAATTGGCATAATAGTAATTAAACACATTTTCCAGTCTTAGTTATGGAAATTATTTTAGTGTCACTGCTATTGATCACTTCCTTCAGTCAACAATCCAAACAAAACAAAAATGATCCAAAAATCAGTATCAGTCATTTAATTTAATAACCCTGTTACTGAAACACAACTTTGAAATGGATCCATGGACATCAGGGAAGGTAGTCAGATAACTTATGTACATTCACAAAGAGTGTCGAGAAGCACCTCATTACAAAAAACAGTGGAATATAGAGGCTAATTCATGACAATAGTCTACAAGAGGTTAAATTCAAGCTGAAAGCCCACATTTCAACCACATCTGGGTGGGTTCTTTCAGATCCACTGGTGGTGTATAGAGGCAACACTGGAAACTTGTGTCACTGTCCAAATACTTATAGACCAGACTGTACCTCAGCCCTGTCAATGAAAGTGTCAGGAAATACAACATTAAACTGATCAAACATCAACTGTGTGCACCCTCTCGTCCTTCAGATCAACCTGGGCCTGCTGATCTTCTCGCTGACCGGCTTCCTGTTGCCAGGTTACCTGTTCTACCATCGCAGACAGCTGATGAGGGAAAACGAGGCCAGAGACAAGAGACGCGCAGGCCAGGAGATGCAGGCGCTCAACCACACCGAGGCCAACGGCTACAAGCCCCACAGCAACGGCCTCACAGCTGCGGAGGCCTGAAGCATCCCCACAACCAACCATAGATTTTTATATGTGCCTTTAAATTAGCACCAGCAGTCTATGCATCCATTTGGTTTTTAGATTTCCAATGTCTTTTAGTTCTTGCTGGTGTAAACTTTGCTCATCACTAACCATTTTACATAGCAAATAGGATTCCCTTTGTTTTATATCTCAGACAGATGTGTCACTCATCATCATGTTTCTGTATATTTATTTTGGTTTTGTTCAAAGAGGCAAATTAGGGTGATTTTTAAGCCATAGATTTCACTCACAAGCACATGCAACGCACACGTCCTCTGTCAAACTAAGGACGTCACGGTACTTGAAAATTATTTAGTTCTTTTAATCAGCAAAATCATTGCTAAAACCAAAGAAAAGCTTAACTATATAAAGACAGTTACATATTCTTTATATTTCAGTATTGTTTGGAAAATGTACTTGACCGTGAGTAAAGTGCTGTTTCTACTGTAACCCCCCCCGTCCCGCCTAAAAAAAGCTACAAACATAAATGTATTAAACACTAGTAAAAGTATTCAAGCTATTAACTGAAAGCATTTAAATTTAAAACACCAGACTTTGGTAAATATGAAGAAGTTTTTGGGGGTTTTCAGACTCAACAGCTCACACATAGACACACAAATAGGCTGGTTGTAGACAGAGACACCATCTACCTCCTCTGTTTCCTTTTTGTACTGTCTCTCTGCAACCGATTCCTATGTCTGTCCATCAGTCATTGTATTTCACATTCATATATACAAATTCATTTAATTCTTTAATACCCAGAAAGAAAAATGAAATCAGTAGGGATATTTATCCTTGTGTTTTCATGTTTTTCATAGTCAGTGTGGGTTCATCCCTTTATATTTCCGGCATTTTTATATATAAAAAAAAATATTAAGGAAAATTCACAATGAAAAATATGACTGATTTTTAAAACCTGACACACAGTGTGTGTCAATGTTATTAAACACTTTGTACTGCTTTATGCACAGAAATGAAATAGTGTGTGTATAAATATGTATTTAAGTGTCTTTTTTATACTCTAGCTGCATTAGCATTAAAAAGGGAAGCATTTGTTTCAGTAAAAGAAAATGTTATTTTGTAGTTGCTAATTATAAATTATGCTGACATGATTTACAGTGTATTCTGCTTATGCTTTTATTTTTTTGCTTTTGTCATGTATTGATTTTGGCGCATAAATATTAGTGCACATGTATTTTTTGTAAATACAGCTGAGGTGTGACTTGGATTTTATCCCATATGTTACTTGCTTGTAGTACATACTGGTGTGTACTCTGTTACCTGTTTTTAACATGACCTTTCTGCTTGGATACTAAAGTAGCATTACAACATAAATATAGCAACACATTGTAACTCCCTTTAGCCAACTGCAGTTTTTATTTTTCTTGAACATAAGTTCAATTAATTATGTCAATTCTTTGTTCTGCAAACTGCAACTGTATTATATGGATTTTTAGAATGATTTTTTCCCCCCATGTCCTTTGTATACTGCATTTATTCCTTGCCTCCTCTAAACCATGTTTAGTTTCTTAAATCATTGTTCATGCAGAGGTTAAACATGACTTTGTTTTGTCTTATATCTGTGCCTTTTATGCAACTCAAGTCATTGTGATAACACCTCAACCAAACATCTGTCTTTGTGGATAAAGCCATGTTTAGGCCTAACGTGGCTGTAGTCATACAAAACTTTATAGAGCAGCAATTTTTCTCAGGAGTTAGAACATAATGCATTAGTCTTGCAGTGAACACCAACATGGTTATTTGTTTTGACCATTTCAGCTGCTAAATGACATCTCACTGACATTGTTTTTCCCTATGATGTGGCTGTAAAACCTTTAAATGGCGCTTGAATGAGTCAAGTCGTGGATGAATTGAGTTTGATCCATATACAAAAGCAAAATCCTTTGCTTTACCAAATCTGTATATTTTTAAAGCTTTATCTTCAGCCTTCAGGTTGAAACATTGTCATGTGTCACTAAATGTATATCCTTCCTGCTTTCAAACTATATCCTGCCTGTTTATTTGATAGATAATAAAAGCTTGAATGAAAACTTTGTCTATTTTCCCACTCTTTTTAATCGATGGATCCAAATTAAGGTGTTTTGCTAGTTTTTGCGTGAATATAATAAAGTACAAAACATATGTACTTATCCATTTGTGTCATTTAAAACAAGCAAACTCAACTATAAAAAGTGTTCAATGCCACAGAAACAAAGATAACCAAAGTTTATTTGATTTTGGCATTATGGTCAAAAGATTATTACAACAAAATCAAAGAGGGACATATACACAGGGCCATCTTGGTCACCTCTGACATCACGCAGCCCATCAGCAGCGTTCTGCCTTACACACTGATCTGTAACATTTCTGTCAATCATCACCAACATCCACTGTGTCGCTGCTGCTTCCATTTACTCTCACACCTCAAACAGCCTTTAGCTTTAATTCATCACATCCCTTCTCTCAATAATACAATTATCTGTAAAAGACACACACACACACACCCTCTCTTACAAAATACAGTCACACATACTTTCAAACACAGAAATGCACACAGTGGGCTGCTGTCTATCTGAGGCTGTTGCTGTTGGGTTGTGAGCCAGCGAGGCCAGGGTGGTCAGGACTGTGGCGGTTCTGTGAAAAAAACAAAACAATGAAGCTCATCCTGTAAAATGAGTTTATATTGATCACCAATTAAAGCAGATGCTGAGTTTCATACTCTGTCACAGGACTGTGGCCCCGCTCAGTTGTAATTACATCTTTACCTGTTCTACATGCAAATAAACAAGCAATCTATAACCTAAAACAGCCTTCATTTCCTCTAGAGACTGAATGGGATGCAGCAAAAACTGTCCAAGTTTAACAGGCTTTGTCATGGGTTCTTTTTTTTTGCAAATTTTCCACAAATAAAGACACTTAAATCAGTATAGTGAATTATGGAGTGAAATTATGCTTTGCCACCTTTTCAGCTCTACAGGATGGATCTAACTGGATGGACGGGTAAAATGTAAAGAGTCTATCAAAACAAAGTCTCTATAAGTCCATGAGATTTGATAATAGACAAGCAGACAAACAACGCTAAATACCCAGCGATATAGGGTTAAGATAAAACCAGATGTAAATCAGAGAACTGTGGGACAAAGTAATTATCACAATTTCAATGTTCACTCCAACTATTATCAAGTGCTTAAATATCAAAATGTGTTTGTGGGAGCCAGTTTTGGAGATCTTCTGATCCCATCTGGTTAAAATAATACAGAGTGGGTGTGTTTTAGTTTCTGTTTGGACACATGGAAGTAGCTATAAACTTTAATGTATATTTATAGTCCACATTCATAATGCTGCCACAATGCTGCCTGTATAAATTAAAGGTTTCTGATCAAATTTCCTACCTTCTTCTTTTTCTTGTCTTTCTTCTTTTTCTTGCGGTCTGGATCATCGTCTCTTTTCTTTTTCTTCTTCTTGGGATCAGAATCTGATGGAGTTTCTGTCATGTTAAAAAGAGGCAGGTCCATGAAAAAGGAGTCATATCACCGCATACATATGTACAGGTAGAGATTAGATTATGTCAAACCTTGTGGTAAAGGATCCTGCAGTCGATGATGTTTGTGCTTGTGTTTACTCTTCTTCTTTGGAGGCTGTATGTGCATCAGGCGGTATTGTTCTGGAAGCTGAGAAAAAACAAAAACATCAACATATGTGTATGCATGTACTGGTGTGACAAGAAACCAAAATGACTGTAAGTTCAATGCTAACATAGTACTATTACATTGTGAGTAAAATCAATGTCTGCAAGCTTTAAAAAGGGTGTGTCTTTAAATCTAGTTTGTTGGAAGTAACACAAAGGATTCAGTCTGTACCGGTCCTGTGTGTAGTCTGAAGCCTGTGAGCAGAGCGCCGGTCAGTGGACTGAAGGAGTTCCCACACACTGGAGGTTTATCGATCAGTGAGCGTAAAGAGCTGCCATCCTGAGTGCCCGGACAGTCTATCATGCCTGCAGGACAAAGGACATCATCAAATGAAGGCACAATGACAGAACAGGATATGAACGCTAAAAGCCGGGGTAAATTGATAAATATGTACCACTGATATCCCTTTTCTATGTGAATGTGACGTTAGCGCTGGATTGGTGCTAGTGTCAGTTTGTTGTTGGTTCATTATGCAAACCTTCTAAGAACCGGTCTCCTTTTCCAGGGTTTAAGAGTCACTATTGAACCACATCATTATGTGACTGTATGTCTATATATTTCTTCACTTTGCCCGCAAGTTTAACACCAAAAATGATGGACTGCATTTTCACTTCAAAAAGATTGTTTCTGGGTTTGCAATCTGACTGTCTCTGTGTTGTTTTTTGTAAATGACACTCAAAAAGTTTCAAAGTCAAAAATAATTCCGCCTCCAACCCCTGATGTAAGCAGTCCTGGATCAGCAAATTGCTGGTACCAGTCTCAATCCTGTTTCATGACTGAGAGCCAGTTTCTTTGTTTTAGAAATGTGACAGGTTTGAGATTTGTACCAGCCCTGAATCAGCTCTGAACCATCTTTAAAACTACCTTTACAGGTCACTGTCACAGTGATATCTACACGAGATAGATTTGAGACTTGATAACATTCAGATTACAGATCTGGGTGTTTTGACACATATTCACCTCATTACAAGGTGCAAGAAGAGAGAGCCAAAACACTTACCACAAGACCGGTACATTTTGTCTTATGGCCTTATTCAGTGTCAGGGAACAGAACTACATCTGGTCTTAACAACAACCTTGTTCTTACTACCACAAGTGTTAGTAAGATAACAGCAAACACACAGTCAAGTGCCAGTCAAGTGTTAAGACAGCCGACTTGGAACTGGTGCGGACAGGGGGGAATCCGACTGTTTAATTAAAACAAAGCATCGTGAGGTGGGACACTGTCTGGAGTGAGTGTCTTGTAACTGTCAATTATAATCAGTGTTGGGGCATGCACGCTGTATAACTTATCTGTCCACAGACAACACAGAGGATGAAATTATGTGCAATCAAGTTATATGTTTAATTAAACAATACAATTATTTTATTGCTATTTATGTTATATCTTTTTCACCCACTTTATGAAGAAAATGATTATAACCTTTTCTGGTGCCAGGAAGGACAAAAAAAATTATCTGTGTACACATATTTTTTTTCTCTCCACATTTATTTTGTAGACAAACGTGTTTGCCCTTTTTGCTAAACATCACAATGCTTTTGACTTTCCATATAGTTACAGTTTGTTTCTTTAAAAGCAAGAGTTAATAAACATTCAGAGGATTCAGTCCACTTTAAGTCGCAGTACTGTGTGAACTATAAACTCACCGAGACTGTTTATAAGCAATAATAATGTAAGACAATATTAGACCAAACCCAAGTATTTAAATATGCTTTGAGTTACAGAAGGGTGTGAAGTACTGTGGAAAAGTCTTAGGCCACCATTAAGGTTATTCTTTAAGCAGCTTTATAATGACCACATATGTGCAATTCCTGGTCTCTATATTGACACAACCAGGATGTACTGGATATATATGCACAGCACTAAGCTTGACAGCTTCTTCAGACCAAAATGTAAAATGTAGACTGTTTAACATAACATGCCTTTGCACATAAAATGTTTTTAACTCTGTTGTTCAGACAACATGAGATTTACTCCATTAATTTCTGCTGTTTTACATCAAGAGTCTTTCAATATATATCAGATGTTTCTTATCGTTTGGGTTACTTTTTGTAATGCAAGCAGAGATCATAATAAATACAGACTTAAGCCTGTAGGAGTCATTGAATTCATGTTTTTTAGTTTAAA
>JAPQRQ010000002.1:20906125-20932002 GCA_037367365.1 Apogon talboti
TATAATGTACACAATATAATAGGAACAGGAGGATGTGAGCTTCTATATTTTCTTTTACTATTAGTATCAACATTTATGTGTTTTGGAAAGTTCTGTGCTAGAAACTCAATAAAATCATGATAATTATTGTGTTTATTACACATTATAATGAATCCAAATTGGAAGCATCACAATAAAGGAAGTTTCTTTAATTTTACATCAGGAATTAGAAAACAAAGAATTCATTAAAACCCGAATGTGTGTCTAATCTGATTGTATAGGAGGAGCTGCAGCGAGACAGTCGTGTCACTTGGATTGTTGAATTCTACGCCAACTGGTCGTCTGATTGCCAGTCCTTCGCTCCTGTTTTTGCCGACCTTTCCCTCAAGTAAGTTCTCATCTCACTTGTCTCCAGTGTCTAGAAATCCTGCCAGAGAATTAATATCTCCCAGTAATGAAATTAATCAGGATGCATTAATTTTCTCTACTGCGTTTACTAAAATTAGTTTAGTGGCAGTGTTTTCTATGTCTGTCAGTGTCAGTGGTGATTTTTTTTAAGTACAGTGTTGTTAGGTGAACTCAGTTACTCATGTTTTCAAAGTGATTTTACCATTCCCTCTTCATATAATTTGAAGATTTTCCTGTTTCTGGCCTTTGTTGGCCACAATCTACTACACATGACTACACATATTTGTTATACTTGTAACTTAAATGACGTTTTACTATCATAAATAGGTTACAGATTACTGGTTATCAAATATGTTAATTCCTTTATCAGACTAATTAGACTAATCAACTTATTTATGTATGTTTTAATCCTAACTTTAATCGGTCTCGGTGGCTTTACAATTACATTGACTTTTTATAACTACACAACACAAATGCATGTAAGTAGTTTTTTCCAACACTCCCTAAATGTCCCATGTGTCTTCGCTTACTTATACAGGTACAACTGTGTCGGGCTCAGGTTTGCAAAAGTGGACATTGGACGCTATGGGGACATTTCACAGAGGTCAGTCATGTTTAGTGATGCTGTAGCAGTAGTGTTAAAACTACTTCATTACTTTTTTCAGGTTAGAAGAAGTTTCTGATTTTAAGATTGTCAAAGCATCAGTATTGAATGTCTTTCCTTTCTCCTTAACAGGTACGGGGTTAGCACATCTCCTCTGGCCAAGCAGCTGCCAACACTGGCGCTTTATCAAGGAGGTCGGGAAATGATGCGGCGTCCAATGGTGGACAATAAAGGGAGGGCTGTGTCTTGGACCTTCAATGAGGTGTGTTTAGGTGTAACAAACACATATGTGTAAAGCAGGGTTACTTGATTGCGCATGCATACGTTAATGCTAATGTGAATGTCATGTTGTTCCCAGGAGAACATTATCCGAGAGTTTAACCTCAATGAGCTCTTCCAGAAATCCAAGAAACTAAGCAAAGGTCGTGGTTTGAAGGGAGAAGAGCAGAACAGCTTTGAACCAGAGGAGGGCGGCGATGAGCCCCAGCCTGAAAGTGACGACCAGCAGCAGAGCACAGAGACCAAGAAAGAAAAGTGAGCTGGACACTAAGACAGACGGAGGTCTCAGGAAGTCTTCACTTTCCTTTCCTTGCTTGACATACATAGCAAAAGTCCAAAACATTTTGGAATGGATTGAAGAAAGCAGGCTGAACCACTAAACATCTAACTCCATGCTAAGTCTTGGCTGTGGCAAATTAACTCCCTCAATAAGCTGGACCTCTGCTCCCCACTCAGGCTTTGGTATGCTGCAGTGTGGTTTGGACACAGCCACAAACATCTTCAAGCAGTGATCTTTAATGTTTTTTATTACAGATCTTAAGTTATTTGTGGACAAATGCCTTTTTGTAATTATTTTTGCCACTTGCAGCAGTATCTTTTCACTGTATGTGGACTTGCATTTGCCTGTGACTTTGCTAAATGTTTACGTGTCTGATTTTTCAAAACCAAAGGAAGTGATACTGAAATTAAAAGTGTGCATTTCAACTCAAGACTCACTTGGCATCAGTTTGACCTTTTTTATTTTGAGAAGACATCTTTTTAAAAATTCTTTATAAGGCCATTTTGGAAATGTCAACGTATTTGTTACAGATATTTGTGAAATCCATTCATCACAGCCCACAATAGCAATATTTAAGTATTCTCACATACAAGTATACTTATTATACTCCATTTTAATTGTTCAAGGACCACCATCCATGGTCAGAACAGGAAGAAATTAACACAGGTTCTCCTTATCTCCATACAATGGCTGTTTGTGCCATTAATGATACCTTTTTTATTGTTTCCACCCACACATGAATTCATGGGAATTTGACAGTATTCTCACAAGTATGCACGCCAGTGAAGCATTCAGTACGACAAAGAAAAATCACATGCACACCGAAGATATAGCCAGGGAGGTTTTAAAACTCGTAGCACAGTCGTTTGGCTTGATACTTGTGTGCTTCGAGCGTGTACTTTTCCCTAAAAATGTGCTACCAAAAGCCAGTTTTAACATTCTTCTCCAAACACTGCTGTGGGCTTCAATCAAAAAATAAAATAAATAAAAACCATTGCTGTAATGCCCAACCTTTACCTTGCATACACACCTCCCTTCATCCACTTATTCCTTTTATAAACATGGCTGTGGGTAAAAAAATAAATAAAATTAACTGTACCTTTTAGACTTTGAAAAAACAAGAAAGGCAGAATTTATCAGAAAAGTACAAAAAAAAAAATAAAATAAAAACCAGATTGCTAATTGACCAATGCTTTCAAGGCAAAAAAGAAAGAAAAGGTAAAACATTCCCAAATTGTAGACCAGTCCCTACTTGTCTATACAGTGGCGTGATTTCGCTTTTACATTTATAAACCTTTTTACTAAAAATATCAATACTTCCTTTTTTCTCTTTAAAAAGAAAAAAACAATAGACTATTCTGAAGTTGTGTCCAGAACTACAAGGTTGCCTTGTCTGCTGAAATAAATAAGCCCTTCCCTTGCTGCCCCTATTTGGCTGGCCATCTGATAAAATTATAAGGTTCTGCTAGCATCATGAGTGACAGACAAAACATTACAGAAAAAGAAACACCAAAAGACATACAATGATCTTAAAGCTACAAACAGATTTTGCATAATGTCTCTAGCATTAACATTGCAAGCGTACATTCCACAAAGATGCTTGTGCTGCAATCATGATTCAGAATTTCTTTGTGGCTTTTGAAATTGAGCTCAGTTACTTGCCACTTCAGCGGTTCAGAAGGATCATCACTCTTTGGATGACAAAAATACCAGCAAAAGCTCATGAGCGGCTGATGCAGCCATCAATTATAAACAGGCAACTGATTATAAATCGCTTTCATGTATCATCATACACAGTACATCTGCCATCCTGCTCAAACATCATCTTCAATTCCTGACAGTCTGACCCCACAATCTGTAAGATTTCATACATTTATATAAAACAATACTTTAAAAAAAGATTTATAAAACTAAAATGATACTGTGTTTATACGTTGGACTCTTCTCTCCATGATTATTCGCGATAAACATGTCGTGTGGTCCATTGAGACAGTGATGGTTTCTATTGGTCAACAGTCATGAATCCTGTTCTTACATTTTCATCCACTGGTTAAAGGCCATCGTTTCCTCAAGTGTCAGATACTGTTGTCATTACTCTGTGCTAATGTACCAAAGGAAAACATCGAAAAAGCTATGCATGTTCTATAGACACATCTGTACCCAGCCGTAATGACACAGTCACATTAGTCTATGGCTCTCAAAGTGGCTAAATGGAAACAAACTGATCCTGTGAAAAACCAACCAGTGTCTCCACGTTACTCTTTGTTCAAATCTGAAAGGCTGGCAGAGAAGAATGGCCAGTGGTGATACAAAGATATCAAAGTGAGTACCAGACAGGCTGACTCCTTTAGTTCGTTGCGGTGGAAAACTGTCTTTTTTTTCCAGGAGCCTTCACAAGTGAATAATATCCAGCACAGTAGAGAGTAGAAACAAGTGGAAGTCGTCCAGTGACTTTTCCCGTCCTTGTGATAGACCATGAAGGATGTCTGTTGCTTAAACGGATATCTCATAAGTGGTCCCTCCGACGCCCGTCACCTTCTTCACCCCGCCCCCAGGTTTGGAAGTGGTGTGATTGGCCACAACTGTGCGAGAGGTGGATCTGATTGAAAGCCAGCAGAAGAGGGGAAGGACACAGTGAGGATAAGGACAGAGGAGAAAGGAATGTGGAGGTGAGTCGCACTTCTTCAAAAACAAAAAATGTACCAACAGCAGCAAAGGTTCTCTATCACTGATCTTATAAGTCATGTGGTAAATATATTTACGCTACAGCCACACTAGTACATTTTCATTTTAAAACACCATTTTCATACCTTAATCCATATGACTATTTTAGAAAAGTATCAGATAAAATAGTCTTTGTCCATTCAAGATACCTGAAACGCATGTCACATGACCAGGGCAACTGATAACGCCACTGCTCCCTGGATTTGTTCAAAGAACATATTGCCACTTGGAATGTTGTCAGTAGCAGAATGATAAAATGCAGAACTGTACATACAACAACTGCTAATAGAGACAACTAGGACAGACACACAGCTCAGTGTCCATGTTGAATTAACTAATGGTAGTCAAGGCTCTTATATTTTTCTGTTCTGGAGTGTGATGGGAACACGAGTCACATAATAACTAGTTAGACCTAATCAGGCAGTGAATGCAGCGGTCTGTCCCATCATTTTCAACCATCCTTGTCTATGCAGACTGTGAGGCTCCAAAAGGCTCAGTTATGAAAATCCTAAAACACCTTGGTAAGGTGGATATTAGGTGTAAACATAGTGAAAATTATGCGTAAAACAAAAACATATCAGTGTGGACATAGTCTCAGAGAGTACAAAAAACACAAAGACAGACAAATGTAATGCTTTAGGGGATCAGTAAACAGCAGTGCAGTTTGGCATGCTATCACAGCTAATAACAACTGGCATGCTTTAATACCAATCAAAATGCAAGTAATTAATAATAACTGTTTAACAGTAAACAAAGAAAGACTGGCTGAAAACCATGAAGGAGGAAAAGGAAGACTCACACAAATCAGGGAGGAAGAGGAGGGCTGACACAAACCAGGGAGGAAGAAGAGAAGGATTAGGAAGAAAAAGAGGAAGAGGAAGAGTAGCAGGCTGACAGATCTGGTGAGAGATCACTACTCACTGTGGAGCCTGTTGCCCTCCTCCAGCTCCTCCTCCTCCCAGCACAGTACCTCCTCCTGTGGATCGAGGCTTGTGCTGAGGCCCCGCCTCCCCAGTGTAAGAGTGGGACTTGCCGAGAGAGAGGCTGCGAGGTGGCGGGGAGACAGGGGGCTCCAATGAACGGACCCCAGGGGAAGAGGATGAGGAGGAAGGGGCACGAAGGGCTCTGGAAGTGGAGTCCTGGTTATGCTGGAGGAGGTGATGGGTCTCAGAGGGCCCAGAGGAGGAGGGAGGGGTTGGGCTGACGGCACGCAGGTAGGCCCTGTGGGGGGAGGAGAAAGTGGCAGAGCCCTGGAGCAGCTGCCCCTCCCTCTGCTGGGCAATCTGAGCTGAGAGGAAGGGCGACGTGTAACCCTGCAGCGGGCTACTGGGTGACACCACCTCAGACTGGCCTGTTATTGTGGCCCCTGTCGCCAAGGGAAACAGAGCGTGAGGCTTTTGTGGCGACAGCTCATGGGCGGCAGACTCGAACTCTGGGCTTTCGGATGGTGTTAGCAGGCTGTCATAGGACAGGCTGCCGTTCCGAGGGGTCTGGTTGGCCAGACTTTTGTAGCTGGTGTCTGTTGTGCCTTCTGATTGTAGCGTAGCCAGAGGGTTATGTGCCGCCTGCGCTGAGCGCAGGCTGGAGGAGCGAGAGCCGCCAGCAGACAGAACCAGAGAGGATGGGTAGGAGGTGTAGGAGCGCCCAGTCAAGGAGTAACCTGACATGCCCCCTGTCACCCCAGCTGCGCCAGGGCCTCCGGGGCCCTCACCCCTCTCCCCTCCCCCTCTGCGCGCCCCTACACTTCCCCCTACCACTGTGGCCCCATCCAGGCTGCTCGGCTCCGAGCGATAGCTAGGCTGACGACTGGACTGGAGGATGGAGGGAGATGGAGAGTCGAGACTCTCCCCACGGATCATCTGAGGAGAGGAAAGGGGAGAAGAAACAGACCAAAGGTAGAGAGTGTGAAGACAGAGAGGGAGTGGGTAAGGAAAATGTAATGAAGATGAAGGCAGAAGTTCAAAGAGGGGAGAAAGATGAAAACCAACATGTTACCCTAGGAATAGATAACATAACCCAAAACAACTTTTCTTCTACAGACTGTAACAGAAAAAAAGTGTGGTGGGGAGAAACTGGATGCGTGATCAGTGTTATACTCCATCATCACACTACTGGACTGGAAACATTGACTGGCTTCAACAAGCACTGCCACCGCATGTCAAAAGACTGTGTATAAACACATACATGGAAATACAAATACATAAAGTGCATGAACTACACATTCCAGTCAATGCAGTCTCAGGGGAAAGGATAGATCCACTCTAACACACAAAGACAGCCATAGGGAGATATATACACACACAGATGACACTAACTGAGACTTACTGATCAACCGATGGCCACTGAATGATCAATTTAAAGTAAAAACAAAAAGAGGGGCATGTGTTAACCACAAAGAAAATTAGAGGAAATATCGCCCATTATATGATGCACATGAAAGTTACAGTTATGTGTGGGACAGTCATCATTTTGTTTTGAGCTAAATTCTAGAAGAAAAAAATAGTATAATGATTTATACGCATCTGTAATTTTACCAATTTCTCATCAAGAAAATGTGGTCAACTTTGATCCCAGCTGACTATTTCTTTAATGCTATTAAAGTGTTATTTTTAGGCTTAGTCAAATAGTTAATTATGCTTATTCCCAAAACGATGACAACATCGACATTATACCTTATTTGGGTGTGACAGGGCACTGTGGTTCCTTCCTGGGCTGTTGAAGGCTGGTCTGTATTTGTACATTGACGGAGTAGGTGGTGCCTCAGTCAACAAGCTGCTCTCTGAAAAAAGAAGGCAAAAAATTTTTTTTAACTTTTTTCTGAAGATTTATCTTTTTGATTACAAAAAAAACAACTTGTTTACATAAGATGCTACTTAAGTATCCGAGTAATCCTTGATGATTAATATCACATGACAGCTTATATTGATACTAATGTTTGATTCTGCAGGAGTATGTGTAGGTGTGCACGAGTCTCACCCTCTGTGTCAGCACGGGGCAGGCCAGGGTAGCGAAGCTCCGGCTTTGGAGGAGGTGGAGGTGGAGGTTCTGCATCTGCTGACTGGCTCTCCATCTGATCTAGACTGCTTTTGGACTAGAAAAGATGCACACAAACATTATTAATGTGATCACATAAATTAATTCAAAGTAAATTATTGCAATGATTTTCTTCTGTTGCTCAGCTGTTGATATGTTAATTTAGTACAATGATAATCCATATGAGCACATGCAACATTTTCCTTCTTTGGAAAGGCCCCTTTTCCCCCTCAAATAGTGACTATAAGCACAGTTTTCGTTGTGCTGGTTTAAAGTGTGGTTATTACTCACCCTGGTGC
Source organism: Apogon talboti (assembly GCA_037367365.1). Classification (NCBI taxonomy): domain Eukaryota; kingdom Metazoa; phylum Chordata; class Actinopteri; order Kurtiformes; family Apogonidae; genus Apogon; species Apogon talboti. Next base: position 20,913,732 of record JAPQRQ010000002.1, read on the forward strand.
TGTGTCTGTCATTCTGGATGCCGTTATCCAGAACCTTAGCTTCTAGCTGGGCCTCTGTGAGACTCGGCCTAAGAAATGGTGGCTGTACTTCCACTGCCTGAGGACTTCTCCAACGGCCCACGTATCTAAGACACAAAGTGCAATCACATCCTGAATAAAACAATGAAACCTTAGCAGCATGTACACTATGAACACACATCTTACACTTGGAACCTCTAAGACTCATGTGTTTAAAATGAACAGATGAGTGAGAACAATAAAAGAGGAGAGAGGAAAAGTGGAAGAGTAAACAGTAGTGGAAAGACTGGTCATGGTTACGACATTAATTGTGCTTTGTATACTTATTTATTTATAAGCAAGAGAGGTGCAAATTCAGTAACAAAAAAAAAAAAAAAAAAGGCATAAATGCACCACACTGGACCTTTTTATTACATTAATGACGTGTGGGGGCAGAACCTGTGGGGAGCAGCCATTGCCGACCGTAAGTTACGCACCATCGTTGATTCCGAGTGATCGAGTCCGAGAAAACAAGTAGCAGTCTGAGCGAGATTTAATGGATTTCCTGGATTTCTGTGCTTGTTGTTTGTGCAGCCGTAAGCTTTGCACTCCACCATTGTCCTAGGGACGCAACCCAGCACTGACCGAAATGTATCATCTTAGACTGGTGTCTGCTGCACGGGGTCAGTGACCAGTCCATCGCAGACCAGCTAATCGGACAAATCAATGACTCTGCATCACTACTGGTGCTGGAACAGCCCATGAAGGAGGCAACATTTTGCTGACCATGCCTGACTGATGGAGCAGCGACCTAGAACTCGCACACACTTGACAACAGGCTATGATGTATGTTACAGTGACGGAACCACTAAGTATTATACGTGATCTTTTGAAAAGGCTAACAATGCAAATTCAAGACAGATACCCTTTAAGAAGAGAAGTAAAGTAATGAGTGGAGAGGAAAGAGGACTACTAACCTCGGGGCCTGGGAACTACAGAGCACATGTGAAATATTCCTCAGGCAGCCATTGGTGAAAGGGTTAACGCCTCCCCGAAACTTCCCTGTCACCTACAGTAAGAGGGACAGACAGAATTGAATTAAGACTCAAATCTTAACAAAAAGGACTTTGTATAGGATGTGATGATCATAAACCTACCTGTTCATTTGTGGTCCTTCCACGGGCCACCAGTACAATATGGAACCCAGTCAGGCCAGCGACCGGGACAAAGAACAAACCAGCAACACACATTACAGCCATACTGGGATGATAAGTTCAAGAATAAATCCAGCAGAAAAGCAGGAAAAAACAAGACATGAAGGTCACAGTCTGTAAGTAAAGTCTAGCAATGACTCCTACACTTTTATGGCTGCAGTGTGCCAAGGAAGGATACGTAACAGCAGCATGTGGTGTGTCCAGCTGCTGGCGATGGTGCAGAACATAAACTAAGCCAAAGCCAAATACGTCCATTATGTGGGTGGTGAGCGACAGCAGGAAGAGGAAGAAATACCGATAATTCCTCCTGCCAATGCAGTTGTTCACCCAAGGACAGTGGTGGTCAAAATCCTAGAAAAGTGCAGAGACAAAAAACAAAGAGTCGCACACACAAGGAGAAAAATGACTGAAAAGAAATGGTTAACTTCTTACCATTGGATATTGAAAACTAAGAATAGGACAGATTTAGGCTGAGATGTCAAATCATACAGTGTGCTTTAGAGTTTAGTGTGAAATTAGGACTTGTTATTAAAACTGAAAGGAAATTATACTAGAGTGGGTGGTGTTTTTAATTGATTGTCATCAGAAATAAAATGATTTTTTGTTGGAACCTAATAGTCAGGTGTACGTTTACCTCCACACAGTTGTCACAGACTGAGCAGTGTGAACACCGCGGCGGGCGATAGAAACGGCAGGTTGAGCACCACTTCATGCGCACCTGGATGCCTTTGATCTCCACTGTCTTATAAAGTGGAGCACGGAAATCATCCTCTTTATCCTCATCCTCCTCCGCTACAAACAGAAACAAACACTGAGACGGTCATCACACTGTTGCCAGGCATTGTGTTCCTGCTATCATTTTCTTGTGCATCACAGTTACAGTGTCATTGATACTGAGTTGTTTTGCATCTCGTGTTATATATATATTGTAATGAAAGACATTTAAATATTAAACAGGACTTCTTGAAAGCCTTTATGGAGCAAGATGAGTAGGTAAGATATGTGTATGTGTGTTTACCTCTAGGGAAGACACCAGGGTCCATAAAAGTGGCCATACAAAAGTTGGCGAGGGTGAAGAGGAAGATCACGGCATTGTAGATGGGAATAACAGAGGAGACATACTCTGACAACCACGGGCACCTTGAGAGGATGAAAAAGGAGGAACAGTGGATGAATGTGTTTAAAACAAGTAGTACACAAGTGTGTGATCTATTACTATGAAAAATGGTGGGAAATGGAGACCACAGAGGACAACTTCAGCCCCTGCTGTTAAAGACACTTCTTGTTATCAATAGTACAAGACAGTTTAGGTTTAACAACATTAGTGAAGATGTTCAGCAGACAGAAATATAAGAATATGAAGGTAAACAACTCACAGGTATGACTATATGGCACTGAAAAACAGGACAGGTGTGCTTATGAACCTTTTAATAAATGCAAGAAAAATGTACTACACATACTCTTATAAGTTTGCTTAAGCCTAAGTTAGTGCAAATACAAATTTTATAAACTACCTAGAGACACAGGTGCAGCTATATACAGTACATTCAGGCTTTTAAAACAAACCATGGATTGGGTCAGTGTTTGTCTGTGTAATGGGGAAACTTACGTAAAGCAGAAGAAGAGGGTGGTGGATCCAACAAGGAAAGTGGTAGCTGCAGAGACCGGGACATATCGGCTGGGGCGAAACGGACGGGGAGGAGCAGAAACTGGACCACCTACTCCTCCCCCGACCCCCCCACCACTAAAACCCGGCATCCGAGAAAGAGACAGAAGGGAGGAAGATAGAGAGAGAGGTAGATATCTATTGTCTACCTAGAGTAAAGGGGTGCTTAACAGGTCAGTGTGGCAAATAGTCTTTGTTTGGGAGGAGAGGTCATCACTACAGACTGGAAAACAAAACCAACACTATGCAAAGCAGCAACTGAAGGAAACCATAAGGGATTCTGCGTCCAGCACTATTATATCGCTTACAGAGGATTTCTTTTAAATAGCAACATAAAGCTCCATTTGCATATGTACAGCTTGCCACAAATATTAGATTTTTTTGTGCATAATTTTAATAGAAGATTATAAAAGCAAAACTATACAAGAGCAATGTGATACAAAAATATGTGTATGTAATTCATAAATATTTTTGTATGGCTTAATGTAACTGTATTTGGTGCAACAATATAAATAATTCTAATCAAGGCTGCTCTCTGGCACCAAGTGCAACTGTGACACTGTGCAAGAAAACAAAAGCACAGACACTTGCACACGTGACTAAAACTGAAGCAATCAAGGTCCCCCCCCCTCTTGAAACTCAGTGTTTCTCTAAATGCTCTTTTCCGTGCTTGAGTTATGATTATCCCTATCAGAGAAAAGAGAAATATAAAAAGAAAAGAACCAAAAATTAAAGAGGTAGTGGATGGAGGAGCAGAAGCACGCAGTGGAGAACAGGCAGAGGATTGAGCAGAGCAGCTGCTGATGACTTCTGTGATTGTCCCAAGAGGGCTTATTAGGCACTGGGTGGGTGGAAGAGACTGAGGATGGCGGCAGGAGAGACTGTTCCAGCGTTTCAAACTAAGTCAGTGGGGTACAACTACTAAAAGAAATTCACTTTCAATCAGCGCCCAACAAAAAGGTCCAGCTGGATTTTTTAAAAGATGTTAAAAAAAAAAGTCTTGCATTCTCAGGTAAAACCACTCAAATAGTGACATAGAATCCCCTTTGAACAGTTTGAGATCCCCAGCTTCAGTCTTTGTGTAAATACTGAGACAGAATCAACTCATTCCAAAAAGCAGGCCTGCGTATGCCACTGAGCTATCACCGCCTTTGGCCAGATCTGGGTGAAGAGATCTCTCCCACCTCCAAATCCTCTGCAGATAGACCTCCATTCCCATTCTGCATCTTACAAACAAAGCCATGTGCAACGATGTATTATGTAGTCTGATGCATAGTAGTTCTTTATCTTCTCCCGTCTTCTTTTACCCACTGCTCAAGTGGGTGGGATGTAAGATGTCCCTGTAGGAAAACAATCTGTTATTAGTGAACACAACCTTTACGGGCATGTCACAAACAAACTTGCATGGTGGTAAGTGTTGTGTGCAAAAATGACAAATACTCCTGAGTTCCAGGACTGGATGTCACTTGCAAAGCAACAGCACATGGAATGTTTCTTTGCACAGATGGTTGATTTCAGAGCACAGATTTCTCAAGAAAATCCACAGAAGATTAAACAGTACAGGCATCCACAACGTCAGTGTATGAAAATGCTCATACAGGTTTGAACAAAGTAAATTTCTATGTTAGGGCAAAGGACAGAACTAAGTGGGAGCAGCAGAAGTTTCACTGTTATTTCACAACAATCAAGCTGACTAACCAACCTCTTACTGTATGAAAACTCTTGCGTTATACTGCGTGTGTATATGGCTCTTTCTCACCTCACACACAGTGAGCTGCTGTCAACCAGACAGCTGTTACCTGAATTGTCCTCAGGTGAAAAATGAAGCACACCTCCCAATGGTTGAAACTGGGAAAAACCCTTGAGACCTGGATCGGTGACAAGACTGGACGCATTCAATACACAGCAGTAACTAATTTCCCTGTCTCCATTCGAAAACTAGTCCGTGTGGCGAAAACGGATCCTGAGTAACAGTGTAATCTGATAGTTTGGACACACCCCTCTTTTCAACAATCAGCAGCACTAACAAATACGGAGCTCCGGCCGACGCAAAGTGTCACTGTGCCTGTTGTTAATCATCTCATCTGCCCCACAACAAATCCCACCCCCCCTCGACTATAATGGATGTTAATCCTAAAATCTCCATGTCGAGCCTTGCCTGTCATGTCACCGCAACAATCTGTAAGCTACATCGTTAAGTGGCCGGTTGAGCTAACTTACTCAAATGTGGGACGTTTATCCAAAACTGCCACCTCATGTCTGCGGCAAGTCTGTACTATTTCATGTACTGTTAGTGCACATTATAATCATACGTATAAGAAGACCATACGTTAAATACCAGGCCAGGGCAATGCTAGGATTCAGTAAAGACTACAAACACAATCTGTTCACACCACATCCCAGCCTACACAAAGTTCACTTTTAAACTAAGAAATGACACAGGGGTGTTTAATTTTATATGTCCGAAAATGCTAGACTTATACACACTCATTTCATAATAATTAGTTAGATCTTACCCAGCCTCGAAAGTTTTTTGCGACACTGCTCAGTCCTTTACCACAGCTAGAAGAGTTCGCTAGCGTTACCTGGCTAGCATGGAAGCCTGTACATTTACGGAGTTGCTTTCATTGACAAACGAATCTTTAAGTGTAGTTACATACAGCTAAACAGTTACAACGAAGAGAAACACAAACAAGCGGGACATACCTAATACCGAACATGCGAGTGGTTCTGCCTGTGGGGTGTTGGTCGTGTCGGTCCTCCTTGAGTTAGCCACTAGCTAACTCGTTAGCTCACTTGCTAGGCCGACATCGGAATCCAGGAACTAGTGGGTCATCCCTCAGGTGGGACAGTCAGCCAATCAGAGACGGAGGGGGTGTGGCTCGTTTGTATATGTCAACGGAGAAAAATGAGACTATGGATCAATATTAATGCTGTATTAGTGTTAAAATAATCCCCGATGTTTAAATAAAGCTGCTGCAGATATTCAAAACAAAGGGGAATAAAATCCTAACAACATATGTTTAACCAGAAATGCTTAATTTTAATTAATTGGAAAATTTCGACTTGAAATTACACATTTGTGTAATAATCTGTAGTTGACTTTCCATTTTAATAATTTTTTGTGTCAAAGTCGTTTTCCTTTCTTTCTCAGGTTCCAGATGGTCAACACAAAACCCCCACAGAACACCCACCTACAATGAAGTCATATCCTGCTGATTAAACCTAAAATGTGGAGCAATAGCATCATACATAGAGGGAAAACAGGCTATGCATGAAAATCTGACTGCAGATAAATAATTACACATATTTTCATACAGCTGCCTTAAAATATTGTAACCAGCTAATGAATGATTCAAAAGGAGAGTAAATACATACTCCAAAGTAAAAATAGGTAATTTGAAAGTCATCTGCTGTATGTACGCATGCACATAAATGTCATTGTGTTAGTTTTACATTGATGATCAAAGCAAGTAAATGATTGACTGTTTTTAAGTCACACTTAAAGGTGATGTTGCAGTTGTATTTGAGCTCCAGTACGAGCTGCCAGGTGTTGACAGAATAAACAACTGAGCTCATGGTGTAGTACTTGTAAACAGTTACTGCCATGTCGATTGGTATGTCTATTGGATCAGGAGAGTTAAATGTCCTTTGCCCCAGTTCTGTTCAAACAGAACAGTTAACACATAAAGCAGAGGGCAAGAAACAGCTTCAAACATATTCAATGAAAATTTTAACTTTTGAAAAAGGTTGTGGGGTACAGTTTTGTGAAATCTATAATCCCCCCCCCGCCAAGAATCTTGGTTCCAGGATTTGATACACAAGTATGCACAAAGGTATTTTTATATACTGCGTGCAATGCAAAGAAATCTGACCTGCTATACAGTGCATTTATGTGGCAGGAAAAGATAGGCTATGATACTTAGTATAATTATAAGAATGAACACAGAATACATAACACTTGACTTTTTAAAAATTTATTTTTCAAAGAAAAAACAATCACTGTAAAACAGATTTATGAAAAAACTGGTTTCTGAACCAATAAAATAATCAATGACACAACTTGCCAGAACATCTGTACAGTATAGCCTATAAAATGCTTTGCAATCTACACCACCTACCAATTTCTATTATTAAATCTTTTGCTTTTTGTCATCTGTGGTCTGTACAAAGCAACATATAAAAAAAGTAGAAAATATTAACTACTTCCCAGGGAACGAATTTTGCAAAGCCTTTTTTTCAAATGCTTCCCACTGTTTTTGTGACAATGTCCTCCTTCCTGTTAATTCACTTCATGTCCATGAATCGGATGTCCATGATGAGCAGTGTGTGTCTGGGCAGCGGTCTGGGGGCTGGAGACAGTACTTTCATTATCTGAGTTTGTGTGTCCACATAAGTCACCACAATAAAACCACACACAGGACTTTCCACTATGCCCTTTCTAACCCCTTCCTCTCCATCCTCAGCACTACTCACACTCAAAACATGATATGTGAGGTCTCTCCCTGGTGTCACAGGCACCAGCTTCAGCTGGGTGTCATCCTGAGACATTCCTAGGGGCAGGCATGAGTCCGGGATGGAGGGGGCTCCAATTTTGTAGATGCGGACATCAGAAAAACGGACTTCAAATGAGAAAGGGTAGAAAGAAAGTCCACGGAAGCCATAGAAGTATTCGCGGATCTTCTCATCTCGAGCGTCACGACGGCACTCCTTGGAGCGCTCCACTACTCCTCCTGACTTGGGAAGAAGCACTACACGGACAAAGTGGGGAAGGTCTCTTTTGAGTTCATTGTAGAGCCTTTCATGGTCCAGAACTAGTACCACATCCACTTCAAATGCAGAAGCACAGTGAACCAGAGCCTGGTATCCAGAGCCCTTCACCCAGCCACAGGTGTTGATGATGCACCCTCCCACGCTGGCCTTTCTGTTCACTTCACAGCGCTGTGAAAATACCTCAGCCAGGCATGATGTCAGCTGTACACCACAGAAAAGGAATAGATAAATGTGAGGAGAAAAAAACAGAGCAGCGTTTAGTTAGGCAGTTTGCTTCATACTGTTATGTCATTGAAAAGTCTTACTTCTCACCTTATTGTAAAGTTTGATGTTGGTCCCTGGGGTGGTTGAGCCAAAGTGGTAGACCAAAGGAGCCTGGACTGAAAAACCTTCCTCCACATCTGCTGGTCGCTCAATGCACAGTGCTGATACTGTCCCAGGGACAGACACCTGAGGATTATAATGTTCTTTACACTCTTGAAAACATCGTGTCAAGACTCTAACCTCCAAGTTCTGTCTGCATGTCATCATGTAAACCAGTTAATAAGACATAACCTACATAATATTGTTGCCTATATCCATGTTTGGTATTGTAACCATAGTACATCTCACCCCACTCTGTCCAACATCCAGTTCCACCAGTGTTGGCCTCCTGCCAACTCTCACAGCATAGCTAAGAAGCAGTCGGCACACTGTGGACTTACCCACATCTGTAGGTCCCACCACCATTACCTGAGGGTTGATAAGGTATTAAAATCATTAGCTAAATAACTTGTGTGTGCACATATTAGGCCCTACAGCCAACACTAATTCTACTTTGACAAACTGACTCAAACACAAACATACTAGCATACCCTCGGTCCCCTCTCATTGTCCCTTTCTGCTTGTTTTCTCATTTGTTCAAGGGCAGCATGTGTGTTCAGGTAGAGCAACATGGGAGTGTCCTTAGACACATAGGCCACCTGTGGTGATGAGGGAAGAGAAGTTGGTTATTTGAGACTCTCATTCTTCAGATGTCAAGCACACAAAGCAAGGTGTGGTTAAATATGGTACTGTATTCCACTGACACAATAAAACATCATGTATCCAAACTACAGCTCTCATGAAAACATTCACATTCATGCATTAACCCTGCTGCTGGCTCTCACCTCTGGCCTCCCATAAAGATTCACACTGCAGCCCTGCCAGGTGAAAACTGCTATCTTGGAGCCGGTTCCAAATGTGTACTTCTTGTTGCGGTTCAGCTCTGAACCAAACACCTCAGCCATTCCTGTGAGGAGCTCAAGCTCAACTTGCTCAGTTGCCTCTCCAGCCTCCACCTCAAACCGAAGTTCAGTTTCCTTTTCCAGATCATACCTGGTGCTGACCTTCCCAGTTGTTGGGGCATCTTCCCCGGTCTTCTCTACAACCTCTGTTGCCATCACTGCAACAAGACAGTCAGTTATAAGCTGACACTAACAGTATTACCAGATTAGGGCTTCTGACAGTGTTTCAGAGTTTAAACTAGGGCTGGGTGATATATTTACTCAATCTGATTAAAAAGGCATTGCTTTACAAACAATGTGGGAAAATTTTATTAAATTGAGATTAGTGCTTCCTTTTTGACCAAAAATTCAAAACAGCACCAATTTGGTGGTTGTGACATACTCATTGTAGATGTTTCTCCAGTCACTGCTTACCAGTAGTTCTTTAATACATTTTTTAAAAATGTATTAATACATAATGCACTTTGCCAAAGCGCTGCTTTTAGTTATTGTTGCGCATATACAGGTTGCAGATTCAATAAGGAAAAATACTTTTGAATCATGTTTTATCTTAATTATCAATTATAATAGTTAGTCATCTATAAGACAGAAAAAGAGAGATGTACTGTTTGGGCATATCAATAGCTGACTATTATTAGTTGTATAGTATAGTATAGAATAGATTAGTATAATATAGTATAGATTAGTATAGTAGGAATGGAAAGCATAACGTTATGAGCTCTGATCTCAGCTTCAGAGAAACAGTAGCTCATTCCTAGACGGACGAGAGCAAAGCTGTAAGAAACGTTACCTACGTAAGACATAATAGCTAAAAAAAATATCTTCAATATAAGGTGGACTTTAACTATTGACGTAATTTAGAAGAATCAAACTATTTACCACGCGTTAGACACTGGTTAGCTGTTAGCAGGCCGTAGCTCAACCAGCGTTATTTTATCATTTTGTACAGCAGAAGTCTTCAAATACACCATATTGAAATAATCTGCTCAGTCTATTTCTGCGCCTATCTACACATTTTCTTAGATTTAAGGTAGTACTTACGAAGCAAGTTTAAAGGTTAGTGTTGTATGACAACAGACAACACTAAAGTGCGCCTCCCGTGACCGGTCGCGTGATGATGAGGTCATTTTCTCACCATCCAATCACGTGAAAGGGTTTTTTTTAAAGCTTTTTATTAATGTATACAACAAGAACAAAACAAAGATTGCCAGGGGGGAGGGTTATACAGTTTTACAATTACAATATAATATCAAATTTAGAACAGATGGTAATGGTTTTAATAGCCTTTTTATTTCCAGATTTATCTAAAATTTTTAAATAAAGTTCAACATCCTTTAAAAAGTAAATAAAATTTGGTTTTATATTACCAAATTTACATTTGTGAATGAAGAATTTAGCAAGTAAGATAAATAAATTAATAATAAAGAAGTGTTTTTCTTCCTTTTTGGGATATCTATAGAAACAAAATAATACATGACAAAGCCTTTGAAAACATGGTCGATAATAAATCTGCTGAAGTCTTCCCATAATTTCTTGAAAGGGTAACTTTTGGGGAAACTCCTCAGTGGTCCATTCTTTTCTACGTTTTAGTCATACGTCAATGATTTTAGTTCATTTTAAGTTTGTAATCGCCAATATTCCATTATTTTGCCATAAAGAATGATTTTAGTTTTCGTCAAAAATAAGACTAAGAATAGAATAAATGTAATTCAGAAAGATAGCTGAATCATAGATTATGTACACAGAATTTAACACTGATAGGAATTTAAAGCTAAAATGGTTCATTCCATGGCTGTCATGGCAACAGTAGACCTGTGAACACATTGAACTGACAGCTAAAAAAGCGCCTGAGTTCATTTCTTGGCTTTTAATCATTTTGCTGTATGTAAAGATTCACAATTTTAGTCTTCACATATATTCAATCAGGTATATTGGATGCATTAAATGGACTGTTTCTCCAAATACAAAAGAGCAAAATTTGTATTGTGACTCTGCCATACACTTAGTTTGACACCAAGGAAATAAAAGGTCCTTTTCCTTTGTATAAATTAGCTTTGGATCGAAAATAATGACTAGAACGCATAATAAAAACAAGAACACTTTATTTATCAAGCAAACAGATGTCAAACAACAGTAAACCATATTAAAAAATATAACAGCAGATTTACAAGGACGGATGTGTTGGCTCAGATGCTCCACAAGGTGTCGCTGTATGTCCAGGTGAGAGCTGCCGAAGCTTGGATCATCAGAGGAGAGACTGAGAAAATCCCATTGGTCACTCCTCATCATTCTGCTTCCACTGCCACATCTCCTAAACTCAGCTACATGAAAAACATGCTCTGTTAAACTCTAAAATATTCCCAACATACACCACTGTTTAGCAAGAGCTCAGGTTTTTTCACCTGACACCCAGTTCCCTTTAGTTAGTCACAGATGTGGCATTTTGCTTGTAACAAGGAAAGCACATGTTACCAATAGCAATCATGAAGTGACTGTGTAAATTAAATATTCTAGGACGTCCAGACCCTGGAACTAATACCAGTCACTGAAGTCATATTCTCATTAAAATGTTGTGCAAAATGTTGGCTAAACATAGGCAGTATGTCTTGAGCTCAGATAACAAGCTGTAACTGTGTCCAACCTTATGACTCATAAAAACACAACATCGAAGAAATCCAAATTAAGGCTATGACACAAGTCTGGAGGAAAAGAAACACACTAAGGGGAGGGAAATCCAATTAAATAATAAATATCATTAAGTACATAGAGATTGAGCTAATAAATACAATTAATTAAAGCCTTTTGATATGCATTAAAATGTATAATTTTAAGATGTAACTACAAAGCTGTGGTTAAATCATAGATATTTAGGTAATAATACAAACACTTGACATTGTGTTGCTGTAATGAATATCGGTGCGGCAGCGATTCACTCACGGTAGTGTGTAACTGTGACCACAAATGTGATTTAGAATTCTTGTTCTCTCAGATCACATGAACAATATGCTAAAAGGGTATTATAGAATTTTTACTCAGTAACACCAAAAAACTACCAAACACTGCAGCTTCAACTATCAGGGCTTGTTTCAAATATTCCTGCTTGTCCTCTGTCATCTATTCAAATTTGTTTGTGGAAATACTGTGTGTCCATCTTTGGGATGCAATGTTGCTGCTACAGTGATGTATCTAGTTCTACACCCTAAAGCTGTTGTACTGCGTATGAATACTTATGCACTTATGTATAATTATCCAGATGCTATGTATTTAAAAAGTGAAATCACATTAAAGTAATTTAGTATGGCTGTTGAAGCGTTTGATTAATTTCTTGTGTGTTTTAAAGTAATATTATTGACAGCACTAAATGACAAACCTTCACTTGGCATCTAGTCAGTCTTCAGAGCCTCCTGTAGAGCATCAACTACAACATCAGGTTCAGGAAATTTCAGCTTACGAGGCGGACCCTTCTTTATTCCCGTCCACAGTGATGTTTCTTAAGATGAGACATAAAATAATACTCTTATTTGGAGGCACAATATAAAAAAAGTACACGTCATGTTACAGTAGTATCTTGAATAGTGTTTTAAGCCAAATGTGTGTTGGCTGTGAAGTTTAAACATCTATAACTCCTGTACAGAGCTGCATGTGCATGAATGCAAAGTTGAAGTCAGATGCAATGAGACTGTGACATGCATAGCTAAATATATTTCACCCAAAATATAAGGTCACCTTTCCTCCACTGAGTACCTCTGCAACTGTCTCTCTTGTTTTTATTCAGTTACTCTCTCCTGCACAGAATTGTGACAAGTGTAGATCTAGAAGGATGTAAAAAATGTATGACTTCTTTCATGATTGTTCAGAATGAGGCCACAAAAAATTTAAATGAATATAAATGAGAGCTGTAGGGGAGACCTCAAATGCAAGTGCACCAAAATGTGATTTGTGCTGTATACATTAACAAAAACCCATGTGACCATAACGTCGTGACCGAAATAAATGAATAAAGAATAAACATGTAAAGATTTGAGCCGCGTTTGTTTTTTTGTAGATCACAGATGGAGATATTTTTATTTGAAATCTGAACTTTGTAGAAGATTCTAACATAAACTTTTTGTAAAGTTGTACCTTTTCTAAATAATAACTGCATGTTTTATTTCTGAAAATTCTAAATGTATACAGCCTTTACAGAGTAGCAAATGTTGTTTTGTTAACTGGTTGAACTAAACATGTAACCAATTAAGGGAAAAGGTGCAATGGTGTGGAAATGACAGTTCATTACACTTTTTCCTCACCTTTGCCTCCATCCAGCAGGGTTATCTCGAAGCTGTTCCTGCGGGGTTTCTCAGGGTTGAGTTCCACCGTCAGATCAGGACGCGCAGCTAAGAGGGCAGATTTCACCCCCTCGGCATTACGTCCATAGACCCGTCAGCTCTTGCTGCCAGAAACAACAAACGGACATCTATCTGTTTATGAATGTGGAGAATACATCTGTTCATGATATTAACTACTGTAAATGTGATTTCGTTGAACAGTGACTTTTACACAACTACATCTGATATAGTAGGACACTGCAGAAAAAAATTTAATTAAGTGATTTCAGCGACACCAAAAATGACAGATCATCTGCTTCCTGCCCTTGGAAGGGTATAATATTGTGCAACTACTGGTTATTAGTTATTTTGCAACTGGTATTTATTTGTGGAGCTATTTTATACACAACTTAGCTTACTTTTTATATGCACATGTAAAACATTAGCCAGTAACCCAGACAATGAATGAACATATGCCAAGAGAAAGACAAAAATATGCAAAGTATATAACATATATGTTGAAAACGTTTATAGTCCTAGTCTAGGCTCAATCCATGTCTAGGCAACAAAGCCTCGATTGGACAGTAATAAATCAGTTCAAGATGAAGTTGAAATAAGCTTAAAGCAGCACATGACTTTCATTTCAAACTTTTTTTTCAAATAAGTAAAACCCAAGCGATAGTCTGATTATCACCAATCCATTAGTCTTTCAGTGCTTACACACCTGAATCACTTCCCTCACGATGAACAACTTCGAGGATGACTCCATCACAAACACAGTTTGCATGTTTACATAACAAACCAAAACATCACTTGGGCCTTTTCGGAAATTTTGTCGTGAAGTGCATTGTGGGAATGGGAATTCCACACAGCAGCAATTTTGCTGTCTCTTCGTGAGTGCTGAACCCAAATGTTGCCTTTACCTCCATCTACCGACAATACTCATTCTTTAAACCAACCCTGGTGGACTGTATAATTTTACGTTGTAGTGATCTGGCCCGTATTCTTGTTGAATCTGTGAGAAACCACTTTTTCTTCCCATAATGTACTTCGCAACAAAATTTCTGAAAAGGCCCAAGTGACGTTTTCGTTTGTTATGTAAACAAGCAGACTGTGTTTATGATGGAGTCATCTTCAAAGTTGGGCTATCACTGGGGTTTTACAAATTAAAAAAAAAAAAATTGTAAGTCATACGCTGCTTTAACCTAAACCATATTTATAGTACTTATTACTAATATTATTACTACATATTATCAGCATGAGTAATAAGTACGTTAATGGCAATAATTAAGGGCAGTGCTGACTGTTGAGAGGACTGCTTTGACTAGTTTTAATACTAAAATGTATACATAAGTAAACACATAACTTTTATTTGTAAGGCCTCTGGATAAATACCCTACTAGTATTGTTAAGTGCTGCTTTAAGTTGCTGACCAGTGTTCAATGATGACTCTTTGGCCCTGCTGTTCATTTTCCTCTGCTCCTCTCTCCTTCTTCTCCTCCACCTCTGGTTTCTCCTCCTCTGCCGGAGCCTGAGCTTTGCGCTTCATTCCCCGACGACCTGAGCCACACAGGTGATAGTACATGTTTGTTTTTACACTGATCAGCCATAACATGATGTCCAGGACAGGCAAAGTGGTAATAAGTTTCACTCTCATTACAATGGGACCTGTCAGTGAGTGTGATATAAAAGTAAAAACAGTAAAATGGGCAAGCGTAGGGATGTGAGCAACTGTGACAAGGGTGACATTATGATGGCCAAATCACTGGGCCAGAGCATCTCCAGATCGTGTTGGACATTCCCAGTGGTTAGTACCTACCAAAAGTGGTCTAAAGCACAACCGTATTGCAACCAATGGAGCATCTATGGAAGCAGAACATTATTACCACCTGTCTAATACAGTGTAGGTCTCCCTTTTTCCACCAAAACACCTCTAACCTGAGGCCTAAACTCCACCAGACCTCTGGAGGTGTGCTGTGGTATTTGGACCAAGACAGAACCCTGAAGTCCAAGGTTTGGATTTATTTGTCCAGCACCTCCCGCAGATGCTGAATTGTCCTGAGGGTGGGGTGTCCTTCCTTAGTCCATTTTTGGTCGGTACTAACCACTGCAGACCAGGAACACCCAACAAGACCTGCAGTTGTGGAGATGCTCTGACCCAGTCATCACCACTACAATATGGACCTGGTCAAACTTACTCAGTTCTTCACGTTGCTTATTTTACTGCTTTTGACACATTAGCATCAAAACCTAGATGTTTCCTTGTTATCCAACCCACTGAAAGGTGTCATTGTAATGAAATTTTCATTACTGTTAGGACATCTACCAGTGGTCACAATGTTATGACTGATCATTGTTTATCAGATTTGTATCACTATATGAACTACTTAATGGCACTGTAACGTTAAACAAGGACACGAGACTGCTCAGCGAATCCACACTAATTCAAACCCTCTATAAATAAACACATAACGTATAAAACAACGTGTGTAATGTTAAAGGAAATCACTGTAACGAGGATGCACTTTAATCCAGTAGCCATGAAGCTAACGTTAACGCGTGGTGCTTTAGACAACAGCAAGTTCAGACAAAACATTACAACACACAGTACATATATATTATCTGAAAAAACATATTTCACTCCACTACCGTGTCTATATCACCCAAATGTAGTTGTTAAAGTGTGCGTAACGACATGCATACCTGCTTTGGACGCCATTGTTGTTACAAAACTTTCGCGGGTAGGTAGACTATACCAATAGATTAAACTAAAGGGGTTCTGGTTGGGTGGGCGAAACCATTTTGGGAAACGGTCTTTCTGCACAACCACCACCTTAACCACTACTACTACTACTACTAGTAATAATAATAAATGTAATGGTAATACTACTACTACTACTACTGCACAAAAACTTGCCCATGCCTTTATCTCCTCAAGGCTAGACTATTGCAATAGTCTTTTTTATGGGATTCCTGCTAAAGAGCTACAAAGGCTGCAGTACATCCAGAACAGTGCAGCCAGAATCCTAACACAAGCCCGAAAGTATGACCACATCACACCCATTCTGTACTCATTACACTGGCTTCCTGTTTCCGTCCGCATTGACTATAAAATCCTGCTCCTCACTCACAAATGCATCACCGGACACGCCCCACCATACCTACAGGAACTCATCTCACAGCAAACCTCCACCCGCACCCTCAGGTCATCCAGCAGCCTCCTCCTTCATGTTCCCACCACTAAGCTCCGAACCACGGGGGACAGAGCCTTCTGCTCTGCTGCACCCCGGCTCTGGAACAGCCTCCCTTTGGAGCTGAGAGACACAGAGCCTTGACTCTTTTAAAGATAAACTGAAAACGCATCTATTTAAGAAAGGTAATAAGTGCTGATACTTTTTTTTTTTAACCTGTCCCTGTTTTTGTCTGTAGCACTCTGAGATTCCCTGAATGAAAAGTGCATTACAAATAAAATTTACTACTACTACTACTACTACTACTACTACTACTACTAATAATAATAATAATAATAATAATAATAATAATAATTATTATTATTATTATTATCATTATTATTATTTGTGTACCAGTTAGTTATACAAAGCCTTTAAACCCAGCATTGAAAATGAAAATAAAAATATGGATCCTATTAAAATACTGGGATTGTTACCAGAGAAAAGCATAAATCTGTAATTTGGCAAAAATTGACACACCAAACTATTTTCTGAAACTAGAGCCAGAAAAACCAGTCAAACATGGAGAACCAACCTTTTTTTGGCCCACATACCTGGAACTGAATCCTAGAGAGATCAGTTACAAATCAATGTTGTTTTATGAAGACTCTGTGTTTGGCATTGACTTTAACTCTCTGTTGTAACTTTATTCCTTTACCTTTTATATTGATTATATAAACATTTTCTTTTCCTTTTTTAAAATGATTCATGTTGATTTTCCATCTTTTAATACTTTTTAATGCTTTTTTTCTGTATTTTATACTTTAAAATGCAGAAAATTTGCATTGTTTGTTGAACAGTGCTTTACAAATAAACTCTCCTTGCCAGAAGATGGTTCTGGGTACGTCACTTTATTTAGTGTAAAGTCTGCTAGCACGATGAAAACTGCAAACCCGGCTGTGTTGAACCAACTCAAGCAAAGAATATCCAAAAGTCATAAGTCTTACATCTCATGTGTTTGTACAAACAGAAAAAAAAAGAATAAAATGAAAAGGTGCATGTAAAAAGTGTTGAGACTCCTGGGATATTACTAGTATCAAACTAATCAATATAGTCTAATAAAATAGCACCCTTAAAAACTGTCAAACTTTGGGTCATCACAAGGTCTGGACTCTACAGAAATATCACCGACAAACATTTGAACCCTGTCACATTCTGGTCACTGCAGATGTGACCTTTGGTGTATTTGCAGTAATATAAGTGTGATTTGTGTGGTTATTTACATTTCAATTTACATTTCAAAGACCAGTTGTGACATTTAACTACAGAAGTGTCAGGTCAGTGAAGGGGGTCATCGCTATAAACAATGTACTTTTAATAGGTCACTCATTCAGAACAGACAGAGGAAGTAAATGTATCTGATAGGAAACGTGTTAGGCCAAGTTTAGACATCAGCCTGTTAATTATTTTACTTTGAGTATGAAAGAATAATACACCTTTTCACATTTATGAATACAGAGTTTGTTTCCGCATACATATACAGTTACATACATGCATTGAAATTTGAGCATCATAATAATGTTCTATTAAATACGAACCAGAAGATCAGTATTTTATCTAAACAACACCAGATTAGAAATCAGGAGGCTAATAAAGCACCTTTACCTCACCGCAGGGACCCCACTGATTCAACCCCACCCAACACCCCACTGTTGTTTTGTACAAATCTCCTGCTGCTTGTCTTGCCCCCTCCTCTCAGCTCCTCTGTTTCACTATCCTGACCTATTGTTTGGTGACCGATGATGCACAGCATTCATGCCCGGCTTGAGCTTTTTGTTCCAGAGCAGCAGGAAGTACCTGGCCAACCAAGAGGGGGTGG
>JAPQRQ010000002.1:20932102-20975973 GCA_037367365.1 Apogon talboti
ATAAAATTTACTACTACTACTACTACTACTACTACTACTACTACTACTAATAATAATAATAATTATTATTATTATTATTATTATTATTATTATTATTTCCTTATAATAATAATTAAATCAAGTAGTATAAAAGTTAAAATAGACACTCTGTGACATTGGTACAAATCCAGTGACAGTAACAGAACAAAAGATCCACAACACATATGTGACAATGCAAATGCTTGAACAAATGTTTGTTTGAGATCTACCACCACAACCACAATCATCTAATTTACACATTTGAAATTTTCAGTTTTGATAGTCCACCATGGTCAAAATTATACATGAATAGGCCTCCACTTTGATGTGAGTTTGTTTTAGGGATCAAGGAATTTACATTTTCAACATGTACTATGTTTCTTTAAGTGTTTTCACAACCTATTTTAAAAATACAGTGTGGTGGATGTGACCTTCTGAGGCGAAGGTTTGTCATGTCTGTCTTGATCACATTTTTATATTTCTGTTGGTATATAGGATCACTGTTGGCTCTTCTGTTAATATTAAATGTGTATTTTAGAATGTAGAGACACCTGTGATGCAGCTTAATAACGGCGTGTTAAGAAGGCTGTTTTTCACAGAAGCCAGATATTCTAGGATCTTTTGTCTACATCTTTCATTGCTGCTAAACCCCAAACACTTTTTATTAAAACTAGGACAACTGTAAATCAGTTTCCCTTCTGGCAATTTTAGCTGAAGCTCAGTGTAACACCCAAACAGTGATGCAGATCAATGCAGGCCCCAAGGGTTATTGTCCTGATGCTCTAATGGTATGAATAACCCATACAGACATTTGAGAGACACTGAAGACAGCATCCAAAACAAACAAGAAGGAAGTGAGAGAAAATCCTGCCAAGCAACAGACTGATGTGTTTGAGTACTCCAAATTCAAGAGCAAATATGGAAGTACCGGAATAGCATTACTGAATCCCTTTGTCTTGTACTAGGCGGTGGATGCAGCAGTCACATTTAGTGGAGCTCAAACAAATGGTCTAGAAGACGTCACATATTGCGTCTGTGCCAAACAAACAAACTATTAGGGTATACAACTTCCTACAGCAAGGCGGTCTGACTGACTCACTGAATGCATTTGTTCAACAATCACTTACAAACTAACAGCAAAGGCATCACTTGTGGAGTCACTCACACTCTTCCTGTCTTTGCCATATGATTGATTTGATTGACTCAGATTCCCATTTTCTGAAGCAGACACAAAACTACGTGAGATCTGTACTGTTTCTTTCTTTAGGTCCAAATCTGTTTTCACAGTCTGTTGATGAGTATTGTTGTCTGTGTGCGTAAACCTCCAGAGGAACAAACAGGCTGTTTGACAGATGTGGCCTGTCTTAACCCCACGCTCATCTTTTACCTCGTACTGATACAAGACTGGATGTCCATGGCTCCTAGCAGCTACCACCTCCGCAATCTGTAGTCCAACCATCACAACACGCAAGAATTATTACAAACACTCAAATGATGAGCAAAGGAGGAACAGAAGGCACATTTCATTCAAAAACTCAGATTTCTCTTGTCTTTGTGTTGCTGTTGTCAGCTTAAGTACACAGTGTAGATTTTTCTGTGCAAATTTTTTATCTTGGTTGCTCGGAATAATATATATTTAATTGCATTTGGATTAACATTTTAGTGCTCAAGACCTCTTTCTGAAGATCTTAGTCTTGGCCAAAGAGGACTCGGGTCAAGTAATAGGCATTGTCTGATTTATTTTTCATTCTGATCACTGTGATTTGGTGTGAAATTTACGTATTTAATTTACGTATTTACGTATTACGTATTTAATTTACGTATTTAATATTTTACATATATATAGTAGTTAATATATTATTTAATACAGTATCTTGACCACTTGACGTATTTCTAATTTGACATTTTTAAGTCAAAGTGGAGGTCAAATTATATTGGAGTTATTTTTCTGTCCGTATCATAGCATATCACTCATATTCCTGTGTAACTATTTGAAAAACTTTAGTTGTTATGAGGCCATAGCTGTGTATCTCCTCTTAGCTTATCTTCAATCTCAGTCTTTTCTCAGTCTTGTATTAAATGATCTTCAATACAACTCTAATTTTAACCCATAAAGACCCAGTGCAACTACTGTAGCAATTATAAAAATTATTTTTTTTCTCTATTTAGCCTTTCTTAAATGATTTATCACCATTTATTATAATATTATCTTCAGCATTTTGTATTTTTCTTAAGTGAAAATCAGGTATTTTCCTATGTTTAATTTACTAATCATGTAGATGTTCATTAAAGCTCAGATTAAGGTTGCGGGTGATTATATCAGAAATAGAGAAAAGTGAAGAAAATGTGACTTTTGCATTAAAATATATCATTAACTGAACATAAAACAAGAGTCTCCATCAACTGTCCATGGGTTTTACTGGTGAATCAATGTTGTAGAAGATGATGGTGTTTCCACGTTTGCTACAGAGCCTCTGAAAGTCCAAATGGGTCATATCTGATGACCATGAAAAGATGACGAACTGATTTTACACCAATTATTTACATGTATTGATTCAGATTGGTGGCTCAACAGGTATTTAACATTTTAGACTGGTAGATGATTTTGGTCACCAGTGGCTTTTTGGGTCTTTATGGGTTAATCTCTGTGTCTTCATGTCAAGCATAATTATCAGAATATTATCTGTACGTTTTCTACAGATATCCTTCATGCTTGTTGTAATAGCACTTAATCTAGAAACATAGTGTGAGAATAGTCACTGTTTCCACTCAAAATGATTTATTCACAGGCAGAAGATCTCCTCTTCTCTCTATTTAGCCTTACTCTTTTTTTTCCCCCTCTTTCAACTGGTGATTTATCGGGAGCAGAGGTTCACTACCCAGGAGGCTCATATTACACATGTTGGACAATGGGAGCTGGTCAGTGCAAGAGTGCTGCAAATGATGATCATCAATTATACATGTGATAGGTCAGTTGTCACGTTGACTGACGCACTAGCTAAACAAGTGATGTACTATTCTGTTAAGACATGACAATCATTCTATTCTATTCTATTCTATTCTATTCTATTCTATTCTATTCTATTCTATTCTATTCTATTCTATTACAGTGTGAACTTCCACCATGCAGTGAATATAGCCATTTCGTCAGTTTCACGTCTCTCTCAGCCTCCTCATTCCTTTTTGGAATGAGGAGGCTGAGACGTCAGCTTGTGAGTCTCGGTTCATCCTGTGCATATAAGACATGTGTGAAAATGAATGTCAGTGGACACGCACAGAAACACGCCAACTCATTTGAGCCAATGCATAGCTTTGGCCAAGACATGCACAAATAGGAGAGGGAAAATGTGTGACGCTGATAGAGCGGTGGGTGTTGGTGTGACAGAGGTTTACACAAAAGCTGAGTGACAGCATATGAAAAGCATACAAACTGACAATACAGGGGAAGAAAACAGCAGCAAGAGAATAGGATAAAGAGTTGGGGGAGAATGAGTGGGCGCAGAGTGCGATAAATACACATCATCAAAGTCTGACAACTTCACAGACATCCTCTGTGCTAATAGCTTGGTCGTGTCACTGCACCGGAAACTGTGAATGCGCCCCATGACCACCCAGGCAGTTGTTTTAATCGAAGAGGGAAAACGCCCACATTTTTCCTTTGAAATGGCAACTTTGATATATGGTATGGGTAATCGCACTGGTCACGATTTAAGCAGTCACACCAACAGATGGTGATCCCTTACAGGAAAACCTGAGAGGGGATGTCCATAAGCATCTCTTAAGTTTACTGCTTATGAAACTAGGACTAGACTCTTTCTTCAGTGAGTTCAAGACTGCTCCAAATCTGTTTTTGAGTTGAAATTGTGCTGACATCTTCTGCATCAACAGTTCATCACCTCCACCATGGATATGTTTATGTTGCTGTACAGCATGACTTTCTTTTAGCAGAATTATGACACATTTTGTCACAGATTAAACAAAAGAGGTGGACCTTTGTTTTTCCTGCCAAGACAAGGCATTTGATTGAATTACAATAGTGTGGTCACTGTGAACTCAAGCTGTAATTAAAGCGACTAATGTCTTTACACAACCTTATCCATTACCTCATGTTACTGTACTTACCTGTTTATGTTTTCAGTGGCACAGAGAATTACACCATTTACAATCGGACTGTGTATTTTTGCACTGTTTTATCTATCCATTTCTGGGTTTTTTTTTTATCTCTTTATAATTGTTTTTTTTATATTTGGCATTCTTTGGACGGCAAAGCAAAAATTCCATTGTACAAGGAACATGTTTGTGCATATAACTATAACTACTGAATCTTGAATCTTGAATTACTCCATGTATGAACACAGTGTCCTATTAAAAAAAAAACACGGATATAAAGGTTCATCCCAGTAATGTCTGCTGCAGTAAGTATGAGCACATAAACCATTATCCATCCTTAGAATAATTTAAAGTGCAAGGCAAAATATGAAATGGTATGGAAAATGCTAATTATAAAAGCAAATAGTGATATTAAAATTTACTTCATTGGAGGCAGCATGAGCACAGTATTCATTTTTCATTTTATTTCTTGATTTTGTTTGTATACATCCAATCTTCACATGCAGACACATTCAGGAAAATGTTGGGGACAGGCAATGTAGGGTTAATCATGAAGTTAGATAACAAAATAAGGATGTTATTTAAACATATACAAGTTTAAAGAAGAAATGTAATGGCAACTCCATATGCAGTGGTTTACAAGTATTTGGTACAGTAATCCTAAGGCCATGTGGGTCCATCACCAGTGACGGTTCTTGGAGGCACTGATGTCTGGAGGATTAGAGATCACAACTGTTCAATGGAGTCTTGAGCCCTGGTCCTCCTGGCACTAAAACGTTTCCTTTGAGAAACACTGTATTTAAACATTTCAATAGTGTTGTCATTGCAGTTGACAGTTAAGTTGCTCCTAAAGGACAAGACCTTTCCTATCCTGGACTTGATTCGAAACTCTTTTCAGTCCTAAATTGCCTGTGTTAAATTTGAATTTGAGGCTTCAATGTGAATGTACCAACTATTTCTATTTGGAGTTATATTTCAGAAGCATCATAAATCAGATAGGTGGAAACAAATTAAATTCTATAATTTAGTGTGAATAGTAGCTGTTGCATTTATGGACAAAAAAGGTAAATAGATTTACCAACTAACACTCCTTCCTTAACACATACCATGCGTCATGCGGGATACAATTCTTATGCTTATTACAGAACAACAAACACGGCCCACTCCACAGCATTTGTGATATTTTTCTGTATTAAAGGTTAATGCATTCTGAAAGAAGCAGTCGGTGGGTTTGTTGACTTTCCTCAAATGTGTAAGATATGCGTGAGTAAACTTTCATCAAAGAAAGGGTTAGTTAGGTGTGAAAATGATGAATAATGTCAGAGCTCGAAGTAAAAAAAAAAAAAGTACAGAAACTCAGATGATGCAGGCAACTGTTTCTATTCACCTATTATAGTAATTTTTGTCATGGTTAAAAATTCTTTGAACTTTAAAGTGTGTTTACACATGGAGCTGTATATGCATGTGTGGTTACACTTGCAAACACATGTATGACTATGAGCATCATCGTAATCATCATCGTTATGGTGAGAGGTGATCTGGTGAGGGGGTGTGCTGATTCCGGGACAAATTATCACATTTTCTTCCTGGCATCGTCCCTATCCTGCCCCTTATACTGAATCATACCCTCCTCCTCACCCCTCACCAGCAGCTCTTGAACTTACACATGCACACACACACACACACACACACACACACACACACACACACATAGAACAAAACACACAAAGTTCAGCAGCACATTCATTCATGTCTCCGGTAAAGAAGGCGAGGGTAAAGTTGGGTGAGAAGTGAACATGGCATGAACATGAGACCAATAACCTTCACTCACACTCACACTGTCACAATAACACTTCACTCACTTATACACACAGATACACAACAAACATCACTTTGATAGTATGATGTGAATATCGTTCCTTACTCTTCTGCTCATCAGTTATAGTATTTATAAACCTCATCTTACTGCTTTTTGCTGACTATATTCACACCCCTCTATCTCTTACTATGCGTCTAGTGTAAAATATTGACTTAAAAAGTTCATTTCAGTTCATGATTTGTTAAATGAATAGTTGTAATCTATCAGCTAATTACAACATTTCAACATTTTTTCCACTTTATGTACCTTAGCTTGTATTCTATCTGACTAATCTCTGCCTCTTTAATGTACTTCTTCATTGTAGCTTGAAATAACAAAGACACCCAAATTACAAAGTAACGCCCACACACTTTGGTTTCTTTACTTTTTTAATAAAGCAAAACACTTTCCAAATGCATTTCCACAGAAAAATGTAGAATCTAACAGTGTCACAGTATCTTTCGTTTTTCTATGCAGAAACTCACAGTCGTGATTCGGGTTTAGTACAAACATGACATAAGGGACTGACATATGGTCCATGACTAATACATTTCACAATCAGATTGGGTTGGCATTGTGTTTAACAGATTGCTGAGAAAAAAAAGAGAAACACTCTAATCAGGGTTTCTAAAAAGAGAAAGCTGAAATTGAAGAGGTTGTGACTTTAAATTAAATTAAATAAAAAAAATCATTCTAAAATAAAAACATATATGCACGCACACATACATACAGGCACACACACACATATGCACATGCACGTTGATGCTGACTAACAAGAGGTTTCAGTGTAATGTAAAAGGAGCCAACAGGACAATGACCTGAGTCTTAGGACAAAACGGAGGGCTTTGTAAGACTCAAGCCCCTGTGTTAATACACAGAGGGACACGTACAGGCACTCAGCCAAATGAGACCAAATCAAACCGGTCTCCTTTTGACTCTGGCCTTGACCTCAACAAAATATACACACATAGAACAAAACTTGATGATTATAAAGCCATATCCTTCCTCTTTCTGGTCCTGCTTATGTAGACAGGTACCCCTGATACGTTAATAATGATCATTTTTAGTTTCCATTTAATCTGTAATCGGCTTTGAGGTTGTCAATGAGGAGATGAGAAGACTGAAAAACATGAGGGTCAACAAGGTGTGGCTAAATTCACATTGTTTGCCTAGTCTATTCTTCTTGTCTCTTCTACCACCACAAGCTGTTGTTTACTAAATGGTACTAAAAGTAAAAATCTAAGACCAAAATACAGCGTGCGATGTCTGTATGTACAGTGACTGCATGATATGTACATGTGTGGGTAGTGATGTTGGTTTCTCTGGGATCATGCAAAATGTTGAATCTGTAGGAGAATGAGACTCACTCATGGCTGTGCAACCCTTGATCTTACCATAATTTTTCTACTTTCAGATGCATATCTATTTTTCAGCCTCGTATGCAAAATGCTGAAGGTGTGTTGATAGTGGTAAGATGGTGAACACTAGTTGAAATAGAAAATATCTGTAGACAATGAGTCACAACGCCTGCGTTGTTTGCTGCCTCCTAACAGCTGTGGTATTAAAAAACATCCCAAGACCACGCCGACCAACTGCATGTTGCATCTTGGTCGTGGTACAGGCTAATGTTATTGCAGGTTTTTACCCTTGCTCTGTTACTGTCACTCTGGATCACAATGCTAATGTTGCTTATTATAAAAGCGTGTGCTGGTGAGCAGCAGCTACTTCATGACTGAAATCCTGAACTGCTCTGCACATTTTCTCAACTGACGAGCCCTCTGCTTCCTTGCCTACCTCCTGCATCACTGTAGCACCCCCTGCACCTTAAGGAGGTCTTGAAGAAATCAAGGTTTCTGTTAGAATTGAAAAGAGCAGTGGAAAAATTAGAAGAGAAAAAATATTGTGGAGGAAAGGGGAGTTCAGCCAAAAAGGAGATGGAGGGAGAATATTACCACTGAGAGGGAGAGGAGATGGAGGAAGGATGGTGTAGGGGATAAGGAGGAGGAAGAAGGGTAGGGGGAGTCATAACCTGGCGGGCACTCAAGTTCAAAGCAGCGGATGGAGGAGTCTTCGTTGCCGTAGTTTGCCCAGTATTCTTCTGGGTCGAGCTTTGGGAGTGCTGCCTCATCCTCGGACATTTCATACTTTGAGGGGAAGGATTCAGAGGGGGCTTTGGGGGGGAACTGAGGCTTGGGGGCGGTGAAGGGGAAGGCTTTCACTGTCTCTGAGCTTTTCTGGTACAAAGACTTGGATGAAGATGCAGGCTTGTGTTTGGAGAACCACCAGCGAGTCTTGGTGCTGAAGGTAGTGGTGGTGGATCCAGCCAGAGAGCCGGGGTCGGGCAGAGGGCACAGGGCAAAGTCCAGCTCCCGGAGGAATCTGAGGTCCTGGCCACGGCGTTGAGAGGGTGAGGTGCACATCAGCTCAGAGGAAGAGATACGGGCCTTGCGGAACCACTCCCAGAGGGGACGCGCCTCACAGCCGCAGGACCAGGGGTTGGAATTGAGCCGGAGGAACTGGATGCCCTGGACATCTTTCATGGTCTGGCCTGGAAGCTCAGCCAGGGAGTTGTTGAACAAGTAAAGGATGGTCAGGCGCCCCAGGTCACGGAAAGCCCGGCGATTCACCTGCCTGATGCGGTTGTCATGGAGAAGAAGACGGTCAAGGTTGACCAAGCCTCTGAAAACATTCTCAGACAGGGCACGGATTCGGTTTCCATGCAGGAAAAGATGGGTGAGGTTGACCAGATCTGAGAACAGGTCATCGTGCAGAAAGTGGAGCTGATTCTCCTGGAGCAGAGCCAAAACACATCAAGATTAAATGCTGCAGAAAACCACACAGCAAAGTTACTGCTTCTGAATTCTAGTGATTTTGAAAAATGCCTGTCAGAAAACATGTCTTTTGAAGGTTAACTCACTTTATAATCCTTTCTCTTTGCATTTTACCCACCCTAATACTAATACAGCACCTAGCATAGGCAACAAGCACGCATTAGGAGCAGTGATCTGCCTTTGAAAGTGCTTGGGGACTAACCCCAGATGTTCATCAGCATCATGGTTGAGGGCACTGACAGGAGAATTAACCTATATGTACCTGTTTTTAAAGGCAGAGGAAACAGGATGCTGCAGTAAAATATGCAAGCCCTGTGTGTGCTTATACTAAGTTTATGTACAGTAGCTTCCATTTACAAGATAACATAGCTTATATTGTACAGTGTTGCTGCTGAACTGAGGCACTGAAGCACTCAGGAAGCACTGAGCATAAGCATTTCTGCAAAAAAGTAACCTGAGTCTTCTAAAAAGAAATAATTCTGTTATCAGTCTGTTATCATGGCTGTCGGGACCTGAACCAGTCATTATCGTAGAGATGGAGTTCACTGATGTCAGCAAATGAGTGCAAAACAAACTTCACATGAACTGCTCACTAGCATATGCAAATATTACATACTGGCCCTTTAAAGCATATTTTTCAGAGTCTAAACCACAGATCAATGTAATAAGTTGGGCTGAAGAATGTGAAGTACCATTAAGACACATATTAGCTGCAGTTAGAGGTAACTATTGTCTGTGACAAAAAGGAAAACAGTCTCTCCAGTTCTGAAGATGGTATCTGTGGATATGTAAGCTCAGAACAAGTGGGAGTTTTTTAATTTCTGAGAAAGCATTGGCAGAGCCTGATTAGGACAGAGCTAAAAACTGGCAGATTCTCAGACACTAAAGTAACTGAGATCTCACCAACTGACACAATGCTGACAACCACTTGCAAAAAAGGGTCATCTTAATTGTCTATCAACTGAATTAGTCATATTTAAAGTCTGTTAATGCTATAAAGTATTGTGTGGTTGCGCAGGTATTTTGTCTGAAATGAAGTAATGTTTAAATGCAGATCTGAATTGCTTCTAAGTGCATTTAAACAGCATAGAGTATTTACTTATTTATTTAGCAGCCTTCAAGAGCAGAATCTTAGGGAGTGCCTTCCAATAAATAAATATAAATGACGTACTGTTTAAATTACCACTGTCTTGTTATTATGTTAGTCATCTGTAAAGCACTTTGAATTACGGTAGCCTGTATGAAGGGCACATTAGAAAAAGTTTATACAGTTTGATTAAAACACTTTGTTCCTTGAGAGGCACTTTATTTTCAAGCTAATGAAGTAAGAATTGAGTAATTTAGTAAGTAAGTAAAAGATAACATAAACTGGCTACCCTATTGCAGAATACATGTTCAATGTGAAATTATCAAGCTTTCATGAGTGTAGTTGTTTGTTTTCGGTGAAATGTTGTATTTTTAATATTTATATTCATCCACATATTTAAAATTATGATTGTTATAATCATGACTTTATATTTTAGTAATAATGATACTGGTTTTAAGTTGAAGTTTTCTAGACCATCTGGTTTTCAGCTGGGATACTGTTGGTGAAGGAAACATGGTCACTCTTTTGTGTGTACATAGAAAATTTCTCTCTTTGATATTTTATCAATATCACTCTTTCCTTTATTGTAACTATTTTGACAGTAATGTCTTGTGCAATTAAAATTAGTCATTTTTTTTTACCAGTTCTCAGAGCTTGAGATGAGTATTTTGTGTTATGAATTTTGTGGTTCTTTAGTTATGTTTATTCTTTTTATCTGTATTTACTTTGATTTACCATGTTTTTCTTACTGTGTGCATCAAATTAAACCTACCTGAGTAGTGTTCATCTGTGTGTGGGTGTGAAGCCTGCATGTGGCCAGCGGTTAAATGAACACGAGACACACAACAATTCTCCGTGCAAGCATCATGTGTACATTTACTATTCACGCATTACACATACCAGTGCATGTGTAGTCTCTAGGTGTATGCGTGTGTACTGCCTTTACCTGCAGGTAGAGAAACTGGAGGCTGTACAGTTTATGGAAGAGATCATGGGGTAAAGTTGCCAGCTTGCAGCGATGCATGTGCAGGCTCTGCAGCTTCTCCAGGCCTCTGAAGGCTCCACCTTCCAGGTGTCGTAATGAGGGGTTATCACCAAGATCCAGCTCCTCTAGCACCCTGAGGTTACTGAAGGCCCCTGCCTCAATCCACGTGATATTGTTGCCATACAGCCAAAGCACCTGTTCACAAAGGAGAAAAAACAGGGAATGAAGTAAGAAAAATAAGGACATTCATGTCATAGTATGGGATTGAAAGCAGTGAGAAACATACTTGTGTCTCAAAGCCAAAAGAGTCTGCACGGAGCTCAGTGATGCGGTTGTTCTGCAGGAAAACACGCTGTGAGTCATAGGGTACACCGGTCGGGATTATGGTGAGGTTCTGAGACTGGCAGCTGACCGTCATGGGCGTGGGGTAACACACACATAACCTGGGGCATGCCGTCACCCCGCCCGGCTTCATCACCACCAGCCACAGAATCAACCAGAGTAACAGTCCACCTGCAGAGAAGGAAGAGGAGGAGAGAGGGGGTTATAACACGACAGGAAGGATCACAATTTAAGGTCAGGTCATTAACAGGAGGAGATTGGTGCTGCAGTTAATCCGGACCAGAAAAACAAAGAAAGTTAGGTTGATTTCAGCGTTTGGCACCAGCCTTTTCTCTGTGTGTCTGTCAAATCCATTGTGTCAGTGATTGTTTTTGTCACTGCAGTGCTCTCACCCGTGACTTGTTGATGGACCCCAGAACTTTAGGGCTCATTTAAAATTCATCAAATTACAGAAATCATTCACCCATTCATTTCCACCTGATCAGTTTACACAGGTCTCAATGGCTGTTGTGACAGTTACATAACTTTCAGTCAAATAGGCCAGAATAAACTGCATCTCAGATCTTTAAAACATACTATTACAAAATGAAAACATGAGCTACACGTGCCTCACAGCATTAAATTAACCTGGTTTCCTAGTTCTCAAGCAAACTACACCAAAAGGATGTATTCTTCGTGAGGTTTGCCATGAAGAGGGCAGGCATATCCCTAAAACCGGTAAATAGATCCGGATCAGTTTCAGTTGTCATCAATAATTACTCATCTTTTTGGCACAGCTCGGATAACGCCACACAGTAGGGGCCACCGCGGGAAAAGTACATGTATGAAATAATAATGAACTTCCCATTCATCCATTGCGCACAAGATTTTCCAGCGGCTCACCTCCTGACCCCTTAACAAGTTGGACTAATAGCTGAGTTGGACGCAGGTGGAGAACTAGATTTCCGGCTTGGGAGTAGAATATGACACCTATCTCAAGTATGCCTTGTTTACCGTTAAGTTAGATGAGAAATAACGTTGAGTATAATGCGTGTTAAAGTCATCATTTTGCCATGTGTAAAGTTGACAACGAGTCCATAAGTTTTGGTAAATTTTACAAAAGTGCCAAAATAAATAAGAACTAGACTTAATTTGCATGTTGGGGAGTCATTTTGCTATTGAGAAAGCCATCAAATAAATTTAAACAAAGTGAAACACTGGATGTCTTCAAGATCTTCTATTTGATGCCGCTGATTTGTGCCAAAATTGGGATGTCTTGCTTGCGGTATAAGATACTCTCCTCCAAATGTGTGTTCCCTAACTAATAAAATTAAATATATATTTTGTTACACGTAGATTTGTGAAGGAATTTAAAATAGAAAAATATAGATATGGGTAAATCCACTACAATGTATATAAAGTTCTTCCAGATTGATGGTATAAGTTGCTGTCTTTTCAGATAAGAGAATCCCACGTTCAAATCATAAAAGTTAACATTAGTTAAAGACATGCTGCAGTAAAATAAGTTTATCATAGCATTTGAGATGCATTCGCAAAATGCAGTCTGAGTGTAAGAGTAACTTACTTTTCATGTTGTGGGCGCTGAATCTCCTCGCGGTGCAACGTGTCTCCATCTCGAACCAAAGCCGAAAGCGAGTTAGCCTGCGCGGCGTGGAAGTGCCTGCTTGCTGCTATCTCTGCTGAGGTTCAGCTCTGGTGCCCGAGATGCTGCGGCTTCAGGCAGTGACACTGAGGAGTCCCTGGAAGCTGTTTATACTCATGGTCGGTCTTCGCCCACAGTCGTGGGCAGCGGAAGATCCACTCTACGTCAGTGGAGGAGGAGGGGAAGAGAGTCACCGGAGGAAGCGACAAGAAAGGCAGCGACAGGGCGTGTTCTGGCCACATCTCCACACTTTCCTTACCCTAAAATGTAACACATCATTATTTATCACAATTAGGGACCATTGTATTACATCACACCATACACAAATGATTCTTCTAAATGTTATGAATATTAATTAAAAACACAAAACTGTATTTTTTTGCCATTTTGTAAAGAAATCTAGTCATAGTTACAGCTTGATCACTATACTCATCACTTAAGATGCATGGCAATGTGGGGTAATGTCGGACGAAGCCAAGCTACATGATAATCAGTGACTGAGGTGGGATGAAGGCCATAAGACAACACGTGAAATCTGCATGAATGCGCGTAATGAAGAGCACTTGTTTGTGTGGTTCCACCGTGGCACATGCGCTCACAGGTTGGGTGGAGGAGGATAAGAGGTGGGAAAGCTCTGTTGGCATTAATCCCAAAAAAATCCTGTCTCATTTAGTGTAGGCCAGATTGGAAATGAGCCGAAAGACGCCTACAGTCACAGCAACAAATGAATATCAAAGGGAAACCCAGCGGGGAGGGAGACATTAGCCAACAGGAGCGATGAGGAAACACATATACTGCACAATGAATTTTACGCACAATAAATCCTTTATACTTCACTTTGGATCACAAAAAAACCTAAATAACACAATTTGATATGCAAAAGTTATGATTTCCTCTTGATTTAGTGAGGCTCTGTTGAAGAAATTGCTGATAGGCTGCCATTATTGCGCGCCATGGCTGGTAAGTTTATGGACACTTAGTTTCTAATTAGCAAAGTGGATGTAGACGATTCAACCAAGATGTGTGGAATAAATTGAGGCCATGGAGGGGTGGGCTGGTTTTACTCATCGACTTCTGAACACTCCTGTACTGGCAGAGGTCAAGGCCTGTTACATTATGATGCACATCATCTGTTCCCAAGTGAACACACACACACTCACCGAAAGCTGCTCCATGAAGGTCATCTGCAGCTCCAAGCTGTGAGCGCAGCGCTGGGCATAAGTTGCGCGCGTGGAATCACACTGATTTTTGGCTATGGTGTGGATACAAGGGGGAGTCAGCCAGCTCACCAACGCACTGAGAGGGAATATTTTGCCTCCATGGGGGTCTGCTGGGCATAAGGTCATTAGTGTGTGCGCACTGTTCTTGGCCCCAGGGTAAGTGGAGGAGGAGGCAGCCAGCTCACCGACACCATATTTCACGGTGGCTATGTTGTACGTGGGCCAACCATCAGTCATCTAAATTAATAAATTATATCTGTGCCTGCATTAGACAGGTATACTGTGATTAGAGGAAAAGAATGTAAGTTGATGTAAAACATGTGTCCTAAACTCCAATAGGGGTTTAGGGCACACAGAACATAATATCACCTTGGGCTCCACCACTTCAATGCAATTATGTGCAATTATGTGAAGAATATGGAAACCCTAAAAATGTAACGTTCTGCAGGCATGGATCAATATTATGTTTACAACAGATTTTACAATTTCGTGCAAGATTGACGAGAAAGGTGCAAACCATCTTCTACATTTTGATAGTATTTTTTAATGACAACAGTATTAGATTTTTTTTTGTATTGATATACAAATACAAATAAAACGTGGTTATACTTTTTGGGTGGAAGTACATTTACTAGTGTCAGCTATAGGGGTTCTGACACATGGACAAAAACATCTGAAATAAACGGAGGTGGGTGGGTCTTTTTTGCCCAAAATAAATCAAAACTAATGCAAAAAACAAATAAGTTTATTAGTGCCTTGTGAAAAGAACATTCTTTTATATGTTACTCCCAGAACAGGAGAATATAGTATAGATAAGGACAGTCCAGGGAAAAAGTTAAGTAGTTTATTACAAAAAAAACTCTGCTTGCAAATTAGGCCCACTTTTAACCCCCCCCGGGTTACATCCCAGTCATCACCTCCAAGGCAGGGGTTAAATAACATAACATGCTCAAGTGCTTACAGCAGAAGATTTACACACATGGTGATACACGCATTAAAAGTTTGCACACAAATCTCTTCACTGCAAACATATCACACCTTATGCCTGCCTTGACGGCCTAACTGACAGTTTACCTGGGTACTGTCATTAAATGGGGGAAGGGCAAACAGAGCAATGAAACAAACAGACAAACAAACAAAAAAAGAAAGAAAGAAAACTAGTCTGCCACCAAGGGCATTTCCCATCTCTTTTCTGCCCAGTACCGGCTCACTTGCCAGGCGGACTAGACAAAGGAAAGAAAACCCAAAACAAACACTATCAAACAACGGCAAGAAAGGAGAATAGCTAATAGGCCGCTGATATCTCTGGTTTGTTGAACTGTTCCCTTATGACTACCAGCTACTTGCAGCCACAACAGGAAAACAGGTCAGCATTTCTTTGTTCTCCTGTATGCCTGCATGGAGTGAGGTGTGCACACTGCCTCACTCTCCCGGCTGAAACCAACAGACACACCTGCTGCATCTGCAGGTAGGCCTATTTCTACCTGCCTCTTAATTGTTGCACCTCCCCTTACCCACTTGGTGCCACCTGCCACATATAGGTTCATAATTTTGGTTAAAAAAAAAAAAAATTACTACTGTTCTGTTATTTTCTAGGGCCCCTGTCAGTCATGGGCCCTTTGAATTGTCATTACTTTTCTCTCCCTTTGAGAACCATATGCACGTGTGTGGTTGACCTTTCTGTGATGAAAGATTTATAATAACTACGTCTGCAGTTACAATATGTGACAAATGTTTGAAAACAGAGTTATGCAATAACATACACATCTTCAGTCCCAGATTGCCTCTCTTAAATCGTCCTTTCAGAAGTGTCAAACTGAATCACTGGCACACTGGCATTTGAACTGGTGTAAACACAGCATGTCCAAAGAATCTGTCCAGATCTAAAAATGTGTTACTGCTGAATCTACAGTCACACAGTACTGGAGACCTTACGTGTGGACCGAGTGTTCGATCCATCATGTTAGACAAACCACAACCTGAACACGGAGAAATAATGACTTTTTATTATACTGATGAAAGTTACTATATATTTTTTTTCAGATTTGTTTTTCTTGCCCCTCAGTGCTTGGACCATGCATGAATGCACCCCAAGATTTAAAACACCCCAAGTAAAGACACAATTGCTCCACATTCGTCATATTCATGCTTTGTTAGGTGGTAATGTGTAAAAGTGAATGAATCAGACTAAATGTGGGCTGCATTTGGCACTGAAAAGGTCTGACAAGTCTTTGTTAACGAGATAATGAATCATTTGGTATTTAGTTTCAGTGTTGATGAGTGTACAATATGTGTAAAGATCAAATTTGCAATCAATTTAAATATACACGCGGTAGGTTCTGAAAGACGTAGGAATAATTTTTAGGGTGTCATAGAGTTCACTTTACTTTTATGTGAAGAAATTAGAAGAAGTCACGTCTTGCCAAGATTTTTGCTTTATTCTATTTTTCAGAGTGACGAGAATTTAAATAGCATCAATAGCATTCATGCATGAATATGGAAAATAAGAGTTGGACCTGTAAATTATAATAAGAAAAAAGTTTTACGTGGCTGAAAATATGTGAAAAGTAGAAAAAGTAGACAGAAGGCTTTACAATGTGCATATCATATGAAAAAAAACTGATTATAAGACCTCAGTGTGGATGAAGAAAAACAGAAACAGCATCGGAGGAGCTGAAATGTCTTTGTTGTAAGATATTGGCTGTATTAATAAAAATGACCATATCTTCTTCAAACTGGTGTCACAATATAAGAGTCACACTGATGTCTAAAACATACCAATATATACATGCATGTGGAAAAAAGTGTCCATACACCTTTACCCATATAGTGTACGTAATGATTCATTGTATTTTTGCTTTGTAAAAATGTGACAAAAACAGCCCAATACGTAACTTTTTGCATGTTTTGAGGCAGTTGCCAACAGATGCAGCAGCCAACAGCAGATGGAAAACAGATACAAACTGGGCATATTCTCAGTAAAGCCTGTCAAAATGGTGTGTCATAAAGACATTCTCAGTCCCTGTGACAGATACACAACAAATAACTTCACGAACCAACGTATTTTTGTCTGTCACTGTCTCTGCCTTGTGCATTTGTTTATGTGAGGGTGCATTTTTAAATAACTGAGGGACTGGAGTTGTGATCATCGATGACGCAGATACAAGGATGCTGTGCCCGTGTCCCCCACATACAAATATATTTACATTAAGTGACAAATATGAACACATTTGTCGACATAATACACTCATAAGCTCATAAATAACCATAACAAAAACTCAAACCAAGTCTTAACCCCCAAACAGCCCTTTGAGGGACAAAATGTCCTCACTTCAGGTCTTCAGTGGTTCAAACTTCCCACTGATCCTAACAGTGATCATCATATGGTTGATGTGACAGACTCTGGGTTATATTTTTGGGTGCATCATGTTATTACATAGAAGGTTTACAGAGAACTTGAGAAAAGCTGTTGTGGGGGAGTGTCCCTGTTGTTTTCAGGTTTAAACCCTGCAAAACATTTTCCCACATGATGCTGCCCTGTGTAAAAACAGCAACTTCTACCCAGACAGAAGTCACACTATAACGAAACGACAGATGGAGGCTGCAATGAATCCTCAGACGCTTCCAAAAAAGGACTCACGTGTATAAATCTGTAATCTGTTGTGATTTTAGAGGATAAATGCAACTGTTGTGTTTTGTTGACTGATCTACTCCAAACAAAATGCACAGATTGCTTTACTCACAAAAACATTCCTCTATGTTTTTCTATTTTAATGTGTTTGATGTGCTCATGTATCCAAAATATTTGTGGAGCCTCTTTTGCCTGTGTTAAAGGATCAATTAATCTATCAAACATATTCAATCA
The DNA here is from genome assembly GCA_037367365.1 of Apogon talboti. Taxonomy (NCBI): domain Eukaryota; kingdom Metazoa; phylum Chordata; class Actinopteri; order Kurtiformes; family Apogonidae; genus Apogon; species Apogon talboti. Next base: position 20,950,061 of record JAPQRQ010000002.1, read on the forward strand.
ACATGATACCAAAAACAAAAAAGAAGCTTGAATGCAAGTTTCAGCCTTCGAATGTCTCTTTATTTTAATGAGATGCCAAATGTGAATTCCCCTACAACCTCATTTGTTTTTTCCCTCTGTATCTGTTATATTTAATATACCACCAGTACAGGGTGGTATAACCTTTCAGAGGGCTTCGGTGCTTTTGTGGAAGATTTATACACATGCACAAGGGGTTTGTGGGTCCTACCACATGAAAATATTGTTTTTCAATACAAAATGCACAACTTTACTTGATTTTGGAATATAACCTCAAACTCTTACCATCAGAAATAATCAACATTCAAAATGCAGATTTTAGCTGTTGGTCCCCAAAATGACTTGGGTGCTGCACTTCAGCTTTTAACAGTAGGGAGAACCTGCTCTATTAGGCACATGCAGTACATACTTTGCTTATTACTAAACTAAATATTTGGATGAAAGTAAACATAAAAAATAATAATAATGCTCTTTCAGTGTACTACTTGAGTAGTTTCTATCAACATTTTACATTTAACACAATGAAACACAACAGAGTTTGCATATTTATAGTTACATTTTAACAGTTACTCACACTTTTGGCACTTCAGAAAATTACAAACTGAATGTCCCTTTATCATCCTTTAGAGGTCAACAGTATGTGAGCTACATTTCCAAAGAAAAAAAAATCTTCATGAGTTACACAGACACACTGAACTCCTGAGACGCCACATTGTCAATACATCCAGAACATAAACATATATACACTGCCCGGCCAAAAGAATAAAATAAAATAAATCACACAATATTTTGTTGCTCTGATTATCTGTATGACCTGCATTGCTCATGTAGTGTCACAATAAATGTCACAGCATTTATTTCTATCCAGAGTTGCATTGATTTTCAATAAATTTCAATTGATGATGGGAGAATCGACCGCTGTGTAAACTCTTCTCCATCACATCCCAAAGAGTCTCAATGGGATTCAGGTCTAGGCTCTGTGGTGGCCAATTCATGTGTGAAAATGATGTCTCATGCTCCTTGAACTACTCTTTCACTATTTGAGCCTGAAGAATCCATGCAATGTCACCGTAGAATATATCTGTGTCATCGGGGGGAAAAACTCCATGACACTCATTCAGTTCAGGTTCAGCTGAGCTCATTTTTGGACACATGTTGTTGTTGAACCTAGACCTGACCAACTGAATCAACCCCAGATCATTACACTGTCCCTACAGGCTTGTAATGCAGGCACTAGGCATGATGGGTAATCACTTCATCTGCCTCTCTTCTCTCCCTGATGCATCCATCACTCTGACGCAGGGTCAGTCTGGACTCATCGGTCCACATGACGTTTTTGCATTGAAACAGTCCAATTTTTATGCTCGCTAACAAATAGATGTAAAACATGAGAAGCTACTCCCTACATCAGTTAGGGTTATAGAAATGTTGTCGAAACATAGTAATAACTGCAGTAATTATCCAATGGAAGGCTCTAAACTATTTGCTTGGTTAAATCCAGGTGGGAACATAATTTTTTTGGCCGGGCTGTGTAATTCTGCTGTTGAGTGACATTTTGTTCACTTCATAGCATAACTGGCTAAGTCATATTTTTGGCCAAATTGTGATATCTAACATTGCTCTCCTAACGCTGCTGCTTAATTTTGCATCATTGGCTACAATCTGAAAAAAAATATGAATTAGGAAATTTTGCTATGAGGCTAATGATTTGCTCACCAGAAGATGGTAGAGTCGTACTTTCTGCACTGATTTCCTCTTGGAACACTGACACTGAACTGAATCTGAATGAACTCACATGGAGTTGGTGAAGAATCATCAGTGTCACGAATGCGGACAAACACAACCTTTGTCCAGAGAGCAGTGCTGCGTTGGGCTGGACTGTTCCCATGTTAAAGGGAGTTATCTTTTGTAAACTGTAGACATGACTGATAGGTCCACTTTAAAGAACACAGACACAGAATTGCAATTTTCACTTCCAAATATCCCTTATAACATCAGTACATTCTAAATGTTTCTCCATTTTGACCTCATGTTGACGGCCCTGTAGTCCCTTTTTGGGTAATAATTTACAGTTAGCAACATCTCAAAGAGGTCCATACTGATATAAACAGCACTTCAGAAAGAGTTCAGTCTTTTACAATAAAGTGCATAATTTCAGCACTTACCACAACTCTGGCACAATTAATAGATTTATCTAGAACATAAAAAACACATATGAAATATAGATAAAATTTACACTATGGATAAAATATGTTGAAAAAGCAACATAAGAAACTATGGAAGTGAAATGCTGCCAGACCAGGAAAAAAATGCATGAGTAAAAGTTCAGTGTTTTTGTGCTACAACACAATATAATATTTTCATGTCACAAGATAATTTTGTTATAACAATATTTTTATGTTATCACATTAAAACAAGAAACCTTTTCTAGTTGAAACCAATGTACTATTCATCTTGTTATAATGTGAGTCTTTCACATTTTAATAAAATATATATTGTAACATAAAACATTTTTTTGTACGAAATCAGTTTTTATGTTATAATAAGTTTATGAATAATCATCATCATCATCATCTGAACCCGCTTAATCCTCACTAGGGTCGCGGGGGTCGCTTGGAGCCTATCCCAGCTACTTAAGGGCGAAGGCGGGGTACACCCTGGACAAGTCGCCAGTTCAAGTTTATGAATAATATCTAACAATAATATTCTCATATTATGACATGATACTTTTTCATTTTGTGGCCTGGTAGCAATACACTTCAACTAATTAATGGACAATGAGAAAATATGCAGGCATCATGGCTTTAAAAAACGTGAAAAGGTAGTGCTGGGTTTTCAAAAAGGACTTTAGCACCACCTGTTGGATTGTAACTGAACTGAGCAGCACTTAAGTAACCACATTAAGTCACAAATATAGTCTGAAATATTCACACAGACAATGGTCACTGGTGACTTTAAGTGTGGGTTCATTGTACAGACTGTGGATTTACGAGGAGGCAGTGACGGCTTTGCTTTTGGACCATTGAGAAGCCAGTTTCCGACAGTGCAGGTAGACATAAAGTGGGTGGATGAAGGCCAGCAGGCTGAGCAGCGTCAGGCCGATGTTCACCTGCAGACAAGTTTTCACATGAGTGGTTAGAGATGCTGATAAAGGGAGGTGAAGAGCCAAGGTATTGAATGAATGAATGAATGTCTTTACTGTCATTGTACATGTACAACAATATTGAGAATGCTATCCCTAATAAAATTGTATAAATATGAAAATACTATAAAACCATTAAAATAGATTAAAACAGTAGTAAAAAATGCAATCACACCCACACACACACACACACGCATTTTCTGCAGGTATTGAATGATCCTGATCAGTATTGCACAATGAGCTATGAAAATGTGCTGTTCTGTGTGTTACTGTCCCATCCAGTGATGTTGTGAAAGTGTGCTATGATGCAAAATAAGCAATAAGCTTTCTTAAAAGCATTAAAACTGAAGTGGCAAAAGTATGTTTTGAAAATGTAAGGAGTATAAAGCACAGCTAGTGTTAAAATGTATGGAGCCAAAGCACAAAGTCACTAGAAAAATAAATACAGAAGCTCGAAAACTTTCATTCCCGTGGGGATCTACTTACATAAAAAGGGTCTCCATCCAGAACATCTTTCACCAGAGTGAAGCAGGGATACTGCAACACAGAAAACACTGCAGACAGAGCCATGACCAGACCGTACAGCTTCCCAAAGTGGCATGATGGGAAACTAGAACATGATGCAGAGGTCAAAAGGAGGAAAACATGAGAGGTCAGTGTTGATGCACACGCTTTGATTTATCTGCTCTTGTCATTAACATTGTCAATATTTGATCACTTCAGGACTTCTTTAAATAAATGTTCACAATGGGCAGATTACGACATGCTTTATGCTGTGATTACTGTAGCAGCTTCCTGAACCTTATAATTTGTGCAAAAATATGATGTCTACAGTTACTTACATAAGGTGTGTGTGTGTTTGTGTGTTTTTGTGTAATTAAAGAGGCATGTATGAAATATTCTGTTTGCTGTTTTCTTCAGAAAAATACCTCTTAAAAATTACCTGTAGAGGATGAAATGATTTATTGATATATTGGACTTATGGATGTATTTTCACATTCAAATTAACCTACATTTCCTTTTATTATCATTGTTAGAGAAATTCTACTTTAACCCATGGCCTTGGCTATTTCTTAGAGGTCAGGGCACAGGTCATGGTGTCTGTGGTCTTTACCTTTACTCTGTCCTTCATATCGTCGCTGTCGGGTGGAAACCTCCTAAGTCCACTCCCCTAGCAGTATACATACATGCATCACTCACTATGCTTTCCTTAGGTTTAGCATATGGCTATATTACAGTTGTATTTTCACAATTTGGCTCATTTCATTCTCCTGAACCAATGCTGTGATATTTATACTGTATAAGGTTTGTATGATATAAAGTGAATACTCTCTTCTCAGAGCTTGGTCTAATAAATGTTTTATACATTATGTGAAGAGTCTTCTGAGCGTTCTTCAGTTGTCAGTGTCTTTCTACAACTGTTCACAAAATATCCCCCAACAGTCATCACAATAACACTCTCAGGACCCCAGTGCACATTACAGAATGCTAGTATTTAATGCATCCCATCATGCTTCTGTTACATACAGTATGCCTATATTTGCACAGTCCTGCACAAACTGTCAAGTTTTCCATCTTTTATGGACATATATTTTATTTTATATCGTCTCATATTCTCTATTGTAAATAATTTTTATGATGCCTATTTTGCTTGCTGTTTGCCACTAATTACTTGTTTTACTACTTCTAATTTCTTACTTCTAACTATATCATTGTTTATTATTTATTTCTTTGTTATCCTCTGTTTCTGTGTATTACGTGCACCCACATAGTGAGACAAATTCTCATACTGTGAAAACTATACAACATTATACATCTGTTCCTGTTTCTGATTGTGTTAAGAGCCATATCCAAACCTGAGCACACATATTTTATCTTTCCCTGGATGCATATTTTAATGTTTTTACACAGTCATATGTTAACAAAATGTTCACTTCTTGCATAATTCTTTGCACACCAAGAAAATTCATGAGAAACAGAAAGCAGTCTCCTTGAATTGTATCCAGATGTTGTTACCCACGTGTGTGGTTTGCACTAAAATACAGATACAGTATGTGTCCTGTGTTACTTCATCCCAGTGCTGTATTAGTTTGGCTGCAGGCAGCCGTGTGTATGTCACATGTATGTGCTGTATATGTGGGTTTCATACTCACGCTATACTGATGAAGGCTGCGTTGCCGCCGTAGAGAAACGAGCGGTTGAGAACCTGCAGGATGAAGGTCAAGTACTGAAGAGGAAGGCTGGGGATGGTGGCACAAACTGAGAACAACACACACTGCAGAGCCGTCAGGAAAAGAGAAAGCACTGAAGCCCGGAGGTCTGCCTCATATTCACTCTCTCCTGCAAACAAAAAACACTTAAGGAAACAGAAATCTAAAGAGACATCTGTTCCTCTGAAGACAAATGATGATGATGTGTCATATACAGACTGAACCAAATGTCTTGTCACCCTGATTTACACTTTGACGTCACATTCTTTTTGACAAATCTCAAATGTGTTAAACAGCAAATTTTATCAGCACAGGCATTTCAGAAATGGCAAAGAAAAAAAACATTGATGCACTAACTTGTTCTGGGAAATACTGTAACCAAGTGAAATATTTGTGTCCTATCTAATCAGTTGTAGTTTTTAAAGTGTACACGCCCAGTGAAGATTGTTTTTTTCTTTTTTGTGTTTTTTAAATTTTTTTTTATCTTAGGTTGTTTAAAGGCATTTGGTTGAAAAATATTTATCTGTGCTTTTCAAGTGACTAACCCCCCCTCCCCATATCACACAATGTGCATTTGCATTTGTAACTATATTGTAAAACTATAAATAATATTCAAATCTATATTTAAATAAGAATGTGTATGCATATGTATATATATACACACACACACACACACACACACATATATATATATATATACTATATATCTCTTTATATTTCATGTTTCACTATCAAATTTCTTCTGCCTCTCTTCTCTACACTTAGTTTTTTGTGTTTTGCAGCTGTAAACGATGAAAAAATAAAGTCATATCATTTCTTATCTAACATTTGCATTGCCAAACTGTGAAAAATTCCTATGACTGGATTTTATCCTTATCCTTATTTGGCTGGATCGTATCTTCCTTATCCTTCATTATGTTTTGTGTTGTAAATATTTATAAGTTCAGTTATTTCCATATGAATGCTCTACAGCCTTTCTGGAGAAAATACATTCTCAAAGGGCTCTTTAGTAGAAGAATTTTTTGTAACCTGTCCATTGAATAACGAATGAATGTAATGCATTTGTAAAAGTACACACTACCTATTGTATATGCCTTTATATTATATTACTATGACCCCGAACAGATCAATACACCGACAGCAGTCCAACAAGGTTCATGGCTGAGTCTAACACATGTTTGGGATCGTGACATGATCATGAGCACATTACCTGTGGCCCGTGGTTTTCCCTTGTGTCGATCCATGATGAGGCCGTTCCAGGGAGCACACAGGACCCCACACAGCTGAGTTATCGCAAAGGCGTTGATGTATTTGCTCACTGCAGAAATACACATGCACAGATAATTCATTTAGAGTAGCAGGAATTTTCAAGGAGATACATTACTGTGTACTTCTCTCAACAGCTATTTAATCAAGACCACTAATCTACGTCATCTGAGGACTGTTACAGTCAAGTGTTACAGCGCAAGCTAAACTCCCCCTGCTGTAATAAAGATAAGACAACCTAGAAGCCTGAACAATGTGCAAAGAAGGCATTATGTGACTATTTTGGCAGATATTGTGATTGCAACATGAGTCACAGTGTCAGTAGGAATGTTAACACATTATAAAAAATGATGTTGATGTCATTTTTGTTGGGGTCTGAAACAAGCACATTCCTTGATTTGCAGGCACCTCAATGCACCACAATGCACCACGATGCACCACAATGCATCACTTTTACCGTAATTTGATAAATTAAGCTCCAGCAAAAAATTGTAGCTCCTGCGATTTGGATATCATATTGAAATTTTATTACTAGTAATAGGTAGTAGTGATGTATATTATGCATGATGCGTGTTTACCCAGTGAAGGCTCCCCTGCACTCAGTCGCTGTAACATGGGGTTGAGGGTGCCGATGAACAGGTAATGTCTGAGCTGCATCACTGACAACCAAAGCAGGTGCCAAACAAAGAACTTGGACAACAAACACTCACGGAAACTCTTCTCTGTGTGAGACAAGGAGAGACAGAAAAAACAAGAAGTGAAGACTAAAGAAGAATTTAGGATGCATGCACAGGATAAATGGGAACTGTTGAGTAAATGTTCAGAAAATCGCATATTATCAGGCAACACATAATAATTATGTATGACTATCTTTTAATGACTAGCTTAAAAATCCAACGTGCACACCTTGTTTCACAGGGCTGTCCATGTCCAGTGGTGTTTCCTCCCTTTGTGTGTTGCCATTTTCCGTTGCCTGCTCCAACCTCAGAGTCTTCGATGTACCACAGGTTATCCTGCCAAAGGTCAAAGGTTACAGAGGTGTTAGCCACAGATTAAGGTGCTATTTAATCATCATTTTCTTTACCCTTAAAGACCCATGTCTGCTGAGAAAACTCGTGAGTGCACTTAAGTAGTAGAAGCATTTATGCTGTGCATCATCTACTAGCATCTTGTCTCTCAATATTTGAGATGATTTTATTTTCTATCCACAACAACAGTTCAATGCATTGATTCCTTTCTGTCCCATAACTGCTTAATCCTCTTGAGGGTCACAGGGGGCTAGACCTGAAGGTGGGGTACACCCTGATGCAAGTCAGCACTTCATGACACAGGAACAAACAACATACACTCTCACATTCACACCTAGTCACACCTAGACTGCTTAGTTAACCTATTAAGGCGCATGTCTTTCCACAGTAGGAGGAAGATAAAGTACCCAAAGAGAACAAAATACTCAGACATGGGGGGAAAAAATGCAAAAACTGCACAGAAAGACCTGGGAGCTGCTGTGAGACACCACATATTTTTTACATCCTCTCACAACTACACCTGTCTGCTTGTGGTGCACACTGGTCAATATACAAATACTGTGTAATGCACATATGTTAGCAGTAAACAAGGTACTCTTAGCAGTGAACAAAGATGCAAAATCTGCTATAACATAATGCATCTGTATTAAATTAAAGAACAGGAAATGGTTAGAGTAATGGTGTTTACAATATTTCAGCAATATTTACAGCATACAAAAGTAAATTCCCATTTTAAGACAGTTATCCTTAATAACGCACAATGAAACCTGAGGTACAGTATAGCTGTTTGACTCATACCCGTATGTGTAGTGTTCAGGTAGAGGGTAGGGAATGAATTTTCGAGGCAGCAGGAAGAAAGTCCTGAGCAGGTGAATGACACTGCAGGTGGATAAAAAGAGAAAGGAGGCGTAGAGGGACACACCGGCCTCATGCAACAACTAAAAATGACAAGACAGGGAAGAGATTAGTACATGAGATGTAAATCTGCCATTTGTGGGGGTTATGTTTTTCTCACCTTGATTACGAGGAATAGGGCAGAGGAAGAGTCGAAGGCCCCGTTGTAGAGAGTGATGACTGTGGAACGGCGTGCACCAAACAGGTTTCCAACCTTCAGGAGGACAAATCTTAATCAGTCAATGTCTGGATGTAGCATTATTTAAAGTTATGTCTTGATGTGGTATATTTTTACATTCATATGTGTTAAAATGATGTAAAATCATGCAAAACTGCACAGTTAAATAAAGGCTGCAGCCATCAAATCCTAATTCTTCTCTAATTCTCTCATCATTCATCAGACTCCCAAAAGGTCATGAACTCTGGCTAAGAAAAGCTGTGCAGTAAAAAGTGTTTTGTTTTAATGTAACAGGGTTAATCATGACCTGAGGACCAACCTGAATATTTTTTTAAAACTGAATAATAACATCATGAAGATAATGAATGCAGAGGTTAAGTCAAGAAGTCGTAAATTATGTTATCTAAGTCAGAGAGTTCATGGTTCATAATTATGTGCCTTTTTTATTTTTACCTTTCAGTGATGCTTCAGTTATGGAGCAAATATGTCGGTAAATGCGAATGTTGGCCCAGAAATAAAATGTAGGCATTCAGCAGTATGAGAGTTTGCCAGGTAAAGGAAGTGTGTACAACTTTTTCGTAAGTAATATCAAACATGCTTTTCCCTTGGATAATGTCTCAGTCAATAAATTAAGTAAAAAGCAGCTGATTCATGAAAATATAAAAAACATCTTTTGCTTCCTTACCTGCATGTTGGTGATCAGGAACAAGATGCCACCCACTGCCAGGAGAGACAGCGCTGGGAACAGCAGGTTGGAGATGGCTGATAAAAAAAAAAAAAGAATAAATAAATAAAAGTTAGATGAAAGTTCGCTTCAGTTAAAATGTCACCTGACTTAAGTAAATCAGACTGCAAGATTACATAATATTTGTCTAGAATGGCATAAAATAGATGAGTGAATAAATGTCATTACCTGAAGATGAGAAGGCCACCATTAATGTACCCATGGTGTAAAGAAATCTAGATGAGACAGAGAAACATATATGAAGATATACAAAGAGATATAGTTTTATAGTAGATCACACTTTCAGAATAAGAGATACAGGCTAGACCTCCGGAAGTGATCAAAATGAGAAAGAAAAAATGGTTTTCAAATAAAAAGTATTCCAAGACCATACTGTAGCTCTAGTCTGCATGCAAACAAAGTGATGATTAGCATGATGCTGTAATGTTAGAGATTGTAAGTTCATTATTGTTGAAAAATACCACAGCTAAATTCTCAATATCCCATAACAGCTGAGATACTGAGTGTAGTGTCAGACAGACAGATCAACATCTCCATCACCAGAGCAAATGAAAATCAACACAATGTCAGCAAATAACAGACATCCAATACATCTTGCTGTCTTAGTAAACACACTTATTGCTCTGGTCGGTACTTTTGACCCAGTTTAATTTCCTCTTCTTGGTCTGTTCTAAGCCGTTTCACCCACGTCTCCACTTGCCGCCTCTCGTCCATCTATTTGCATTCCTTGCCCTTTTATTTTCCCTCCACCCTTTTTAAATGGAAACATATGTGTGTCCTTAGTACCAGCTTGTTATTGAAGATTTAGACATTTCTGGGCCAATAAACTAAGGCGGCGTTTGCGAGGGTTCACATCAGTGTCAGAGTCTGAAACATCTGCACACACTAACATTCCTTTCTCACATCCTCCCATCTTTTACCGATTAATTATGCTGACCTTTAAATGTTTTCTTGCTTTTCCTCTTCTAGGTTTATTTTTTTTTAAATCTCATTTCATTTTCTATTACGCTCTTTTTCTCATACATAATTTTTCTGCACCAGGTCTGGTATGTACTGAATGCTGCATGTCCATTTGTGTGTCCTTATCTCAGCAGCTGCTTTGGAAACCAGTTCTGTTATATAACAATTCTTAGCAGAATTTTTCTCACTCTTCAGTCTTCCTTTTATTTTGTGGTAGCTGTACTGTACCTAATTTACAGGAAGATGTTGATTTTTCCACATGTACAGTCACATTTAAACACAAACACTGTTTCGCTATGATTCCCCCACCCACCCACTGTGTCTATCCCCACCTAAAAAAACATCGCTTCCTGTAGACAAATAGAATTAGAAATCCCTCAGAGGAAAATACCACAGACATGCTGAAATGACCACACATTCCTCTTTACACATTGGCATTAGCTTAACTCTCACAGACAGAGACTGAGCAACACAGGAGCATAAAAGAAGATAGGAAACGTCTTTATGACAATGGTACCGTTTCTGTTTATTTAGAATCTTTAATCAACTGTAACAGTAGAATTAGACACGACTCAAGGGAAGGAAAAGATGAGACGTGAATATATGGTAATAACCAAACAAGAAAAATTGTAGTCACACTGATGTTCAGACCCAAGCTCCTTTTCACAATATAACAAAATTAAAGTTAATATAAGAAGTAATGCCTGGGTGTTTTATTACTGCTGATTTAATGATATAACCTCAAATGTATTCCATCCTTAAAGTGTTTTATGCAATTCAATCAGTTTATGCATTTCAGTTTAGTTTTCTCCTTGAATTTGCAGTATTTTCCCTTTTTAAATCAGAACCTCCTAAAATTTTGAGTGGCATTTGGTGATGCAGAATATCCCATCAATTCACTGAGCATTTGCAGAGAGAGTCAATGAACTCAGTATCACAAATAGCCAGATATCTACACCTCAGGTCAGTACAACTGAGGAAAAAACACATTTTGCTCTACTTTGCACTTGTTGCTCAGTTTACATCAATGAAAAACTCTGCTGTTTATTAATCAGTGTGTCCCAGTTCTTTCTTTTAGTTTACGTTTAACTTTGCTTTACTTCACCATATAGTTAAAGTGTCATTAAACTCACATCCCAAAGAGACGAGCCACCGTGGTCCCAAACCGGTCAAACAGGAAACCATTGGGTAGCGTCAGAAAGTTGTTCATAAAAGAGGCAATGGTGAAGACAAGTGAAAACTGCTCATCCTGTCCACGGCAATCTGTCAGATAGAAGGACATATAAACAGAGAAGAAGAGGAGTTAAAAGGATGTGGACAATGAAAAAATATATTTTTTAATGTTCTGGTTTTCCAATTAATTTGTAATTGTTTATTTCTACAGGAGGAGAGGTTAGGTGACCAAACTGACCCAGAGCCTGTGTTCCATTGACTCCTGTGGTGTTGACACACAGTGAGCTGAAGTATCCCTCCGACTTCAGGACAAAAACAAGCGAGGCCCATCCAAACACAGCTCCTGCAAAGCACAGGCACTCCACCAGACCAGTAGCAAAGGTGAGCCAGCGGCGCACTGGCAAACAGTTCTCAGAACATGTCATGGTCACAATCAGTATCCAAACAGGTGGCTTCTGTCACTTCACCTGCAAAAAAAACAGGAGACTGGAATAGAAAATGCTCTGGTTTCATCAAACAGAACACTCTTGAATGCCTACCATGATTTGATTATAATAAATACAGAACCAATCCTTCAAGAACCTGCAGCAGGTCACATTTTCCACAAATGGACAAAAACACTTCACTGGAAAGCAAGACATGAGCTGAAACAGGAAACATCTGGGCAAAGTATCTTGCTTGAATCCAAGCCATTAATCAGTTGTCGCAATGAGATAAACCTCCGCATGAGTATGTTTTTGGAGACTTTGATCCAATTTTAACAAAGTGTGCAAACAGAGGTTGCTCCCAAAACGACACTTTAACTCACAAAACGGAAAGATTCTTCATCTTAAAACGTGACTCTGCTCTGTAGTACTCACAGCTTAGTCTCAGTGGGTCTCCCCAAATGCTTTCATAAACCACACCTCTGTGCTCTTGCCACACTCTTTTTCTTTATATAGACCAGCTCTTCCTTCCTCTTCCTTACCAGTTCCCTCCCTCTCTTCCCCACACGGTGTTTTCAATCATTATTTTTGCTCCGCAGAGAAACCCGTCCCCCTCTGGATAGTATTGGCTACATAAAATAAACATTCTTGGGTTTGCAGTAAGCCAGAAACAAGTGCTGGTGTAGCTATGGAACATAATCCAGATGTGGACGATGGGTGTAGCAACAAAACTATTGTAGCAAAAGGGTCATATAACTTAATGTGTTCAATGACCTCTGTCACATTTGAGTCCATATGAGCAAAGTAATAGCAAAGATAGACCTTATCACTTCTAGACAGGCTTCAAGAAAGGACACTGAAAGTAACATATGTGGCTTCCCACAATACCACACACACCCTCAGGGCAGAGGGGGCCTGGGAAATAAATCATAAAATTTTCATACATGGTCAAAGTTCAGAGTTCAACAGGTCCGTAAGAATTGTGGATTTTACTTCTATAACCTAATATGAACAGTTAAGGCACTGCTTTTATGGCATGTTTATACTAGTAGAAAATAATCAACAGCTAAAAACTGGTGCAGGAGTCAAGTAACACTGTTAACTATGTTCTCTGTTATTGCCACAAAGTCACTTCATAATGTATGCAAAACTTATTAGTATGTACACAGTCCTTAAGTAACTATTCTGAAATATTCTGAATACTTCTTCTGCTTTGGTAAACAAAATCCTAGACATAATAATTCTCATCATCTCAGGATCAATGATTTCATGTGTAAATTGATGGATATTAGATGATGTCTAATGAAAAGGAACAGTAGGATATTGGCTTTTGGATCCAATAGTCCAAAGTCAATATCTCTAATGCATCACATTCATCTATTTACACTGTTTTTTGTTGTCTGTTTTTTAAGCTTTTTTTATTTTTATTTTTATTTTTATTTTTTTTACGTTAAACAAAACTGCACAAACCATTTCACACAATATGCAATACTATATGTGGATTGAAATAGGGCAAATTTGTATTTCAATGATGGTGACGATTCCTGATTTTATGTACAATATCCATCTGAGATGAAAAATTAATATTCAGTTTTTCAGTCTATTTACTAAAACGCCATAAACACATAGAGACAGCCAGACGAGCAGCCAGAAAAACACACCTAATGAAGGGAGTTAATCAGTACAACAATGGCTCCAAAGGATGAAGGAGCATGAGGAAAGTACATCTGCTCAAGCTCCAGATTCAATGTAAAGTAAATTATCCAGGGGTTTGAAGACACTGGTTTAAAGATTCAATGATCCAGCGGGTGTATTTGATGCACAAGGATGTGTCTGTCAGTTTACATCTGGAAAGTTGTTGCTATGTAAGGGTTGCTATGGCAGATAAGTGATCAAACCATACTGCACTCCATAAAAGTGATTAGCTACCTGTTACTGACTATACTGAGAGAGCACAGATCTCCAACAGGACAACAATACACTCTTCTACCTCTTCTACAGTCTTACTAAACCATAAAACAAAAATGATGATCTATGTTTTCTTCCTTTTTGCCTCTGGTTACTGATTGTTACTATGGTAAAAAATTCTAAATAGTTTAGAACTGGTCCAGATGATTTGTTCGGTGTTGTTTTTTATTTATCTGTCACTATAAGTTTAACCTCAGATTCTCTGATGTTAAATATAGTAGAAAAACCCTGCCAGCCAAGTTTAATGAAATTCATAATTCTAATAACCTACTGATGGAGGTAATCATTGCTAATAAATTCTCTTAAAAATATCAATTATTGCTCCGTCTGGACATATGTCTACAAGGCATTGGCCACTGGCTATGGAAATTTCCATAAAAATTGAAAAATATTCCAATCCTGTTTATGTTCATCATCATTTGTTTGAATAGGTCCCATATTTCAGTCCCATTAAGCATGAAATATACAAATCTTCCCTTAAAACCTATTATTACTATCATCATTTTAGTAGTACGTATATGAATCATCCATTTTGATGCTAACCTGGTCTGGGATCAGACTTGTAGAGGCCAAGGCAGAATTTCCTGTTAGCTGAGATGTCATTCACTGCAGTGAGTATTAGTATGATGATGTCACCGCTCATAAGACCTCAGTATGCAGGCAATATCACCCCCTCATCACAAGACGCATGTCTCTTTACAAACACTGCATGGCACGCACACATTCTACACACTTCCTAAAACCAGTGACCCGGGGTTGACCGAGGCATCACTACCCTCTACTTGTTTATGTGCACATAAAGCCTACGAAACCAACTTGGACATGACATTTGCTTGATAACACATTATAGCTTTTAAGAGATAAACACAGTGTTATTCAAGATTTTGTTTTTGTATTGGCATGTGTGAATCGTAGGATGATTAAATGTAATCTTTGCTCAACATAGTTTAGAAGTCTCTTTGCAGGTTAAAACTCAGCCTTAGAGTTCAGGTTAAACCCTGGTTTACCCTTGGCTAGATTAACCTGTGGAGGGGCCAAGGTCAACATTAACCAGCTGAGCCTGTGGGAACCCAACGCCCTTCTCCATCTCAGAGCAGAGAGCACAGTAATCTCTTGTCTAATAGATTAACAACACCTTAATAGGTCTATATATTGTATCATGGTGCACTCATGTTTTGTTACAGACCCCTCCCTCAGACTAATTAATGTGTTTCACCTGCCAGCACCACACCTGGAGCAGATCGCAATCAGAGCCCAGTATAAGGGGCTCCTCTGCTTCAGGGCGGTGCTGGAACATTCTGCTTCACCACAGATTCACCTGGACTCTGAGATCACTCTTCACAGCCATAACCCATACTGTTATCATCCGCCTAATCCTACCATGCTGCTGACTCTCATGTTTCCACCCTCAGGTTTTTGTTACTCATGTTCTTCTTTATTTTTCATGTTAATAAATCCATTTTACTCCCTTCAGTGCCATGTGTTTGAGTCGTGACACTATATCCTTTATCAAATCAGGTGAAATCATCATTGAGATTAAAAATCTATTTTCCAAAAGTGACCTGGCCAAGAGACATGCAAAGACATAGTTACATCAAATGTGGAAACAACTTTTATACACTATGACTATAAGTAAAATACAATATCTGGTTATATTCAATTAAAAATCAAATTACAAGAAGAAGCAAACATACTGACCAAGAATATTATTTTCCTGGTGCCCCAAAGTAACAAGTTCTGTCTGTAAATCATTCCTTTAAGAGTCAGTGGGTTGAAAAGCTGTTTTATCAAACTATGACCTGACTCTGGGAAACACCACTTGTTGGATGTTTTGATAGCATACCCCATATCCTACCCCGCCTTCGCCCTTAAGTAGCTGGGATAGGCTCCAAGCGACCCCCGCAACCCTAGTGAGGATTAAGCGGGTTCAGATGATGACTGACTGACTGACTGACCCCATATCCTTAAAGCTTGATTTTGACATAATGCTGATCAAGAAACTTTGAGCCACTATAATGTATAGTGAATACTCCCAAACAAGAATAAATCACATTGTTACACTATTACTATAAAAATGACACTCCGGGCTGTAATGGGTAAATAAGTTGACAGAATTAGTAAAAGTTCATATAGGCTTAAGAATAAAAACAAGTTTCTGTCATACATGCGGAAAAATAGTCAACATCAGCAGATTCTGGGACAGCTAATGATCAGACGTCATCATCTTTAGAAAATGAAGTCAAAATAGTGTCAAACCACGGGACATGCTTTCTCCATTACACTGAGCTTCTTCTTTCTAAAAATGTACAGAAAGAGTGAAGGGTGAAGCTCAAATGTCTCACATGACTTAAAGTATTTTAGTTTTTTCTTCAGTGTTTCATGCAGTGAATGTCACGATATAGTAATGTGTGAGGTTTTTTGTACTGTTGTCTGATGGTATTTTGGCTCTTTTGAATATTAATAAATGTGTGTTTGTAATTATGGTGCTGAACTAAGAAAATAACCTAATGGTGATGATGTTAAACTGAATTTATGGTTATTTAAAGTGCACATGCCATATTTATGAAATGAACATTTTTTAAAGTGATTTTTGTGGGTCAACATTTTTTCCCCGGTAGTTACCTAACATGAATTTAGTAATGCACCAAGGAAACAAAACACCTTTAGTAAGAAAGAAGCTACACTGCCTGCAGTCCAGAACCTGCCAAGCGTCACCAAGAAGTCCTCTGTTTATATGTCGGCTGCAAAGGATTTCCAAACAAATCTAAAAATATAATGACCCCATTTATGTTCATAGTCATTTGTCTGAGCATATTTTGGTCCCATAAAGCAGATGTACTGTATATATGAAAGGGTTAAAATAGCCCCAAATGAAAACTGAAAACCAGCTCAGAGAAAGGACAAAAAAAAGAACAAATGCCCATGTCTTCCTGAGTAAATGAGCCCTTTTTGGAAGTTTCATTGCAGTAATTTGGTGAATCTACATATTGAAGAATTAAACAGTAGCTGTTGGTAATAATAATAATATAGTGTTGAAATGGTTGTGGTTTAAGAGCTACTGTTGAAAGAAGTTACTTCTTCAAGTTCAAGCATTGACAGAAGAGGAAGTGTCAGCTTGTGTTGTTAAATTAACCCTTTAAGACCTAGAAATGTTTTTGTAATGACTTCCAAATATATCTAACTTTTTCTGATCACAATTTATCATTTCAGCTTCCGCATTTTTCAGTGACAGAAAGGTGTTTTCCAATATTTAATTAACTGACCATGTAGACGTTCATGAAAGCTCAGAATAAATTCAAAGGTGAGGAAAAAAACTAAAGAAAAAGTGACCTTTTTCAGCAAAATATATCATTGACTGAATATAACAACAGGCATCTATAGTCAAACTACATGGGTTTTATTGATGAATCAATATTGCAGAAACTCTGACAGTCCAAATGAGTCACAGGTGCCACTGAAGAGCTGAGAAACTGCTTTTGGCTGAATAATTAATGATTAAAGTACTGATAGGACTGGTGTTACTAAACATGTTAGAGCAGTATATGGTTTTGTTAGACTGCAATTGTTTAGGTCTTTGAGGGTTAAATATTGGGACTGGGGTAAAAGATGAAAAGCAGTTTAATTCTACACCCACTGACAGATGTGATGTTGAAAGTGAATTTAATGAGAAAGTAATCAACATATGAGGTCTTTCATAAAATAAAGAGGCACATTTCTATTGTGGAGAAAGCAGTGTGTGGATTACAGTGCAATTAATTACATGGCTTCTACAGTATGTCATGTGGCCTCACTTTCAGAGCTCAGCATCTTCCTTTCTACCTTCTATAGCAGGGGTGTCTAAGTCATTTTAATTCAGGGGCCACATGCAGCCCAATATGATCTCAAGTGGGCCGCACCAGTAAAATAATAGCATAAAAACTTATAACGAAGGAGAACTCAAAATGTTTCTCTTTGTTTCAGTGCTAAAAAAGGAAAATTAAATCATGGAAATGTTTACATGTACAAAATATCCCTTCAAAAATAAATGTGGATAACCTGAACAACCTGAAATTTCTGAAGAAAAATAAGTACAATGTTAACAATGTTATGCCTGGATCTACAAATGAACAAAACATTTAGTAACAGGCATAATATTCTAAAAATTTTGGAGACTGGAATGAGTTTGACACCCTTGAATGTATAATTATTACAGGGGCCAGATTGGAACCCTTTGGCGCGCTGCTTTTGGCCCGTGGGCCTTGTGTTTGACATCCCTGTTCCACAGACTGTATCCTGAACAGACCCTCCGTTCCACCATACAGACCTGGATGAGTAAAATGAAGATGACTCTTTTTGGCCTGGAGACCTGATGATAAAGACACACAGAATTAGTGAGTGGTCCATGCTCAGGGCCGTCCACAAATAACAGCCCATAATATAAGTAACCGTGCACTGAGCTGTAAACAGGAGAGGAGACAGCCTCTGATCTATAGGTCTGATGTCTGTGATGTGCGCTGGCTTTCCATTGCAGGATGCACACTTACGTGATGCTATGCCCTCCTACCGGGATGCTATTGTCCATACTATCCGCGAACTGTTTTTCCTATATGAGTTGAGCCACATGCTGCGGACAGGGTGGGAGCTGTGCAGCAGATTTTTTTTCCTCCAGATAAAAACACATCAATCCGCATGTCTTGCTGCTCTGCTCCATCTCTGGCCTATCGTTGTCGTCTGGTCTTCCTCCAGGTCCAAACGCCCATCCCTCTCCTCCTCCTGCTGCTGTTGCTGCTTTAAATAACCACAAGAAAATAATAATCTCTTATCCTTTTTGAATACGAAAATATGATAATATAAGGTTAAAAATACTGATCAAAATATTCATTTTCTAAAGTGCCCCAGTAAACTGTTTCATCCCCCTTCTATTTTTTACAACTAATACGCAAATGATAACAAGAAAAAGTTATCGAATTTTGCTTATGCATAAATAAATAAATTCAGTATGGGATGACAGTTTACAGAATGGAGGGATTGTTTGATATTTTGTCGCCCCCTTGTGACTATGTGCTTGATTGATTGATTGATTGATTGATTGATTAGTTTGCTCTATATAAATTAAAAGGAAAGCAGAAATCAAAATGCAACAAATTGTGCAGGTTAGACTAGAAACCACAACAGTTTTAATAAAATTATCCTAACCACACGAGCATAAACCTCATGTAAATGAATATATATCAGTTAAATAAAAGACACAGAAGTGTTAAGTGCTGCCTGACTTTCAGTCAGATTTTTTTGTCAGTGTATACACAGTATTATCTACAATGTTGGAATATAATATTTTTAGCTCTTTCCAAAGTTGATGTGTCAAAGTTGATTGTCGATAGATAAAGAGTAACTGGCATTAGAATGTAATCATTGCACCTGGTCAAAGGTGATTACTGATCTGTAGAAATAGGAATAAAAAGAGGAATGTGTCCTAAAACAAAATTATTCCAACTTTATGGGTAACAGTGTATATGTGCACAGCTTTGAGTGCATCTCAGGGCTACTTTTGATTAAAAAAAAAGAAAAAAAAAGAAACAAACATTTCCAAATAAAAATATAAAATAAACTAACTATAATCAGCTTCATGCAGTAAAAGTCCAGCCATGTATTGGTTCCACCTGTTCACTTAACGCAGGTGATTCCACTAACTATCCCATCTACTTAGATGAGGAGTTGTGCTCATCAAAATGGCCTGGTTCAGTAAATGGCTGGAACAAATACATGGCAGGATTTTTACTCTATGAAGCTGGGATTACTCACCTCTGATTATAATTACCCAAATAATATACAGTACTGACATGTACTCTGAAAAAAAAATATTATTGGAAGTAATTACACCAAAAATGTCTTTATTTGTTCTTTAATAATGAAAACACAGGAGAAATGTTCACCAGGTGTTGGAGAGAACTTAATTAAATCAGCATCACTGTTCTTTGGTAGAACCTGCCCCCTAGTGTTCACATACTTTACCACATGGCGGTGAACTGCTTATTGATGACCTTCTGAGTTATGTGTAAAATAATCCTTAAAATACTCTTGCAGAACATCTCCTCTGTATTTACACTTATAGACAGAAAAAGGCATTTGAAAGCTGTTTATATCATAAATTGATCATACCTCGAGTTTTGGAAATAATGTCAAAGACTTGTGGGTATATGTTAAAATTGCCTCCTCTTCATGGAAAAGTAGACTCATGAATGGTAAGGTTACTGTTATTATACATTTAAGTTCATCATGGCAGGTACAGTACTTGTCAAACGGAAAGCATTTTATTGTTTTTGAAAAACACATGCATGTTCCTTTTCTTTATATGCAACAAACTAGGAAATGTAATGGTATGAAAGTTAATTTTGACCAAAAATATAAACAAATGCAAAATATTAGTAGAAAAAGCTTAGTAAAAAACAAAAAACAAGCAAAAAAAAAAAAAAAAACAAAACCCAAGGCCACGAGTGAGGAAACACATGTTGCCACAAGTTTCTGTTTACAACAGATTTGGAGTACACGCAAACACATTATACTGTACATATAAAAAGTAAACAACCAATAGACCATGACTGAATGCACTGACACATGAAAAACAATGAAAGTAAGTTCTTCTGTTACAGACTGATATTTCATCATGTACCACCACAGCCCAGTTAGTCACTCCTGCAGATGATTCCAATGAACTACACGTACATTCCCAAAGTCTGATAGTGACACATGATGCAACCTCTTTAAACAAGCCCTTAAAGTCCTTATGTCCATGCCATTTATGTCCATGCAGCCACTTTACATGACATAAGGACATAACACAAATGCCAAGACAATGCAAAGCTGTCATCAAGGCAAAAGGCGGCTACTCTAAAGAATCTGAAATTACGAAATATATTCTTCTTTGCTTGCTGTATAATTCCATATAAGTTCAGTCTTCAGTATTAATTTACTATGTCAAAAAAAAAAAAGGAAGAAAGAAAAACCATTGAATGAAAGGCCGTGTCCAAAGTTTTGACTGGTGCTTTACATGCAGTTTACAAAAAACACAGCTGTTGGGAGATGGAACACCTTAAAATGTGAAGGATAGAGTTTTAATTATGACAATCAACACAACAAGCAAGGCTAATAAAACTACACAAAGTACCCTAAAACAATTAAGTAAATAAAGACAGAAGATAAAAATACAAATCAACAAAACATTACCATTAGGACACTTTTTGATGTAAAATGCAACATTGAAATGTTACATACAGGATGATTTATTCAGAACCTTTGGTAGTAACCACTACACACAAGAGAACAGAGAGTAAATACATGTAAAAACAGGATTCATTTATGTGTAACTAAATTTTAAGGAGTGATCCACCTGTACTGAGTGCTATAGCAGCTGTCCATAGTTATGTCATTAGCCTCTGATTGGTCAGCGCTGCTCTCAGGAAACATATATAACTCTTCACTTCTGTTTCCCTAGCATTGGCTACTGATTACAATGGCTGCTCTGTGGTTACTGGGGTAAGTGTCAGATTTGGTTATATAGTAGGACTGGTCTGCTTCAGTTTGATTGTGTGATATGTTTTTTCTTTAAATTTTTGCAGTGTTTCTGTTGCTTTGCTGACTGTGGATGTCCTCTGCATGCCAGTCAAACAAGGTAAAGTGTGCACATAAAAATAAAAATGCACTTGGTTTTAAATGCTCTTCTAACTGTATTGTTTTATGCTTAGATCCTAGCTCTGTTACTGCTTATGGTTGGGGAGAAAATGCTGCTCCAGGATCTAACAGAGATGCATATTACTATGTGTATGCACCTGGAGCTGGTGGGCATGATCGCGCTTTTGCTAACAGTCTACCACCACAGGGTTATGGTTACAATGTACCCAGTGGTGCACAGTCAGCACCATCATCAACCTCTGTTTCTGCCTTGCCTGGTATGTGATGCAACCAATCTAGTGAATAGTGTTAAATGCAAGCAGAAGTGTCTTAAAACTGGCTAATTCTCAGGATTTCTCTCAGGTAATGTTCCGGCTGTTGCACCTCCCAGTCCCTCCTCTGTAGGTGAGGAAGCGTCTCTTGGCCCCATTATGCCTGGGCCTTACCCTCCACCTCAACCAGATTATCAAGCAGGACAACTATCACATGTAGAAAGGAGTCATGAGTTTGGCGATCATCAGACAGAGACGGAAGAAGGCTCCCAATCACCACCTTCCCCTCCTGTTCTACCATTGGCTCAAGGGGCTTCTCCTGTGCTGACCAGTATGCCTCGTCCAGAACACTGGTTTGGCGGCGGGTGGGGGCCCTATCCTTATTACGACTACATGTTCCTGACAGGCCAATATCCTCCTGGAACACTGAGTTACTCCAGCAACAGTTTTGAGCATGGGAGAAACTACTGGCAAGATGTCCGCTACAGACGCCCTTCCCCTCCATACCCACAGCCGGTGCTTGAGATTCCTGTGACGTCCCAGGAACAGTCACGGCATCTAGTTAACTATTGGTAGACAACATTCTGTGACTCAAAGAAAACCTACTTGAGTTTTGTGACCGCAAGATGATCAACTTTGTCTCTGGAAGATTAATTGTAAACTGATACTGAATCATTCTAGCACAAAGAAGCTGTCTTCAACTGAATAAAAAAAAGTAACATGATCTACTTTCAAGTGTCTGATCTGATTTGACCTTTAAATACTTAAATAGCAACCAACCAAAAGCATCTACTGGTCTAAAATGTTTAACCTTTTAACTGCTAATCTTATCTGTACCTTTTAAATTCAGGTGACATGCAATTGCTCAGCTTTTCATCAGTTTCCTTGTTCAGAAGCTCCATTGTGAGCAAGGATTTGCTGTGATTGACTACACCATTGCTTCATCAGTAAAACAATCTCAAGCAGTGAGTCATTGGAGACTTTGGTTGCATTTTGCTGAAACTACCACATTGTCTTGTAACCTTTATTTTTACTGTAGACAAATGCCTGATTATGGTCCAAACTTGCAGATGCATGGTTAAAGCTGAAGTAGCTGAAAGTGCCAATTGTACAACTTTATAGCATTCTCTTCTTGCTACAAATTTAAAATGGTCTACAACCTGGCCACAAATGTCAGTCGGGGTTTAACTGGGCAAATGGCTAGTAGCCTTTCATTAGATAACTAGTGCAACAACTTATTTAATCCAAACTGATGCAGTGAATAGATTCTCAATGAACCATCAGTTTGAGCATAAAGATTGGACTGTTTCAATGGAAAAAGGCCATGTGGTCTGAGTCCAGACTGACCCTGTTTGATGGGCGCATCAGGGTAAGAGGCAGATGAAATCATTACCCATCATGCCTAGAGCCCACAGTACAAGCCTGTTGGGTGCAGTGTTGTGATTAGAGGTTGCATCAGTTGGTAAAACTTCGGTTCAATGTTATGTGCATAAGAAATGCCATAGTAAATATGAGCTGTAATAAAAGCAAAGGCCAGTCCAACAAAATATCAATGTGGGACTTTTTTTATTCTGGAAAAAGAGGCTCTTTGATGTTGCAGTGGAAAAGACATCACTTCTCCAAGTCTCCAGTGGGCTTTATGCACAGCCTCACTACTTCCTGAAGTTAAACCAGTTCCTTAATTTCCTGTCTTTCATTATTGGACACACTGATTAATCCAGGTGTGCCTGCTACTTCTTGTTGTGACTACTGTGGTCAGGCACACCTGGATTAATCACTGTGTCCAATAATGAAAGACAGAAAATAAAGGAACTGGTTTAACCTCAGGAAGTAGTGGAGCTGTGCATAAACTGCATTGGTTATTTCAGTTCTAAATTGAAATTTTATAATCCCCTCTCCTTACCTGACAATACCTGTGATCAGCCAATGTGCACATCATGAGGTAGATCTTCTATAGACTGAAACATTGTAAAGAAGTGCAGAGAGTTCTTGTTTCCTCCACTTGAGGTACAAAACACTGAGAGGTAACTGGAACTTTTTGGCTAAACTCATCAACCTATCAAGCACTGCAGCTTTCAAAGACATGTACCTTGCATTTCTACTCTGATCACATCAAGCTGAAGGACGATAATACATTTTTTGGTTTCTTTTTCAAGTTTTCAACACTGTGTGTGTTTTAAGACTTATTTTAAAAATGAACCATTGTGTCTTGGCTTAACCTTGAATCCAGCACTTAAAATAAAGACAATGATGAGCCTTAAACAGAGGCAAAAATAGCAACAATGATAATCACACAGCAGCACTTCAGCATGTTATCACTTGACTCCACCCATGGAAACACACATACACACTCAACACACTTGTGCACTACAGTAATGGCTCAATTCTCATTTTGCAAACATACAAAGTGCAACAGATTGTTGTACTTCAGCACTTCGATGATGGGAGGGGGTGGGATAGACACACAAGAAGGCACTGACATATTTATATCCCCCTCCTCTTAAGAAAGATGGGTGAAGAAAATGTGGGGGGTTGGAAAAGATAATGACAGACAGTGGAAATAAAGATAGACATTTATTTTTAAAACCATCTGTTTTGTGTTGAATGAGTGGATGGTTTAGAAAACACAGTGAGCAAACATGGCTGTATAACACTATCTACTTAAACGTGTGTGTGTGTGTGTGTGTGTGTGTGTGTGTGTGTGTGTGTGTGTGTAATTTACAGGACTGTAGTGAAAAAGAAGAGGAAGAGACAGAAAAACAAACTACACAAAAAGTGAGTCAAATTTTAGTTCATCCATCCCTCAGATATCCATTTTCCAAACAATAAAAACATATTCAACTGAATGAAATGAGAAGATTATAAGTATAAGTATTCATATAAGCAGGCACGCAATTGTAAAATGCATAAAAACATAAAAACATATTAAATACAGCCGTAAACAGAATAACAGAAAAAATATATTGCAAATTATTAAGACACACTGATCATTGTGTTATCTTGGTCTTTGCTTGTTTCTCTTGGTTGTTTTTCACTGTACTTGGAAATAACAAATAACATAAAACATACATATAGAGTATATAGAAATGCATGTAGGTATATATACAGTATATGTGTCCAAAATGTTAAATGTATGTATTTGTCAGTATATTATTCAAGAGCACATTTGTTTTGTTCCTCTGGTTTTTTCTTTATCTTTTTACCCCCTAGCAAATATATCATATATTATGTGTACATTATATTATGTAATATTATATTTTTGGTTGTTTAAAAACATAGAAATTATATATTCATCAATTTCAACCATGTTTTGGCAATTTTCAGAGCTAAATCCAATGAAAGAAGATAAAGTATCCATGATATGGTGATTCTGTAACAGAGCTGAAAAGAGATGAGTGTTTCTTAATCTGGATTAGATTTTTAGAATTTGGCAAAAGAAAGAAAACTCCAAAAAATGACATGTTAGTGAAGTCAACTCAAATATGGGCCTCTTGAGAAAAGAATATGTAAACACTGGGTTGAGGAGATGCGAAACTGTAAAAAACTGGCCAAAAAAAAAGACCAGAAAAACAACCCACACGCTTAAGATAAGCTCGACATACCTCATACAATGTCACGTATTTTTGGGGGACATATAGAATATTCAATTCTTCTCACAACGTATCAATCTGTAGTGAAGTGACAACTAAACAATATAAAGTACATTCAAACACACTGTCATTATGAAACCAGTTCTATTTTATAGTAAGTCCAGATTGTGTCCGTATTATTATTTTGTGATGCTAACTGGATGCCCTGCCTGCGCCCACATGACCGTATGTGTGTGGACAACCATGGTTTCCACAGCAGTGGCAGCTGTCCGGCCCATTGGACTGCGCCTATGTCACTGTGACTCTATTTCAAGACCCGGTGTTGTTGGAAAGGTCAGATAAAGACGCATAGGAATCCTCACCAAGCAGAGAAGGGCGGGGGTGTCAGGGGAGGTGG
>JAPQRQ010000002.1:20985591-21007671 GCA_037367365.1 Apogon talboti
AATGCGACTTGTAGTCCGGTGCGACTTATATATGTTTTTTTCTTCTTCAAGACGCATTTTTTGACTGATGCGACTTACACTCCGGAGCGACTTGTAGTCCGAAAAATACGGTATATATTGCTGTTAGTACAGAGAGCTGCCTTGGCGGAGATCTGCGCTCTCCGAGTGCTTTTCTAATTATGATTGTATTTTACTGGTTCGACCCACTTGTAGGTGACCCCTGAACTAAAATGATTTTATCTCCCTTGACTTAATATCTCAGTGTATTTTTTGCATTCCACAAATTCATCCCACAGGCTGGATTGGACCCTTTTGGGGGCCTGTTTTGGCCAGTGAACCATGTTTTACCCCCCTGCCTTATAATGTCCAGTAGAGTTTTCATTAACGATAATCATCTTTTTGACTGACACAAAGTCTACTTTCATATTCTTCATTGCATGTGCATTTTATTCACAATCATCATTTAAGTCAGTTTGTTCTGTTTTGTCCACCAGCGGTAAAGCCATCTACTGCTCAACCTGCCTCTGTTAGTATCAATGCAGAAAACAAGACATCCTCCCCTGTTGCCGAGAAGGTAAATTCATCACATATATGCACTTTCAGTAACAAAGACACATCATTGTTTGATCATGTACATGTTGTTTTTGTGTTAGTGTTCAAATGTGGCAAGTCCGGATGTCATCCTCATCAAAGATGAAGATGATGCTGATGGATGCAGTTCAGTTGGAGGTGACGAGTTGATTTAATTCCATCATGTATTAGAAAGACAATTGTGTTTTAGAGAAGATACCTAAACGCATCATTGGGAAACAATGGATGGCATTTTTTTCTGTCAGGCTCAATAATGTTGAAAATATACTCTAAAATGAAAAACATAAATTTCTAATATAAATATATTAGTGACAGGATGTGCATTTATGTGTGACAAATGTATTGATTCCAGCACTGAGTCAGTACTTGTGGGAGAGAAGGTGACACTAAAGTCTACTTTTTATTATTGAAACACTTAGTCACAATGTTTTTTCAACCCATGAGTCAGAGTTTATGACCACAGTGTCATTTTGTGGTTTCATTTTTCAGGCCAGAGTGACTTTGGAAACCACAGAGCTCAGGTTGGTGTCGCTGCAGAGGCTTTAGAGTCTGTGGGTGTCTCCTGTCTAACGGATGGTGATGGACTGCGAATCGTGAGTGTTCATGGTCGTGGACAAGGCCCTCTGAAAGACAACGAAAGCCTTTTCACTGCCACTGAACTCCAGGCTTTTGGTTCCTTGTCACCTGACCCCAGTGTCACCCATGACAGTCTCCTGAATTTCACCCAGGGAAGCAATGAAACAGTTAGTGCGATGCAGGCTGACGGTACTGGGATGATGACAAAAAACCAGATGGAAAGAAATCACTCAACTCAAACTGCTTCACCTTTAACGAACAAGTTAAGAGCTGACGGTGCTGGCGGTATTTCCGGTCCTGTCAAACAGCTCAGCTCTGTCTTCTCTGGTGCCACCAAACCCCTGTACTGCAATTTCTGCCACGAGCATTTCTCCAGCCGAGACGACTTGATCGCACACCGGGCAGGTCACACCGGCGAGTCACCTGTCACTTGTTCCATGTGCAGCAAGTCGTTTGTCAACAAGCATACGCTCAGCATCCACATGCGAATTCACACTGGGGAGAAGCCGTACGTCTGCCCGCAGTGTGGGAAGCGCTTCACGCAGAACGGTGGCCTGAAGATCCACCTGAGGACTCATTCAGGGGAGAAGCCGTACACCTGCTCTGCATGTCCTGCCAGCTTCAACAATCCCAGCAACCTGCGCAGACACATGATCACACACAACATCATCTGACCGGGGATCGAGGACAAACACTTCAAGGGCTTCTTCTGTATTGTTCAGCATTAGGGCTGGGGCGACACAGATGAAAACCTGAATCTCAACACCGGAACACCAGACAAAACTTGATTCAAACACGGTTTTCTTCACTGAAATTATATGCAGTATATCTGAATTTAACTATAACCAAAAAAGCACATGTAAGGGTGTGAGTATTTGTTCAAAAATACAATTGATAAACAAACAGGTTGTAATTTTACTCAATGAATTGAATTAATTAAGTGTATTTCCCAGCCCTATTCAGCATGTACCATTTACTGTTGTTATATTTTGGGGAAATAGTTTTTAATCACTGTGTCATGGTCTTTATGGTTGTGTTTCTAATTGTACCACTGTCATGGTAAAATGTACTTACTAAGTGCACTGATGTGTAGAGTGATGATCTTATCAGTGAATTTAGTGGACTGCAGTGGGTTAGGTCTCTAAAGTGGACGCAAAGATAACAACAGTAAAATAAATACATGATGCAGCAAGAAGTGACCAATATGGACAAAAACCCTGTGAGGTGTTAACTGTAGATTTTATAAAACATCCAGAAGAAATTGGTGGAAGTGAGTTACTTTTGATAAACT
The DNA here is from genome assembly GCA_037367365.1 of Apogon talboti. Classification (NCBI taxonomy): domain Eukaryota; kingdom Metazoa; phylum Chordata; class Actinopteri; order Kurtiformes; family Apogonidae; genus Apogon; species Apogon talboti. Next base: position 20,988,050 of record JAPQRQ010000002.1, read on the forward strand.
TCTGTTTTTTGCTAATAACCTACAGTAATTTATAAGAATATATTTTCCACCATTATTTACCTGTTGTTTTAATATTGCCATACATGCCAAGCATTTTTTTTGTTATACCTCTGCCAAGGAGGTTAATGTAATCACCACAGTTTGTCTGTCTGTCTGTCTGTGTGTTAGCAACATAATTCAAAAAGTTATGGACGGATCTTAATGAAATTTCCAGGAAATGTCCAAAATGAGACAAGGAATAGGCGAGTCGATTTTGGGGGTGATCCAAGATTTTTTTTTATGGCATTTTCAGTTGAATAACCTCTCAACTGGCATGTTTTGTTTATATGTTGCTAGGTAACCCACTTCAAAAGTTATTATGTTACAGCAGCAAGGTGGGGAACTGAGCTGTCTTGGCAGAGGTCTGCACTCTCCGTGTGCTTTTCTATTTTTTCATTGTTGTACCCATTTTAATAAAGACAAGGAACGGCTCCTAAATTGTATTTTAAGGATTTTTTTAAGCCTTAAGGTAAGTTATTATGGTCTTTTAAGGATGTCATCATTAGTCTCACAATTTATCAAGTCTGAGATTAGAAAACAATGAATGGATATATACCTAAGTCCCGATCTTGTTTTGTGTAATAGTCAAAATCACCAAAATTTTAGAACTTGAAACAAAATTATCTGGATACACTGATAAATTATATTAAATTCTGCTGCTCTTGTCTCCTGCAAGAGACAAAAATTGAAAATATTAAATCTAAACCTCTAAAGCTTCTAATATTGCAATTGTAATTTCTTGACATTAATTCTAACATGCCATGACTTAACATCATATGAACCCAGGACTTTGGAATTTTGGCATATTATTAATGAGCTTCTTGGTCAAAACATTGTCAGGCATTTATTTTTGTGGATTTTTATGTGCATTGCAATTGAAACACAAACTACCTCCACTTATTTTTGCTGACACTTTTTCCCTGTTATCAGAAGTAGTCAGTTGTAAGTGGATTCTGTCTGTAGATGTGTAGGCTGAATATGCAGTTATAAATAAATATGGATTTATACTTCAGTAGCTGGTGTCTGACATGTGGCTCTTTCATTGTGGACCTCTAGAGTGCAGCATTGTTTTTTTTGTTTTTAGTTCTAATAGTGACTCAGGTTCAGGACTATTCATATCACAGTGGGGGAACTCTTAAGAAAACTTGGGAAAATTCCTTGCGTTGTTCCTCTTTCCACTCTGCCCACACTGCATGTATCTAGTTTCACAGTGATTTGCTCATTTTTTTCCACCCAGATGCCTATCGAATCATACCAATTGGCAATAATATTATCTGCAAATGCTGTGGACAGGAAATAATGAATTAGGATTTACTTACAGTCAAGTACCACCAACAGTTCATATGATTTAGACACATCAAGTGATTACAGGAGAGGATTACAAGTAGATGGTGATGTAGGATGTTGTGCGTAAGTGGTTTTGGTTTTATGTGCCAATAGCTTTGTCGCGCTGGTGTGGAATGTGTTTTTGTACTTCCCCAAGAAATGCTGCTTCCTCTCAGGCTATTGTTCTTGGGCAATCAATGAAATGACATCAGTGTGAGTATGAGGGATAGGGAGTCGGGAATAAATGGGAGGAGAAAAGAGGCGGAGGGAGGAATATTTTTTTCTACTACTGCACCAGTAGTTAAATCCTCTAATACAAAGGAGCACGAGCATATCACCAAATGCATGTGTTAGCTTAGCAGCACGTCCGAGCTAGACTGCAAGGGGTTTATTTGCGATCGTGTTGTTGGTTTTCGGCGACTGAGACGTCCTGAAACTTGTGACAAACACCTGTGTGAGAAGAGGAATTGTGTGTGCGCCGTCATTACGGTAAAGCAGCTTGTTGATCCCGCCCTCTCTTTGATAGAAAACTCGGTGATGTCGCTTCGTCTTTAACGAGCTTGACCCAGAACCCAGGGAAGGAGGGGAAAAGAGGGCAGAAAACGCGCATTAATAAACGGAATAGCCTGAAACGGCTCGGGGCACGCTTTGCAAGAACGGGTAAGTGAATTTAGAAATCGTAGCAGCTGTGATAATTGAGCTTGGTTGCGTTTTTTACTGGTAGTGGGTGCACTGCAGCGTTGGCAAGGAGTGGTCTCATCATCGACAGATCAGCAACACGACTCTCCGAGGCTAACATTAGCTAACATGCTAACTTAAAGTTCATACCTACCGTCGTGTTCCTGTTGTCTACCGTGCACACCCTGGTATCTGACTTACAGGAGACATTTACACAGTGCATTGAGTGTGATAGAACCAAGCACTGTGGTTACAATCAGCTTTAAACGCCGCTGAGTTGACCAGACGCTCACACGCTAACTTCAGCCGTTGGAGCTAATCTGTGTTTGCTATGCTAACGCTAGCCTGGCTCTTGGCACCACTCTCAGTCGGCTATGTGGGTTATTGTGATGCTAACGGAGCAAGACAGCCAAACCAGGTCATACGGGTGCTGAGCGAGCATTCAAGCCAAATTGGATGATTTGATGTCCAGCGTTGTCATTTATCTGCGCTGTAGCGTTAGCATCACCACTGAAAACACAACATTCACATGCGCAAGTCTTTGTTCTTGACAGTCATTTTATACCGACGTGTGATTGTTAGTTTGGCTCTTTAATGTAGTCAACTTTCTGCGTTGTCGCTGCCCTAGATTGCCATCTTTAGATGGCAAATCAATTCACAACAGTTTGTGGCACGTTGCAAATGTTAGATCCATGAAAGTTGCTCCAGGTGGGTCACGGTGAGGTCTGGTGCTAACGTGAGGTTTAGGTTTGGTTCATAAAGTAACTTGACAGCCTGACGATCAGACGGGTTTACAACACTGGGAAGGACTTTGTTTGATTTCCTAGACACATATTTGTTCTCTGATTGTTGACCTAGTTATTGGAGCCGTCAATGGTGTCTGGTTTTAGGCGTCCTTTAGTCGGTGTTGTGACAAAAGGCAATCAGCTGCCAAAAACTGTATGGAAAGGAAAAATTTCCATTTAACCAGTTCAATTATCCATGTGCATCTACCGAAACTGGTAAAAAGATACCCCCATTGTTTTTTGTTTCAGTAGTTTTAAAATCCAGTAAATACAACAAATATACTAGCCTAGAAATGAGACAAGGACACTGATGAAGATAGTGGTCTGTAATCATTTTTCTTTTTTTTTTAAGTGAATGAACTGCCTCCACCCATTGAAACAAATCATCATTTCTGACAAAAATATGGCTGCTATTCCTGTAAATACAGCTTTTCTGATTTAAACAACCCGTATATGACTGAATACCACAGTAGCACTGAGACAAAGTCTTGTCAATGCTGGTCATTTTACTGAAATAACACTGGTGACAAATTACTTAACATGTCATCATTTTAATATGCAACACAGATCAAAGCATCCATTGACAAGACGTTGTCATTTAAAGTAACTGGAAACCACCCTAAGGCATTCAATACACTGAGTGTGTATTGGATTTAGTTAAAGGGTGGTGGTCTTTCTGTTGTAGTCTCTTTCCGGCTGGGATTTCTTAGTTTGTCAAATTACGAACCAGTTGGGTTGGTCCTGTGTGAACTTGTTTTGTTAAGAGAATAACTGGGTGGGGATAACTGTCAGCCTGAGTGTGAACACCTTAACTAGCCTTTCCCCTGTAAACAGTGTTTTAGTGCAGGCTTGCAGTAGGATAGTGTCTGCCATGTGGGCTGTGGGACTGTCGTGGTTTATGTTTATACAATATGTTTGTAGTTAGCAGTGGGTCATGTCTTATGCTGACACCACTAATAACACCATATGTAACTGTGAACGCCCATTCATCAGCCTCTACTCAGTTCTTGTGTCCAAGTCATTGTCTGACTGTTGATGCTTGCTTCAGACATTGACTACAGCTCAGTCTCTGCTCTTTTGAGGTGTGTAGGTTAATCCACAGCAGGTTTAATGTGTGTGAGCCTACGTATGTGTGCACGTTAACATCACGCATGTATGTGTTAGAAGGTAAGTGGATTAGTGGGCTAATGCTTCAATCCCATTACAAGCCACGCTCAGTCTAAACCAGCACCAATGGCATCACACAGACTTATCTGCAAACTGCAGTGTCAGATTCATGAACAGATGTGCACTTTGTCGGCGAATGTGTTTCAAGGGGAGTTTTGGGTGTTAACAGCAGGTGTAGGCACATATTGCACGAAGAGGAGTTTCGTAAAGGTGAATAAAGGTTGTGTTGTTACATGTGAGCGTGATCACAGATGTCGTCTGACAGTGGAAAGTGAGTCACGCTGACTGATGGGTCTGGTATCAGATGGAACTGTGTGACTCGTGGTGTATCAGGACTCAGTCAAATGTTTAAAGAGTCTCTGTGTTGTTGACCTTTAAGACATTGTGCTTGACCCTTTGACTGTTACTGATATTTTTGGAAGGGAGCATGCCGCTGTTTACGTTTGTTTCCTCACTGTTTAAAGAGTTTTAAATCGGTTGTGACATACTGATATTTCTACATGTGCTTCTCTGTACATATTGTATTAGCTCAGTTATATATTAATCAGTCATCAATGTCTGGGTTCCAATCAGATTTTAGGTCTTAGCTCAAATACTGTCCTTACCAGTGTCGCTTTTTATAACCTGGTGGGGTTTTTGTCTCCTAAAAATGAGCATGGATTACCTTTGCTATCCTCCTCTCTCATTTTAAACAATAATTTTCCCAGGGTGTAAGTTAAGTTTAGAATTGAATAATCTGTACAGTGGAGAAAGTGTGAAACTTTTGCTTTTTTTTAACTTGAAAATTTGCTTAAACGTTTAGCATTGACCAAGATTTAGCAGCTTATTTTTTTATTGATTGATTAAAATAGTATGCAGATTCTGTGGGAATGCAAGTTGTAGTTGAAATGAGAATAAAGTGATTTTTCAGCTTGATCACTTCCAAAAGGCCATGAAAGCAGAACTGAGAACAGTTGATGGAGAACAATATTAGCAAAATGGGAAGTGGTTTGTGGTCGTATGATCAACATATTGACTTTGGGGATTTTTCACCACTAAACGTAGGGTTAATGGAGGAGGCCAGAGAGTGGGTGCTTTATTTAAGTGTGCATCTTAAAGGCTCTCTTGGTTTATGTGTATATGCAGCTCGGTTGAGGAAAAGTGTTCCTGGCAAGCCAGTGTAGCTTTTCATGTCCTTCTACTCATCTCTGATGTAGAATCCACAACATCCTGTTTCTCAGGAAGTGGGTAGAAGGGGAAAAGGAGGGGAGTGGTAAAGGGACAACACTGATTGTTTTCATTGTTCAGAGAAATTCACCACTGACTTCCAAGGCTGAAACTAACAGCTGTGTCAGAGGGAGACTGGAGGACAGGAGTCCTATGAATGTGTGGATACTTGGTGGATTCAGCCCCCTCCTCCTACAAAAACACACAAACTCAGATGAACTCGCTCTCCACTGTAAAGTACATGCATTGCAACACATTTGATTGGATGCCCTTGTTGCTCTCCCGTTCTTCCCCACTTGCGCTAATGGTCTCAGTTGCACAAACTTCTCATTGTTCCACCGACCTCCTAGACTGACAGCTGCGGATGCCCTACACTGCCTGTGGTTAAACCACACACAGAAACACAGACAGAACTGCATTCCCAAGTATACTTGCCAAGAAACATCACTCACAGTTTATAATTTTTCTTGTATGAATGACACTTACACTCATTACTGAAATTAGATAGTGTGTAGCATGTCAGTGATTGTTTGTTCTTTCTGAGATAAGATGAGGAATGAGACTCTGTGGATTAAACTTCTGGAAAATGGCCAGTTACAGACAGATTAGGGTAAACAAATAGTTTGTGTTTGGGTCAGTATGAGAGTTGAAATGCTATGACAGAAAACAGACCTTTTTAAATGATTGTTAGCATGTCTCATCTGTAAAGGTGGATGAGTGGGTGGCCGGCCGAGCTGAATTAGCAGCAGACAATGTGAGGAATTCAACATAGCTTTTATCTGTTATTCAGCACTCCTTTCCTTATCTCTTTCCCGCCTTCTTTTGCTCCCTCTCAGCCTCTCAATCCCTGCTATTTGTGCTGTTTGTTTGCTGCCTCTTCCGACCGCCTGTCTGTCTCTATTTTCTGTCTGTGGTGGATAATATCAGCTGTGTCCTGGCCGTGACCATATATAGGCATGTGCTTTACAGGACGGCACTTTATGATTTGCTCAGGTGGAGGGTTACGACTCTGGGGCACCACAGTCAGAAACCAAAGAGTAACATGTATGAGTGTGTATATGACATCAGGCTCCCTGTTAGTCATCGTTATTCCCCATGCAAATCCTGGTTTTGGTTTTTAGAAATTCTTTTGTGTTGTGACATATACTGCCGCCACTCCTTGTTTTCTCATCAGACCTTCCCACTCTCCTCCCTTTTTTCCCACACTGGGCACACCCCAAGCTGTGAGTTAAAGAGAAAAAGAAAAAGAAAAAAAGCAAATATATGTGTGTGAGTCAGATGTTTGACAGAGCTACAGGAACAGACGCAGCCTCTGTCGACTCCTTTTACTTGTTAAAAGGTGTTGTAACAGTGCATCAATAGTGATATCATTGCTTGTCTCTTTTTTTTTTTCTTCTCACAATCAGATGCAGGTGAAACTGTGAGTCATTCGTCACCCCCCCCCTTTCTCTCAAACTCATTTCACCTATGCCTTTTTTTGTTGTTGGCTCTCAGATGGAGTCTGTTATTTACACCAACACATAGCTTGTACAGTACATCTCACATGCAGGTTATTGTTTGTTCACCACATCACTCACTGCACACTCCATTGATTTTGGGAAAGTGTCTGTGCATGTTGGCTGGACAGAGAGACATTGAGAAACTTGAAATTTGGTCACCCCTCCTCTACCCTGTCGAACCGGTCATGCAGGTGTTTGTGTGCGTGGGGCTATGCCAGGGTTTATTCACCTTTCAAGCTGGGACTGAAAGGCAGCTGGGTAGCTTTTGCAGAAGCTGTATCTACAGATAAGGGGATCTCAGTCTCCACTTGATATAACAATGTCTTTCTCTACAATACAGCCAAGATAAGAGAGGCAGGGGTAGGGGGGGTTGGAAATAAAGGCTGTTCAGAGTAGCGGACTGGCAGATTGGAAAAGAAAAACTGCAAGGAAAAAAAAACACAGGTAATGCTGGAGAGAGAACAGAGTAGTTAATAATTGAACATATGGTTTGTGGAACATGTTCGTATCTACTATCCTTCTCTTTTTTGCTGACAGTAGATTTTCTCTGGCCCAGAAGTACATGCATGGTAGACTTCACACAGCCAGCTGCTGTACGCAGGCCAGATGTTGAGTAAATACAGGGTGTGTCTGAAGGCAGAGGCTACTGTATGTCTGTCTTTGTGTCTCACTGTGTTTTTGTCTTCGCAGAGCAAACACAACCTCGTTGACACACTTGTACGGTATTCACACTATGCTGCTGTTTTTCAAACAGACGTGCCCTCACTAAAACACTTCTCCCTCCTCTCTTTCTCTGCAGTCCATTCCTTGCTGTTGATCCACCTGTTTCTGGGTTTGGTGGTTCGGTAACTTTCTACCCATGAGCAACTAGAGCTCAGCAATCGGTGTGACCTCTCACCTCTTCTACTAAACCACGCCCACTGGTGAAGGTGTGTATTTCATATTGTCTCATTCTGAAATCAGTTCTTCATTTTGCCTTTGTTAATGGCTCTATTTTTCTTTGCGCTTGCACCATAAACAAAAGTGGTAGTTCTCCATTAAGTATTAAGAGAATGCCTCTTTTAATATGAAACAGGCCTATTTTTTAATCTTCTGACAGTAACTAATTAGATAAAACTGTAAATTAGGCTTAAATAATAAAATTAACCATTGCACAGAGTTATAGCTATATTTCTTTTTAAACCTTATTTTAGAGAATTGTTGCTTAAAATCTTGTTTTTCTTTTTGTTGAATCACACTTTTAGTATTCAGACTTTATTTGAATTCTCCAAGTCTGCTGTTGTTTTAAGCACTTTCTTGAAAATTCACAGTATAAAATCTTAATTCCCTCCTTGCATGTGTTGGTGAAGGGAATGTGGTGAATGGTGACTACGGTGATTAATGACAAAAATATTAGTAAAGTTAGATTATTTTCACGTGTTCCTGCCCTGAAGTGATTCGCGTTTATAGTTTACAGAAATACGTTTACAGTTATTGTGACGGACTTGTTTAATGGTGACATGTCCGAGTGACAGCGAAGACAGGATGATGAGCAACACAAAATTGCTTTCAAGTCATGCATTAAGACATGCATTAGTACAGACATTGGAAAATCCCTGAATCAGTTCACATTACTGACTGTCCAAGGGGAACATGTTGACAAAAGCCCAGTATGTTAAAGTAAAGTTTTGTTTTTTTTTTGGCTGAGCTCTAGCTCGTAATACATCTTTAGAGTAGTGGCTGTTATTTGGATGGATGTGGATATTTACTGTTGCAGCGCTTAAAAAAAAATGGACAGTTTCCAAGAAAGCTTTATCCTCAAAAACACCCCAGCCTCAGTCGTTAAAGAAAAACTATATTGCAGACTTCCTGCTTCATCTCAGCCCCAGAAATCCTGTATCCGCCATATCTGCAGTGCTCTCTGTGTGGGGAAAGGTGTGTCTTTGTTTTTGTCAGGCACCCTCTCCCTGTGCTGCAGTTTATACGAGGCCGCCTGAATGTGTGTAACGCCCCCTCTCTCCCCTTGGGGCCGTGTAGTGTGTATGGAGCAGTGTGAGAGCGCGGCGGCTCTGCTGGAGTCGGTCAGGGAGCAGGAGGTGCAGTTTGAACAGCTGACACGGGCACTGGAGGAGGAGAGGAGGAGAGTGGGCCTCCCCGCCACCAGCCCCTCAGCCCTGGGCCACCCCCTGTCCCACAAGCAGGTAAAACAACTGAATAGACCGCAGCATCCCTCGTCCAGAGCCTCCAGAAATACCTGCGCCACCATTCCCGTCCAATGCTCCTATCGAGTTCATCCCTCTGACATCCATACATCCATCCGTTGTTCAACCCGTCGCTGCCTCTGTCCCGCCTCCTCTCCACCAGTGCTTGGCGAGTTGGTGTATGTGTGTGTGTGTGTGCGTTGTTGTCAAAGATCTGTTTGCATTTGCACCATATCTCGTATTTCCATCAGTGTGAACCGCCTCCAACTTAAAACACATCAGCTCATGCCTGCATAGTTCCGCTGTTGTTAACATGCCTGAGATGGTCATCATACACTCTTTCAGCATGCCTTTCCTGTCACACACACCGGATGCACTTTGACACACACATACACCTTTCTTCAACCCCTGTTATGAAATCTCAGTTATTTTCCTCTGTTTCAGCATGTCTGGTATGCGGTCATTTGTCGTGCATGCGTCGCAAAACTTTGTATCCAACATGTAACTTTTTTTTGTTTAGTTTTATTTTTTAAGAAGTCGCCTTAAATTTGTGTTCCTATTATATAGAATGTACCATTTTGCATGGAAGTCTCTAAGTTTTTATTATGCTTCTCCTCCACCATGTTTTGGTATTTATGTTACGCATACCAACCAACACTTTATGCATTTTAAAACAACTGCCAGTCCACATTTTTCAGAGCTGATATTTTAGTGTTCTTCCTGGAGGGAGCATGCCCCTACACCTCCCTAGTGGGTTTGTGATGAGTTTGCATCCCTACATTTTTGTCTGTAGGAAAATTTCCACAACAGCAAAGCAAGTCTGTCAAATTGAAACAAAGACACTGAGGACAAGTTTTGAAAATGGAGTAGACCTCTGGGTTTCCCTTAAGTTTGTGGAGGTGCAGGGGTGGATTCTTCCTGTTGTTTGACTATATGGTTGCTGTCTCATTTACACCTCTGTTCACGTGCTTAGAGGCTGTGAATGGTCAATGAAATGATATTGTATCTATATTGGCAACTATGATGTGTGTTTGGCTTGTTGCTCAGTTGGTTCTGACTTAATCTGACTTGTTTATGCTGTTTTTATTAATTTAGTCTGAAAAATAGCTCTTCCACCAACTGACTAGAACATGTTAGAAGCAACCTCTAAATATTTAGCTTCTTTTAAGGGCTTGGTGACATTGATTAGATGTTGTTTTGTCTTTTTAAAGAGGCTTGTTTGATTACAACATGACAGCTAAGGAAAGGTTTATCAGTGATTTTGACCTTGTGCTATCTTCCCCTTTTTTTTTTTTTTAATAAAAAATAAGAGCGACTGTGTTCTCTTTTGTTTTTAGTTGGCCAGCCTTATATGGAGATGGCTCCTCTAACCCTAAGAATGGTGTGTGACAGACTCTGATCAGTCTATAGAGGAAGGCTGCCTTTATGTGGAACTACACGCTGCACTTCCTGATACTTCTTAACACCAGCCCTGCCTCCCAGTGGACATTAACTAAAGTGCAGTGGGAGTGGGGGTGTCATTTTTTTACTTGTTACACAGCACCCCCACAGAAATACTGAACTTGATATTCATTCATTTGACTGCACAGTTGCTGGAAGAGCTCTACAAAGTAACCCGGTCATTTTGTGTTCATGTGTGATTTATGCTAATGTCAGAGGCAGTTGCATTTCATTAAGTGTTAAATGCTAGGTGTGAAATTTCCAACTAACACAGTGTGACAGTCATTGATACGGATAAGATTAGGAAGAAGTCGGGTGAAGGATAAATGGCTGCATTCTACAGTGTCCTCCCTCATGTCTGGCGGTGATTCACTCACCATAAATATCCAGTGAAGGTTTTGTCAGTGTCGGACATGCTTCAGCTGCAGTTATCTTATCTGGGGGAGTGTAGAAAGTAGACACTAGTGCCGGGAACTAAAAATTGCATGCTTTGTCTTCTACTTTTGTGTGTGTATCTAAAACTGCTGAAACAAAAACCTCCATAATGTTTGAAATTTTGTGTTGTTATACTTGTCTTTCTGTCTCATCTCAGAACGGGCGCTTAGGTGATGCAGACATAGAACGACTGAAACTGACTGACTCTTATATAAACGGCACACAGGTATGTTTGGTAGCAGTAAGCTTATCATGTAAACTTGACAGTATTTCCTCTTTCTGCTCTGAATGTCTGATTAATTTTCTACATCTGGCCTATGTGTTACAGTACAGGATGGTGGACCCTGCACACGGCATTCTTGATGACAGCTACACACCAGAGGATGACTCCCATGAAGCACACTCAGTATTTTCTGATGAGGGAACCACACGACGGCAAGATAATGGGGTAGGATCACTTAGCGCGCACGTCAGATACAATTGTCCTCAAAAGTCTAAAGTAAATTATTTAAGAACGTTGTGTGGACTGCTTTAATGCATCACGTCCATTTTGCTCTCTCAGATGAAGAAACCAATCTCACGCACAGTCATGCCTTCTGACTCACTGTCCATTGATGGGGGCTTGTCTGTGCCCGGTATGGGTGGCTACAGCGCGACACTGGATCGCCCTTACAGGCAGACTGGAGTACCAGACTACCCCACTGCCACAGTGCCCAGAAACTACCACTATGGCCCTGTTGGTGGTTATGATGACTACCGGGGAGGCCCACCATCAGAGGCTTACACTAGTCTGAGCAGGGGCTCTCACATGGATGATCGCTACAGGTACAGGACTCATGCACAGAGTAGATGCCAGAGAGTCTTTTGCAGTCACTTGTTCTCCTTATTATTGATTATGTATGTATGTGGGAATTCGTCCTTTGAAGTTCTTACATTGCCAAAGTTTACAGTAAACCAAAACTTAAACCAGTAAATTTCCTACACAGAAAGGTCGAACTGTGTTTCTGGTCTGTCCTGTTTGAGACTTGGGCTTTGATGGAATCATTTTTAAATGGGAATTATTGAGGACAGATTTCTCTCTAATACTTTTCATCACTTCATATTTCTAGGCCGGTTGATGGCTACAGAACGCTAGATTCTGGGTACCGGGCCCCGAGCCGTCAGCAGCTTGACCCCTATGCAGCGCAGCCCCAGGTGGGCCGGGGGATGAGGGCCATGGGCTCAGCGATGGAGATGCGTTATGGTCACGGACACTACGGCCTGGAAGATGACCAGCGTAGTGTGGGATATGATGACTATGGCATGGGGCCTCCACCAATGCACCCTGGTGGATATGGTACCATGCCACGCCTGGGCCCTGGCCCCGGAGGCATGGACAGACGGAGACTCAGGTAAATTACAAACTGATTGTGATACCTTGACATTGTGAACTTTTTTTGTGTCTGTACCAGAGTCTAAGTGTGATTGTAGTATGATAACCAAAGTCTCTTTTTTTCCTGTTGCAACACACAGGAGTTGTGAGGACACTTTGGACGGAGATGTCGGCGTTGAACCGTACGCATGGGGTGTTCCCATGACAATGGATAGAGGGAGCATGGCTTCACTGGACAGTACACTTAGAAAGGCTCCTCCCACTTCATGGAGACAGCCAGAGCTGCCAGAGGTGATCGCTATGTTGAGCTACCGTTTGGACCCTGTCAAAACAAACGCTGCCGCCTTCCTGCAGCATCTCACATTCAAAAATGACAAGGTGAAGCAGCACTCGCTTATGGATCTTTATCTGTGAAACTCTTGAATCAGAAAAGTGCAGTCAAGTCGTATTGTTAATTTTTTGGTGTCTAGGTAAAGTCAGACGTGCGTCGTCTGAAGGGAATCCCGGCTCTGGTGTCACTGCTAGATCATCCCAACAAAGAGGTTCACCACTCAGCCTGTGGAGCACTGAAGAACATTTCCTTTGGCCGAGACCCAGACAACAAGATCGCTATCAAAAACTGCGATGGCGTGCCAGCTTTAGTCAGGTTACTAAGGAAAACCCATGACCAAGACCTTACTGACACCATTACAGGTATCACTGTAGTTTTATTTGTTTTTTTATTTGTTTGGATTTTCAGAATGTATTAACATCCTTAGGTCTGAAAATGCATGAGCTTCATATTTGTGGTTCAAACATGAATTAAAAGCCAAAATGTTTATATACTTATCTAGTGAAATTAATGAGCTTCAATTCCATTGTTGCAGGCACTTTGTGGAACCTCTCATCACATGACTCTGTAAAGATGGAAATTGTGGACCACGCTCTGCATGCATTAGCAGACGAGGTGATAGTACCACACTCAGGGTGGGAGCGAGGCAGTAGTGGTGGTGAAGAGAGCTGCAAACCACGCCATTTGGAATGGGAGACCGCCTTGACCAACACAGCAGGCTGCCTTAGGTATGTCAGTTATTGCTGCATGAAACCAGTCAGACTTTTTGAGAACTATTTTGTGTGGTATATTCTTCACTTCATCCTGTTGTCAATAGGAATGTGAGTTCAGAACGCAGTGAGGCCAGGCGAAAGCTGAGAGAGTGCACTGGATTGGTGGATTCACTCATGTACATCGTCCAATCACAGATCAACCGCAAAGACGTGGATAATAAGGCATGTGTTCAATTGACTTTGTCAGAGCATTTCTTAGTTAATCCGGGCCCTACCTTCATGTCAATCTTTGACGAGCGTACTTTCTTGTTGTTGTGCAGTTGGTGGAGAATTGTGTCTGCCTCCTGAGGAACCTGTCCTATCAGGTTCACCGTGAGATCCCTGGCTGCGAACGCTACGCAGACACCACACCCCTCAACCACGGACCTGCCACTGCTAACAAAGGTGGCTGCTTTGGCTCTCGAAAGGGCAAAGGTCAGTGTCAGTTATTCCATTTACATGTTGGAGTTAAACTCTTGAGTGTTGATTTGCTGTTGAAAGGCAGTCAGATGCTGAGGGGTTTCAGCTTGTTGGTGGCGGAAGCTGCTGTTGCTATTTTTCACACTATACCACCGTTTCCCTTTTCCTCCTTTCTTACTTTCCCTCCTTCTCGTCCCTTCATCCTGCCTTCCTTCCCACCCTGCTTCTTATCCCCCTTCTCTCTGTTTAGATGAATGGTTTTCCAAAGGTAAGGAGTCTCATCTTGATTAACTTTTTTAAACTACTGACTCACTCTGTCATCACCCATTGTACTAACATAGAATAACACTTGCCTATTGAAATACAAGTCTCTAATATTGTTGAATGCACATTCAGCCCATGAGCACATTCACCTGATGTTACACATGGCATTGCATGCTTGCACTGGTTGCATGTTTGCAGTATACTGTACATACCATACAAAGTACCAGAGGATAGAGCATATTTAAATGCTAATCCAACACCACTTGTGTTGTTTCTTTAGCTTAATCTGGCCTCTACTCCCTCTTTTATTTTCTACAGGAAAGAAAGATGGAGATGATGGGAGTGCAGATAAAGTTGATATTCCAAAGAGGACAACGCCTGCCAAAGGTCTGTGTGCTTCTGTGTTCTATTAACTGTTTTTACCGAGGAGGGGAAAGGTAGCTATTTTTAATCTGTATTTTTAGTTGTTAAAAAAAGTTCATATTTAGTGAGATAAAATCCAGTTTAAAATTTGGTTCCTTCACTGTGTCACCGATGATAGATCTTTACAGCCTTCTCTGGCCTTCTGGAAAATTTTAAATTCTAGTTCAAGTCACCACATTTCACTGTTATAGCAATAGGCGTTGTATCCTGCACTGTTACATATTGTCAAATTTGTAAACTCAGCTCTGTCTTGTGTACCTCAGGTTATGAACTACTGTTCCAACCAGAGGTGGTGCGTGTTTACACGTCGCTGCTCAGAGAGAGCAAGAACCCGTCTGTACTGGAGGCCGCTGCCGGAGCCATCCAGAACCTGTGTGCAGGCCGGTGGATGGTTAGTGCTGTTTTTTTTTTTTTTTTGTTTTGTATAATGACACCCAAATTATACTTCTGTTCTTTTTCCATAGTAGATATGAAAATGCTCTAACGTGTGGATATTCTCAACCCTCTGTAAATTTTCTAGTATGGTCGGTATATTCGGGCCACTGTGCGTCTAGAGAAGGGACTCCCAATGATGGCTGAGTTACTGGCCCATGGCAATGACCGAGTGGTTCGGGCAATGTCCGGAGCTTTGAGGAACCTCGCCATCGACAACCGCAACTGTGAACTGCTAGGTAACCTTGACCCTCATTAATTAGTGTATTATCTAAGAATGCATTTTCCCTATACTGCTCCTTTTCAAGAAAAAGTGAGAATATTTTCTTGTGGATTTTTTAAAAATGTAATATAATAAATATGTTTTTTCTTGTAGGTTTGCATGCAGTGCCTCACCTTGTGGCCAATCTGCCTGGAGGTCAGAGTCAATCTGGGCGCACTCTGTCAGAGGAGACAGTGGTGTCTGTACTGAGCACGCTCGCAGAAGTGCTTGGCAACAGTCTGGAGGCAGCAAAAACCCTCCGAGCCTCACAGGGTATCGAGAGGCTAGTGCTTATCAACAAGGACGGGTAAGTATTTTTATTACACTCATACGTGTGTGCAAACAGCTGCTTTCATCATACGGCTTGTCACAGCGTTTAAAGCACTGCATCTGCTCACACATTAAAGATTAAACCATTAAAGATGAAAACCAAGGCCTTTTTTTAACACTTCCCTGTATTTTGCAGTAAACGTTCAGACCGTGAGGTGCGGGGGGCGGGACAGGTGCTGCAGCTCGTCTGGGCCCATAAGGAGCTGCGTCGGCCTCTGGAGAAAGACGGCTGGAAGAAAACGGACTTCATGGTCAACCTCAACTCCGCCATCGGCACCACCAATGGGCCCAGCAGCCAGTCCAACGGCACCTATGAGGACAGCACCACACCGCTGCTCGACAGAGGTCAGAGGGAAACCAATTATATAGGTGTAAACATGTTATAAGGAATGTTGAGGTCCTGCATTTGATAATATTGAGCTTTATATATTTATTCTGTTGTCTATAATGTACTGGAGATTATGGTTGGGGAAAAAAAATCAACTTGTAGTTCATAATAATTATTTTGAAGATAATTCAAACATGATGCAGGAAAGACGAATTTGCCTGCATACAAAGCTTGAGTTTTGCTTTTTGAGTGATTCTAGTGTTTTTTTTCTTCATCATAGGAGAGAAAAGAGACATGATTCCTTTAAACGACCTTGGCCCTGGTTAGTACATTTACTATCATAACTTAAATCCCTGATAATTTTACAGTAGCATCCTTTTTCAGGTAACATTTGGTGTAATTTTCCCCACTGTTGTGATGGTCTTTCAGAAGCCTATTCTACACTGGACCAGAGGGGAGAGAGGAGACACACTCTGGAAGAGACCACAGACACTTTACCGGTACCTGATGCTAAACTCACAGACATCTACACACTGGTTTGCTGACTAAACTACACTAACCCCTAATCTCTGCACAATTCCTTTTAACAGTTCTTTTCCTTTTAAACACAGTTACTGACCGTTGTCTCTTCTCACACTCACGGCCTCTTCCTCTTCTCTCTTTTTTCTGGTTGTCTCTCAGCGAGGGGTATATGGGGGCAGAAAGGGCTCCCTGCCCCTGTTGGACTCCTACGATGGTTAGCCCTCCCCCTCCCCTCTACCCCCCTCTGCATGTAACAGCATGGTATGTCCAACTGACCTCACGTCCTGCATGGACTCTTACGGCTCTTTTCCTTTGTCTTCGATAACTAAACCCTCAGCAAATCCTCTTGATGTCTCTGGTGGTGTACTTAAAACACTGGTTCAGGTCTACTGGGCCGATCTTTAAGTATCGTGCTGGTATAGTATGCTGCGAGGTGCTCCTTGTGTGTCAGTGTAAAGATGAAGATCAAACTGAGACTAAAGATTTTAGACTTCAAAATAATGGTTTATGCCACAGCGATGTCACAACACCAGCCCTGATGACACTGTAGGAACTTGTAGTCGGGATTTGTAAGGGTACTCTCTTGTGGTCAAGTAGGGCATTACATCAACAAAAGTCACAGTGTAAACCGTCTTAATATGATTTTTGGGTTTAGATCCTTTAGGCTTTTTTTTCTGTAATGGTAATGTCATTAATTAACTGTTTTCACCTTGCTCATTTCATCAGTTAATGGCTTTCTGATGGAAACTTAAATTCAGGTATGGTCAGCTTTTAGGGGTCAAATCAGCTAAATAATCAGATATTTGCGTTTACTTAATCCAGACTATTATTATATCAG
The DNA here is from genome assembly GCA_037367365.1 of Apogon talboti. Classification (NCBI taxonomy): domain Eukaryota; kingdom Metazoa; phylum Chordata; class Actinopteri; order Kurtiformes; family Apogonidae; genus Apogon; species Apogon talboti. The sequence continues at coordinate 21,005,079 of JAPQRQ010000002.1, forward strand.
CCTTTGATAATCCACTATCTGTTGACATCTATTCATATGTCAGGGATCATTAACTCCTGATATCGTATTCAGTGTAATTAAATTACACAATAACTGTAATTATAATCTGTTTCAATTAATAACAATATATTAATTACAGTTCTAGATGTTGGCGATTACAAAAGGCTAGATCAATAAGTTATAACTGATGCAGTGTTATGACACAAAATAATGGATCAGAAAATTTAAAAAAAAGTCAGATTATTTTGTTACAAAAACATAAATGAATCAAACATTGTTGCTTTATGTTAAAGTAATTAAAATATTTGTATTGCTAATTAGTAATGTATTATAATATTTCATGAGAAACCTACCTAACACTGCTTTCACTGCACAATGAGAATTAGTATAAAACTATGAAAGTTTTTTTTTGTTGTTTTTTTTTTTTCCCTATTTCCTGTTTTACTTCAATATTGACTGTAATTTTACCGTCAGTGATATCCTGATGAAGAACAGCACATAATATTTAACAGGAAAACAGAAGGTTCCTGCTCAACTGTAGTGTCACTGTGTATTTGACTGGAACAAAAAATGAGTCATTTGTAAGTTCAGTTCACAGAGATGGGGGGGGGGGGGATCTGGTGAAAATGATTAGTCAGGGAATATGTTTTTGAGGGTTACTGAATCAGAGTGGAGCTGTTCAATAAGACAGAGGTTCAGGTTGACCGTTCTTTTATACGTCTGATAATCGGTGTCTGTTGCTCTTCATCAGGAAATGACAACCACTGTGAACATATTGAAGAGAAATTGGAAATAGTGGCCGTGCACAGGGTCACATTTTGATGCTCCCTCTTTTCCAGAAGTGACGCGTCCTGTTTATGCGCTGTAATATTTAATGTGTTATTCTAGTGGCTTTTTCTCCAGCACTGAGGCTTTTTAGGAGCGAAAAGGTTCTTTATGCCCAAGTTCCACACACTTTCAGTAGCTGTATAACAGTAAGCATTCATTTTCAACATGTACGTCTAATTGAATCTATATAGGAAGTGTGATTAAAGGGACAGTTGTGACAGCACTAGTGTGCAGTTTGCCATACTTATACCACATAGTGAGTCTTTGTGTTGCCTTTGTGTAATTGACCCACTTTACTGTTCTGTACATGTGTTCTCCATGCTTGAATTGACACAATGTTCTCTACTCCTGCAGAAAAACTGATCGTGTGCATCACCCAGACCGGGCCGTCCCTGCCCTACCACTGCTACTGAGGAGAGAACATCCAGATGCACGGATTCTCTCGGCCCTTCCCCCCCTCCCCCCCGTTTCCCCCCTCCCCTCTTACTCTCTCCATCGCCACACAGATGGGATTAGAAGACGAGGGTCGACATCCAAAGAAAATGGTTGTGTTTGCAAGCGAAATGCAGCACACGCGTTCAGATATATAAAACACCGACTTTTTTGCAAATTCATTGTAGCAACAGAAATATATTCCGTTTTTAAATTATAGTTCTTCTGTAAAGGCAATCACCTTTGTTGACAATCATTTAATTGGTGGTGTTGTCATCTTGTTTTGTTTTGGTTTTTTTTTCTTGTTCTTGTCAATTTTTTGGTAAATTTTGTCATGGTAAACTTGTTGCCGCCAACACCCGCATCCTAATGATGACTTTGTATGTAGACTTACTTCTATGTAGGGTATATACTGTATATAAAAAGAAAATGGGATGACTGCATTAGGTTTGGCTCATTAATTTAAATCGTCCCTCTGCGGGGAACGTTGAGAGTTTTGACTGGCCGACGTTACGGCAGGACATGGCTGGCCTGTAGATTAAGAATGTTGTTTATATAGGAGTTATTTTCCTGTCTAGAGTTATTTTCTCTCGTTGGGATGGGCACAGGTGTAGACAAGAAATGGCAGGTGTGTGTATATTTGACATACAGTAAACCTGTGGCTGTGCTTGTGTGTGTATTTGTGTGGAAAATGAATATGGACCTTTCAGAGTGAGTGTTTTTATGCCTGTGTACGGAAGCAGACCCATAAGACCGTGAATTGATTATTTTATTTGTTCAAACTGTTTTTATCGTCTGCTCCTACTCCTGTAACAGTTAGTTTTGTGTCAGCTTTTATGAACAGACTGCCTCTTTTTGTGTTCAGTACCTTAAGTTTCACCTTTTTTTTTCACTCACCCAGTGGGAAAAAAAAAGAAAATACGATTTGACCTGCTGTGTTTTTAATTTTCCTGTCTAATTTTAACCAGAGCAGCAAAACGTCAAGCTGAACACGAAACAAACACTACCAAACCACTAACACCACTTTGATATCCAGCTACACTAATCATTCCTGCTACTTCACACTATAGATAACTTGACAGTGTTTTCTTTCATTCAAAACACTTCAAGAGACTGAAATAAGTATCAGAAATCACTTCTTGCTGCTGTTCGGCAATATGGCCATTAATGTGCACAACAGGATTTTTACAACACTTAAATTTAGGGAGGCGTCTTTCCTCAGAGGAGACTCGAGTAATGAAACATACTGACACTGAATTTGGGAGGCTAACGAAAAGCACATCTTGGACATCTGTTTTTGTCTTAACTTTTTCCACTGATTGTTTTTGTATTT
>JAPQRQ010000002.1:21007771-21030742 GCA_037367365.1 Apogon talboti
GGGGGCAGTTGGGATGGTTGGTGAGTGCATTATGCAAATTGTTCTACTTTTTAGCCCCAGTTTTACAGCTGAGTTTATTTTAAAGGCAAAAGAGACCAATCATCTTTTTTTTTTCTTTTTCGTAACTTTCCACACACATAGTGTATTTGTAATGTTGCCTATCCATGTAAAACTATGATGTACCATTCATACCTGCCTTGGCTCTGAGAAGTTGCTTTTTTCAGTAAAGTATGTAACTGGTTATACTGTTGTTTTTATAAATAAAGATCTTTTCTTAGACCAGAATGGGCCTGTGTGATTGATGTGGCTGTGTGGTGAATGAGGAAGGACTGCCGGGTCATGTAGGTAAACACGGCTAATTAAAGAGAGTCATTCTGACCGTCCGGGAAATTTCATCCTCTTGCTCTTGTTAAGGCAAATAGCAAGTGCACAAACTATGCACCATGATGACAGGTATTCACTCACTAACATCAGTGCATCAGGATTGTTTTGTGTGAATGCATTCATTACCCTGAAGATGAAAGTTGCACCTCAAATAGATGTGCTGATTTCTATGAATCTTGGTACATTGACAAAGTGAATATCTACAAGTGATTAGATCAACTTCCTAACAACATGCATCCTGTTGGAGTTGAAGGCTGTTAGGTGGCGACATGCTCGTCTCTGCTTTCGTTTCCAGTTGCACGCTGAGCAGACATGTTGACAGGGACTAGTTGTTATGCACATGTGTGGTACACGGTGTTTGTCAGGTTTCAGCCTTGTCGAAGGGTTGGACAGGGTCGTCAAAGGGTTGCGGCGTTTGGAGTATGTTACACATCTGAAATGAACCCCACAACGAATGAAAAGCAGCTGTTGGATCACGAGGGTTTTATGTGTGTAAAAGTTTTAACTTTATGGCCATGGTAATGTGATGTGTGTGCGTGTCAGCCAGTGACTCAGAAGAAGTCACACAGCCTTTAAATGTTCCTAAATGTGACTGTGGGTGGTTTGGGACTGAAGGGCTACTTTATATGAAATATAATATTTAACACAGATTATGGAATAAGTATTCAGATCATAAAGTATTAATACATGAAAATACTGTATATAAGTAAGCATTCTGCATACCTGACCTTAGTTTATAAACACAGTGAGCAAATAGTGCCTTAAAATGATCCCTGCCAGTGTTTTACTATAATATATATGGTAATTTTGGGTTAATTTTACTGCTGTAGATGCTTATGGTTGAGCTCAGTGAACTACTTGATGTACTATTGGTAGTTGAATGTATGTCACTGCATAAAATTCTACAGAATCACCATTTCAATTACTTTTTGCAGTGTATAATATAGTATAGAATAATCAAGCCAATTTAAGGCAAGACAAGTTTATTTGTATAGCACAATTCATACACAGGATAATTCAACATGCTTCATAAAGACATAGACAAGAATAAAGATTAAAAACAGTAAAATAAAGAATTTCAAATAGAATATTTAAAAAAAAATTAACATAAAAAGCGCAGATAAAAACCATTTCAGTTGGCATATAAAGCGCTAAAAAATAAATATTTTCAGCTTGGACTTAAACACTGTCAGAGTTGGGGCTCGTCTAATATCATCACAGAGAGAATTCCCTTTTCCTGGAATTGTCAGAGTCCATTTTAAGTTGATTACTAGTGATGTCATTGTTAACATGCACTCTACACACACCAAAAAATTATATTAATTACAAAAAACAAAAAACTGATCGGTCAAGAAGTGGGTGAACCGTAAGATACAGTATTTACTTTTTAGAACATTTTATACACCTCATATATGCACTTGGCCAGAAACAGAGCCATTAACACTGCAAATTAATCAACTTATTGATTATTCGTGCACGCCTGTCCTGTTAAGAAAAACATATCTCTAAAAGACAAAATTTCAAGAGTTCAGAAAGACAGAGCTATTGATGTGCATTTTCCAGCTAGACGTAGATGCCTTTTAAGCAGTTTATTTACAGTATTGTGCAAAAGTCTTATTATATTAATGGAATATTCACATTTTTTCTGAAATGCATAACCACATACATGCATTTCTCAGTAATGTGTACAGCTGGAAAACATGGTAAATATAAGACATTCTGAAGGCGTGTAATATGACAAGATTATTTAAGAAAACATCCAGACAGTCAATCCAAAAGAGCTGAAGATTTACTGACGTCACACTGAATACTGACTTGACCTGCAGAAGCTGTTTAGTTCTTTTAGTTCAGTAGTTTTTGTGTGTGTTTCAATACCCCTTCATATTTCTTGTTAGAAATAAAGACACGCTCCCATGATAACCCTGCAAAAACAACAAAGCTAAAGGCTGACAGACATTGTCACAGTTCTGTACCTCCAGACACTTTATCCTTCACCTTTAAATTCAATTCATTTAGATATATGTAGTTTTAGTGGATAGGAAGGGGATGAATTGTTGTAATCTGAAAAGCTTTCAGACAAACGTAGTGCCTTTGAGATGTATTGGAGTACAAGTAGTATAAGTAAAGTATTTCAAATTTCTACTTATTTATGCTACTTGAGTAAAACTACTTCACTACTTAACTGAATATGAGTAAAGCCTGAAAAACCCACTATACAAATGAGTGTATTTCAGTCAAAATACATTGGTTTACAGTCTCAGTACCAGGTAAAGATAATGTATGTTCGTGATAATCATAGGGTGACAGATGCACTCGAGTCTCCAGAGGTCTTGTCTTGTTGCTTAAACCCTGTGATATATGAGTGAGAAGTGTGTGTGTGTTAGTCAGTGAGCATGTGTGATGTTTGTAACCTGTACAACTGGTACTCTCACACCCTTCACTAAACTTGAAACCCTCAAACGCAGCAGATTCTCCCTCCCTCCTCCCCGTGTCCTATCGTTGGGTGTCATATCTATTTAGGGCTCCCCCGCTGTTCATTTCCTCTATATCTCTTTAGCTCAAATAGAAACAGCGACATTCAACTCTGCCTCACAAGACCCGAGATCTGCGAGGTCAAGACCAAAGGAATATATTTGAGTGTGTCTGTCTAGAGGAGAATATATGATGTGAGGAGAGTGTATGTTAAGGACACCACTAGGTCTGTTACAATGCTCTGTAAGGTAGGGAATCTACAAACCAAGGAGCCTGTGTCTTGCTTTCCTTCCTTATGATCTTTGTGAAGCAGAGCTGAGTAAAAGCGAAGGAACTGCTCTGTCTCCCACTGCATCTCATGGATTCATTCTCAGAACCCAGTCCGTCCTCCTCACACTCCGATGAGGAATCCTGTGATCGTACTCCAGCTCCGGACTCGTCCCGCCGCACCACTCACACAGGGAAGTCAAGTGGGCTCAGCGGCCTGGGCTACGGGCTGACTGTGGCCTGGCACCACCTGAGGCCCTTCATCCCCTTCTTCCTCATCAGCTTCATGGTGGTGGCCCTCGTCTACCTGATGCAGGCCATCATCTTCGGCGGGCCCTTCAAAGACCCGCTCTTCTTTGTTAAATTCAACGAGCGCTGGCCCAGGCCCGGTCCAAAACAACAGGACTCTCCGGCCCCGGACACTGTTTTCATTCCTGTCCCACCTTCATCCCTGGAGGAAGACCTTTTGGACCTACACAGAGACAACGGGACAAAGTGAAGGGCTGGATTCAAATGGATTTTCTTGTTTCTTAAAGTGATTGATAAAGCTTCTGGTGGATATGAGCAACAAGGGATTAAAAATACAGACTTGTATTTCACTTTGTTAATTCTACAGTACACATTTTAGCCTTTTTTTTTTACCAGACTCCTAGTATATTACAGGTTTTATATGTCTCAGACTGAATGAAAGGGGTGATGACAAATCAGGAGCTTCTCAAATGTTGGTCTGATGTTACCTCAGTCCTTTCATTCTCTCTGAACCACAATTGAAAGACAAACACATCTGTAGTGCCCTGTGCATCTCTGGTGTTCTATGGAAGGTTTTTGGTACAGGACTTTTGTAATCATTTTACATCAATGCCTATTAAGTTATAAAAATACCCTAACTGGTACCTATTTTACTGACTCTGGGAAATGTTGCTCTGATATTTATAGGAAAGCACCAATGCTATCAAATGTTGATCATGTGTTTCTGTCTGTGACAGTCTGTTAACTCTAGTGCTACTTCAGCTCCTCCCTTCAACACATGTACATTAATTATCACCTCACATAGTTTAACACACTGTGTTTGGTCAACCAGGTCGATGCATGTGAACTTCTTATTTAGTTACTTTTCTTAGTGTTGAATACTAACGAGTGTTGTAAACATTTTGTCCAACAATTGGAAAAGACACAACTCCTTAATGATCATAATCATTATGTTATATTGGCCAATTCAGAGACTCAATATCTTTGCCTGAGCAATGACAGAAGCTGATTTTTAAACAGGAAAGTAAAAAAAGAACCACACTAGACAAACTGTGCCAACTGTAATGACAATAATTGTTTTTGTTTGTAAAATAAATACTGTTAAATTGCCCAAATGTCTGATATATCAAATATGATATAAAACAAACATATAAATGGTTATGATTATTATTAGTAGCATTAGTACTAGTATTAAATTTTATTTGTATATTATTTGATTAAGTAAAAATACTCACATCCAATTACAGTAGTATCAACTACATCCAAACAAAAAACAATGTGACATAAAAAACTGAGAGCAAATAATAAAATACACAAACTAAACTAAACTAAACTATTACTAAAATAATATTACGTTGGCAGAGTCTTATGGTCAATGAGAAACAACTGTTGCATATTGTTGTCGCCCTAGCTACAGTCTGTCGCCCTCTGGTGGCGGAGCGGCGGTACTACCCCTAAATGTTGCCGGTCGGGACCACGCTGACCCGTGATTGACCTCAGGAGTCGGACAGGAAAAGTGACCAAAAACAGAAAAATATACCATATTTTCATTTAAAAATTATAAAACAAAATTTTAACAATACTTGATTTTATTTTGTGGATGTGGGAGTGGATTGTAAGAGCTTCCAAAAGGTGAGTTAACCTCATATCCATTACATGTTTAAGAAACTAGGAGGAAAAGGTTCTCAAAGGGATTTTATTTTTGTATCGATGTAATTCGATATGGTTAGAGTTAATATAACGGTGCTCATGACGTGTTAACTAAGCAGTTACTCCAGCTGTCATGACTGGTTTACATCATGTTTCTCTGGGCCTGTGCTAGCTGCTCGTGCATTGATGCTAACCTGCTAATGAACAGGTGTGTGGGTCAATGTCAACACGGTTTATTACACCTCATGCAAAGTGCATTTAACTGCTTTTACTCGTTACTCAAGTTACCTATTTATAACTACAGGTTTGAGGTGAATTTTCAAGCATGCAGCACAATATTACACAGTTCTGTCTTGAAGATAGTGTTGAATTACGTATTAGTTGTATTTCCAGCAAACACCAAAATAACAATGAACAAATAGCTCTTCTCAAGACCTTACCTCAAAAATGTAAATCTTCATCACGTCTTCGTCATCCACCCACTGTCTCCTCCTTTGTGCTTCTCGTCGACAGCTGATGGAGAGATGTGGTGTTACCAAAAACCTGACTTTGAAGCCCTCCTCATCGCTGAGCTGCAGAGACAGCAGCAGTGTAGCCAGTTCTGTGACACACTACTTAAAGCAGGAGGTATGAAGATAATCATAAAATCCACTGTTCATCCTCAGCACTCAGCACGTGTGAGTGATATTTAAAGAAATCATAGTCAGTCAACACTTTTTTAGACATTGTGATTGTGATGTGAGTAATGAAGTGCTAACTGCTTCATTATACTGCTGTTGAATGAGCACAAAAAAAGCAAATAATTGACCACCACTCTCTTTCAATGTCATTATATGTGATGGCAGTCAACAACAACGACACTGACCAATACAGATGCATATGTGCAGTTTTAGTTTTTTATCATTACTGGTGTGTGTTCTGTTCTCCTCCAGGTTTATCGGTGCCGGCTCACAGCTGTATGCTTTCAGCTATCAGCACCCAGTTCTCCTCCTCTCTGTCCTCCATGCCGGTGCCTCCAGCAGGACAGAATCGTCTCCTAGAGTTTCAGGCTCTTGGCGCCTGCACACTCCTCCACATCGTGCGACTGCTGTACTCCGGAGAGATGGCAGGGGAGGGGGAGAAGGAGAAGCAAGAAGCCATTTCTGCTGCAGCCAAGCTGGGCATCCATGGGCTTGTGGAGGTCACACAGAAGGAACGGAAATGCAGAAATGCCAAAGAAGGGGGCCAGTACAAGGAGGTGGGAGTGCAGACGGAGACGCTGATGTTGAAGGAGGCTGATATGAGACAGGGACAGTGGAGGAGAGAGGTTAGGGATGGGAGCACCCTGCTGTGGAGAGAGGCTTCACCGGGCAGTGGAAGAGAAACATGGACTCAGACAGAAGAGCAGGTGAGCTCTGCAGTCTGCAAACAGACCTGTAGGAAGAAGCTAAATACTCGTAACGGTCTCACCACTGAAAAATTTGACTAAAAAATGAGAAAATGTGTTTATTACAAGGCCAAGGTTTATTTATATAGCACATTTAAAAACATACACTACTGCCCCAAAGTGCTGTACATAATCATGAAACAGAATATAAGTAAAAGACAATAAATAGAATAAAATAAAATATTAGAACAATAAAAATAAACACTGAAAACAATAATTTAAAACTCTAAGATAATGGTAAAATATCCAGCTCAGCTCATATTAAAAGCCAGTGCAAAAAAGTGAGTTTTAAGCAGTGATTTGAAACTTTCAACAGAAGGCTTGCCAAAAACAAACAACGTAAACACTGTTATTTTTGAGAGATTTCATTTTCTTAAATTTAGTGGGAACACAGATTGTCACACTGTTAAAATAACGAAAACAACCTTTTCCCTCTGCTTGCTCACTTCTGGTTAAATCTACAGTGGTGGAAAAATGTTTTTGGACACCCTATGCATTTGTGATATAATGCATTAAGAATCACTTTTAAGTCATTGAACTCTTCCAAGTATTGTTCCTTTCTCCAAACCCACATCCTCCCTTCTGCATGTGCTCAGTTCCATCTAGGTCAAAACTGCAAGGTAATGAAACTGCTAGATAATGAAACACATTCAGTACGTGACATGTTGAAACTCTCAAGAATTTAGTTTTGTTATTTTTTCTTTTTAACAATAAACAAAAAAAAAGTCATTTGTAGTTGTTTGTGTCTGACTGATGCAGCCACACCTTGAAACAAAAACAAAAAAAAACGATTTTTCAGCAAAAATTGCACAATATTTTACATTTTGTAAAATTTTAAGGGTGTCTGAAAACAACCCAATCTTGTATCTTATCAGCTGCAGTTAGGTCTGGGCAATCTGGCCATAACATCAGATAATGGTCTTTTATAAAATCATGATCGATAATCTCTTCTAAAATACAGGCAAGTTACAGTGTAACTAGCCCATGACCACCCTCTGAAATAATGCCATAAATGGACTGAAAGAAAGTCACAAGCTCTCTAATCATGTGAGAGTTTTTCAACAAACACACAGGGGTCTGTGTCAGAGGTTAGTGCAACGCTGTCTGTCAGATACTGTAATTACACTGATAAATTGGCTGTTTACAATGAGTGTTGGCTGAGTCGGAAAGTTTTGAAAGTGCTGGTATTTAATGATCTGTATTATCCCTCTGAAAAGTAAATTATATACCAAATTAAGATCAATGATAGGATTGTAAGATCAACCGTGGCTTCAATATTGTATCAAAACAAAGATTTTGTTTATTACATTTTTTCCTCTAGATATAAATTCACTGCAGAGCAAAACAGTACGATACCCTGGTGCATATCATGAGGAAATAATATTAATAGAACCATAAAGGAGTTAATTCTTTCAAAATAGTGTCTCTGTTTTGAAAGACTGAAGCATGACATTAGCCCCAATCAAGTATTTGAAGTGTTATCCAAAATCATATTCTGTTCCTCAGTCTCTTCCTGCCGTCCAGTAACTTTGCAGTTCTCATCATTTCAGCCATTCCATCAGGGTTTTTCTGCAACACCTCTCATCCTGTATTAGATGCATTCGATTCTTAAAATTAGATTACTTTTGAAAAACTACTGAAACAAATGCTTTACACGAATTAGCATTTTTTCTTATAACAAAAATGAGTCATTTTTAGGTTTTTATACTTTCTTGAACTTCCTTTTTTCGCAGTGCGCACCGACCTCTCAGCCATCCACCTCCTTCGACACCATCGATATGAACACTCTGCAGACTTTACGACAGACCGACTCTCATCTCGTTCTCCCTGAGATTCCTTACATCCCAGTCTCACTTGTCTACACGCCAGATGAAAACCAAGCCTTGGCACCATCTTATTCTTCTGCCTTAACAGTTGCACAGGCACTTCCTGCAGCTGGACACGGACCTGTTTCTACTGTGGTCCTGCCATCTGTGCCCCCACCCATTTACCCATTTCCTAGCCAAGCCCCCCAGCCTGCTGCCGGACCTCAGACGTGGTGGTCTGGGTCTCATGCGACCGTTGAGGGTGAGGTATTGGAAGACGAGGGGTTTGAAAAGTTTGAAGATAACATCACAGGATTTATCAGCAACTTTCTAAACTCAGAGAAGGAGGAGAAGGGCTCTCGTGGAAGGCGAGCGGGGAGGAGACGGGGATCGAGGGGGAGGGGGAGGGGGACGGCAGAGACCAGAGCCAGGAGTCCACGAGTAAGCCGGAGGGGACGGGGCAGATTAATGCAGACTGTGGATGTGCAGGATGTGGGGGCCAGCACGGTTGCAAAGATGTTTCTACAGAGGTGGGGGATGCAGCTGAACAGGACGACGGGTCAGGGTGGTGGAGCGGTCGGCAGGAAGCTGTGCATTAAGACCAGAGCCGTTGTAATATCAGGCCGAAGTGTTCAGAGGAGAAGACCTAGGAAAGCACAGGAATTCATTGGAGGTGGAAACGTACAGCCAAAGTGTGAGACTGGACGAGCAAACAGGAGGACAGTGCATAAGATGAACAAGGTGAACATGTTGGCTTTCTGCAACTTATTCTGATTTTAAATTCACATAATATGTAAAAACGCATAAATAACATCACTTTATGACATATGTTTAAATAACTGGGAATATATGGTTAAAAAAAGAAAATGATGGATGCATTAGTAATGACAATAAAGATTTATTGAAATAAGGCCATAATAATATAGTTAATTAATAAACTAATTATTCATTGCATCCAGAGGAAGGTAGTGATTCAGAGTCAGTGACATCACTATCATGTCATCTTGCATAAAAACACAGTACATACTGTATAACAGCTGTAGTGTTCATGACAGCAATGCATTGTGGTCTGACATTCAGCCACTTAATTAGGCACACCCTGCTAGTACTGGGTTGGACTCCCTTTTGAATCCAGAACTATCTCAGTTTTTTGTGCCATAGGTTCAGTAAGGTGTTGGAAACATTCCTCAGAGGTTGTGGTCCAAATTTGACATGACAACCATGATGTAAATCTGACTGTATTGGAATGAGGTATATTCCAGTATGGAGGATGAGTACACTGAACTCATTTTCAAGAAACCAGTTTGACATGATGTGAGCTGTGTGACACGCTGCATTGTCCTGCTGGAAGTAGACATCAGTAGATGTACACTGTGGTCATAAAGGTGTGCGAAGTTTTCATTTATACTTTTATTATTCTATTATTTTACTGGACTTACCCATTTGAGATCACATTGGGCTGTATGTGGCACCTGAACTAAAATGAGCATGACACCCTTGATTATTGATACCTACAGTATAATTTTTGCACTTCACAAATTCATCCTGTAGGCTGGATGGGACCCCCCATGCATTTGGGGAAAAGTACCATGAGGCCACTGCAAAACCACACACATGGCCACATGTTTGCCACCCCTGATACATGCTGTACGTACATCACTCACCTTTTCTCTTTGGTTTCAGGATGGTCCTCCAGTTCCCAGAGCTCAGAGGGGTGGAGCCAAGTCATCATCATTGCCCTTTGGTTCCACTCCTGTTGACTTTTACAGTGCCAACTCCCCCATTCTCTCCACCCAGCTTCCGGTGTCTTCCACACTGCTGCCCTCTCCCGCCTCTCCACCCCATGGGAACCAACCCGAACAGATCGACCATCTCCTGGACGAAGTGATGTTCAGCTTTGACATTTTACCAAGCAACAACGAACAGTCTCAGCCTTCTCTTCTGTCCAGTAGCAATACTTACCCCCAAATCAACCAGCAGAGTAGTACCACACAGGGGGCTGCTGTAGCAGAAGGAGCTGGTGACTCTGCAAACTGTGACGTGCCCGTCCTGCAGCAACAGGGAGAGGGAGAGCTGAGCGACTTCCTTGACTTCCTGCAGTCATTTGAGGGACACAGCTATGCCGCCAGGGAAGAGAAGGAGTCAGATGGCCCAAGTTCCAAAGAGCCGAACGCTGGCCCCAGCAAAGACAAGATAAACAAGATCCAGATTACATCTCACATACCTCCCAAAGACCCTCCTTCATATGACGCTGCCAAACCTTCTCAAATAACTGAAGGGCAGCAGAATGAAGAGACTGGAATCCCACCGAAGCATTCACAGACATCTGCTGATTGTGCCGTTGCCCCCACACATCCTGAAGCGCCGAGGAGAGTCAACACACCAGCTAAACGGAGGCAGAGGAATGCCTGTCGGTTCTCACTGGAGAAACAGAGGGTGAAGGTGAAGAAGCCAGAACTGCCGAGTGACGGCGAGAAAAAACATCATCACCTGCTGGACAAGCAGCTCCAGCAGATGCCTGTCGTGAAACTGGAGAGGAATGGCCCACTGCCCGCGAATATTACCCTGCGGAGGCACAGCTATGAGGTGTGACAGAGTTTTCAAATTAGTCCCTGCGAGCATTTGCGTTGATGAGTGCTGTCATCGTCAGTGCGGCCGACGTCAAGATGCAGCTGCTAATCGTGATGAATCCCTAAAATGTCAAAGAAATGTGTTAATAATCGGTCTCTTTGTTTTGTTTTTTCATTTTTCAGGATTCTGCTCTAACATCCTCATCAGCGAAACATCCCAGAGATGCTGGACTCGAAAAGAATCACAAGGTATTCAAGAGCTACCCAATCAGGATCAGGTGTGGGAAAGCACATAAGTCGGTGAGTGTAAAACAAATGAGCTGAACTTTATAATTGATGTGAATTAGCTCAGTATGTGCATGTGTGATTTCACAGTTCAACAGTGAATGGATGATTCATGAGTAGATGGATAAGTAAAATGAAAAAACACAAATAAGTATATTTTCCACAGTACATAACACAGTAGACCAGGGGTGTCCAAAGTCGGTCCTCGAGGGCCGGTGTCCTGCATGTTTTAGATATTTCCCTCTTCCAGCACACCTGGATGCCATTACATCATTATCAGGCTTCTGCAGAGGTTGGTGATGAGCTGATCATTAACTGAACCCGGTGTGGTGGAAGAGGGAAATATCTAAAACATGCAGGACACTGGCCCTCGAGGATTGGAGTTCAACACCCCTGCAGTAGACCATATTCACATGGAGGCCATTTTCCTCTAATGTCACAAGATCAACTGCTGCCATCTGAACATTAATGTCACACTGATGTATTTTAGTTTAGTGAATGTAGAAAATCTAGCAAACCATTATCACTTAACTGGATGCTGAAAATATTAAGGGATAGTGTACAGTATGTCAAGTTAAAATATGTTAAAAACCATTATCTGTAACATAATATCACAGGAAAATAATAAATATCCTGCTGTCTTTTCACTGCATCAAGTGCTTGGCTTTGACCTGAACACAGACGCATGAGTTCAACTGGATATAATGTCATTTAATGAATATCAAAGCATTTTATAGTTGGTGGAAAGATTTAAAGAGAAAAATGTAAAGCTGTCAGTATTTATAGGTTATTATGATAATATTTTATTGGTCTGACCCACTTAAGATTGAATTGGGGTCCATGTGTGATCTACACTGATTTTGACATCCTTAATTGCCATCACCTCTGTGAGTCAGGCCCATAAAAAAGGCGCGCCCATTTTATCAGTGTAATTTTTGCATTCACTATTTCATCCCATGGGTGGGCCGTATGTTTGACATCCTTACTCTGACAAATAAACACTGGAAGCAGCATGAGCAAGACTAATATAAAAATCTAGGGTGTAAATGTAGGTCAGTGGTTCTGATTCTTTGGGCCAACAGACAAGGCCCCCCACTGGTATTTTCCATTTAGCCCAAAGCTGTTTATGTGACTGGACTCTTTTTGTGTCATAGTGTCGACATTTTATTAAAGCTTAATGGTCTTACAGGTCAACATCCCATTTCTTGAGGAACCTCTTTCACCGTCTCTTCCTACGTGTCAGAAATATTCCCGGCGAGGCAGGCCCAGAAAAAATGGGCACCTTCCCCGTTTATCTGATGGAGATGTTTCCAGAGCAACAGCAGAGCGTGATGAGGGTCAACAAATAGAGTTAACACAAGACAGATGTGAAAATCATGATGACGAATCGACAGTGCAGGAAGAGGAGGAAGAGCTGGCAAGAAGAGGGAGGAAGAGGAGAATGGAGTCAGATGATGATGATGCCAGGTTGATGAAGAGGTTTTGTCCTGAGCCACAGCCAGTGCTCCAGTCTCCACAACATGACTGTGAAGCTGCAGAAATAGAAGAGATTGATGTAGAGACTGTGTCGCTGTCCAGCGAAGGAGATCCTCTACTGAGGAATGAGGGTGAAATCAGAGGTGGAGTCGTTGAGGAGAACCCTGGAGAAAGTCCCGTGGACGAAGACGTGGAGAGCATCAGTGATGAGATCATCGACGTGGACGGGGAGAGCTCGGACAAAGACGACAGCAGAGACGTGGAGATGTTCTGCCACCTGAACAGTGCAGCAGGCAGACTGTCCTGTTTTTCTGAAGTGAAGCCTCTCGTTTCTCTGCTTCCTGAAGAGACGAGTCTGGACTCAATGGGAAGTCTGATGGACAACAGAGGCGATAACATCGACGTGATCGGCTGCACAGACTGTTCAGGAGGCGAGGATGAGATCGACGTCGATAATGCAAACATAGATTACACATCAACTCTGTTTTTGAGTAAAGGTGATCTTGTTGACAGGAAATACAACACTGAGGTGCTCTTACACTAGCTCTAGCACCTCCAGTGTTCACCTTTATTTGTTCTCCTCGGTTTTTGCTACATTTCCCAGTAAACATTCCTGAATTTGTTTTATTTAGCTAAAGGAAACATGAGATACAAAAACCACAGCAACTAATTTGTTTTGTGTGTTCACCTCCATGTCTAAATGCACTGACAATCACATGAAGAATTTCTGTTTTCCTATTTGTATAAGAAATAATAGCTATCAGTGTGTGAGCTATTTGTTTTGATTGAAAGAAATATGAATGTGGTGAAAACCGATGAACATAGATTTACAGTCAAGTGCATGAAGACAATATGGAGTCTAATGGACAGAAACAACAGACTGGGATTGTTCATTTGTTTTCAGAAATAGTGGTGTTGGGTTTTATACTAAGTAGTTACTGCTGTGTTGAGTAATTTGCAACATATGTTCAGTAAAGTTTGTTTTAACTGTTAAATGTTCAATAACAGCTTGTTCAACAGTTTAATTTTGTTTCAACAATCAGGTTTATATACTGTAAAAGGAATTGAGAGTTTTTTATTTGTTCTAAATATGACTGTATTAGTTGCACATATCACTGATAATGTCTTTCTCTGTCATAGTTAAAACTCTTGATGTTCCTTGTTTTATTGTTAAGTTTAGTTTTTATTTGTTCTAATTACTCACTCTTCAGAGAGATTTAATTTTTCAATAAAAATCCTTTTCTTCCTCTTGGTTTAGTGGTTCTTACACCTTTTGTGTCCTGTTTTCATTTCATATCAAGGATAAATGTTTCATTTTAACTCACACACAATGAAAATACATGTGCATGTATTTAGTAGCTTTTAAGAAATACATTGCCCGGACAAAAAAAAAGACAATATTTCATTTGCTTTCCTTTCGCTTTGATTACGTGACACATTTACCATGGTATTGTTTGTGCCACAGAATGCTCCAAGTCACAGTAAATGTCCCAACAATCTGGTGCCGCATTCACTTACAACAAAGATCTTGTGTTGATGATAGTAGAGTCAGAGTGTGTGAAGTCTTCATCACATCCCAAAGATTCTCGATGGGTTTCAGGTCTGGACTCTGGCGGTCAATTCGTGTGTGAAAGTGATGTCTCATTTTCCCTGAACTGACCTTTTACAATCCGAACCTGATTAATCCTGGTAATGTCATATTGGAATATGTCTGTCATCAGATCCACTGATGTTCAGACCTGCTCATTCAGTAGATTTAGGTTCAGCTGAGTTTATATTTTTGAAAAAAAAAAACATTGCTGATGATGCATGTTTGTACTGTAGGCACTAGGCATGATGGGTAATCACTTCATCCATATCTCTGATGCACCCATCACTCTGGAACAGGGTCAATTTGAACTCATCAGACCACGTGACCTTTTTCCATTGGAACAGTCCAATCTTTATGCTCTGTATCGAACTGATGGTGTAAGAGATGAGACACTACTCACTGCATCAGAGTCAAAGAACATGTAGGAGCTGAAACACATTAAACACTACTGTAATTATGCAATGGAAGGATTGGAACTATTTGCTTTAATCCAGGTGTTTTTTGGGGTTTTTTTTGACAGAAAATGGTATTATATGGTATATTTAATAAAAAAAAAATGCAGCAGTTGCATCTTGTATTTTGTCCTGTACTCTTACAAATGCTTGTACTTACTGGATTATTTTCATTTTATGCAGCTTTATACTTCTACTTCACTACATTTCAATATTTTTTTCTGCACTTCATTTGGTAGACAGCTTCATGTCCTTTTGAGATGACACTAAATGATAAATTGTAGGATGAAGTGTTTTCTTTATGAGTAAAAAAAAAAGGAAAACTCACTGGAAAATACATGGACACAAAGCTGAAAACAGGCCTATTTTTCTGAGACATGAAAAACTGACTTTAAAGACATGGTTCTCACAGGACAGCAATGCTCCAAACATATGATGTGCTCAAATTTGATGCAGAGAATAAACTGCACAACAGTATAAGAAGTAGTTAAAATGAGCTCAACCTTAAACATCAGCAGTAAAAATACAGCACACACATTGATGCAGCAGTGAAATGAATCTAAAAAACATACAATAGTAAAACATTGACATTTTACTGCACAATGACTACTTTTACTTTCCATTCTTAAAACACATTTTAACAATAATACATACTTTCACCTAAATAAGGTTTTCAATGCACAACTTTTACTTATGCCGAAGTGTTTTCACAGTGTGTTTTATTCTTGAACTTAAAGCATCTGAATAGTTCCTCCATCAAAAATATGGTGTTGTATGACTTTGTTGTTTATGTTGTAACTTTTTTCTCTGTTGTTGTTCATTACAACTCTCCACTCTCGTGCTGTAAAAAGATCACATGCAAACTTAAACAAATAATAGAGCAAGAAAATATGAAGTGAAAATGAGTTTATTAGTTATCAACCTGTGGATCAACCTCCTACACATAACCACAAATCACATCTGAGCTGCAGAACATCACAGTGTCACTGAGTGCTACTGTGGAGGCTTTTCCCAGTTAATGGTGGCATTTTTTTGGAACTCCACCTCCTCCTCCTTTTGGTTGCAGTGCACTGGCGGGGTGGTTATGTTCCTCGCCCAGGTGGCTCAGGTGAGAATACAGCGCAGGTGTGTGTGTGTGTGTGTGTGAGCGTGCAGGGACCTCAAAGCAAATAAAAAGACACTGCGTATGAGTGTCAGTCATATCCGTGTGTGTTTGTGTTTCCCTGTGCTTCAACAGTGCGATATTGTCTCTTATCACACTTTTGGTAGCAGCTGTGGATCAGTAGTGGGGCGGCTTAAGTCAAGAGGAAGAAAAAAGGCTGAAGAGAGAAAGAAGGAAAGAGAGGAAGGGGCTGTGGTTAAAGGGAGGGGGGGTCGAGGGGACGCCGGTCCTCCTTTCCTTAGTGCTGGATACGCCTGATGGACTGGATCTGGGGGGTCTGGCAGTGGGAGCCCCAGTTCCTCCAGTGCTGGTAGTCTCCACTGTGTCTCTCACACTCCATGATGTACTGCTGGCCCCTGTAGCCGGGGTACTGGTAGCACACGAAGCTGTGGGCAAAACAGGAGGCAGCCAGGGTGAGTGGGGCTATTTTAGGAGCTGCTGTGGCAAGTGTGACAGATTGGGAATTTGTAACATGCTTAGAGCTTTTATTTGATATGACTGTTACATACAGATCATGCTGATAGGGGATTATAGTGATATAAAGGGCTGTGTTTATTAGTGGTACAATGTGTGTGGTGATTTATGACGTTCCAATGCAATGCAAAACAACAGTGGACATAGGAACGATGACATGCTGAGAGCCATTAAGTTAAAGTTTAGGCTTTTTGCATTAGATAATTGCCTTGAACGGAAACAGTATGATGCAACAGTTTTTTCAGATACATTTTTTATTTTCTTTTATGGAATGTCCTTTGCAGTGGACAGCCTATTTTTTATTTTTTTTATTTTTTTTAAGTAAAGCTATGAAACTCTTCTCCACTACAGGGGACAAAAATGCATTGCTGGGTTTCACAAGGTTAACATAATGATTTTATTCCACTGTCTATTATCATTTTATATATTTTATGTTCCTTCTGTTTTATGGAAATGTGATGGTAGTAATGACTGTTTGCTTTGCACTTTGTACTCTTGAACATTCTTCAGTTAAAATAAGACAGGGAAGATGGAAGAATATTCTCAGTTGCCACCTAATGGTTGACAGGTTTGAGATGTACAGTAAATATCACTGGGAAACAGAGGGGAGTTTGTGGATATGTGTGTCCTGGTGAAATATGAGTGCTGTTGATAACACTT
Source organism: Apogon talboti (assembly GCA_037367365.1). Lineage (NCBI taxonomy): Eukaryota > Metazoa > Chordata > Actinopteri > Kurtiformes > Apogonidae > Apogon > Apogon talboti. The sequence goes on from JAPQRQ010000002.1 coordinate 21,024,695, forward strand.
ACGCGCCACACTGCACGTGCATGGAGCCAACCTCAGGCATCATCCAGCCCATGGCCTGCAGAGAGGGGTAGTCGTCACACAGCTCCACGTTACGGCCCATGAAGTTCTCCCTCTCGAAGATCATCATGCGACTGCTCTGGTGGGACTGTAGAAGACGGAGCAGGTTAGTAGAGAAAAGGATTGAAGGCATCCACGCTCTGACAGGCAGGATGTACTTACAGCGCAGTAGATGGGGCGAAAAGACATGAGACGCTCCACGTGGTAGGAGATGGAGCCGCTGTAGGCGTCCCAGTGAGGATACTCTCCTCTCTCCAGGATGAACTGCTGGCCCTGGAAGTCATGGTGCTCGAAACCCACCCAGCTTCATACAACAACAGAGATAGATCGAGAGACAGAGGGAGGTGTTTTTACTGGATGATTCACAGTTTAGTGAATTTTTCTCCTGTATTCTGACTGTCCTGCTTTATTTATTTATATTATTTATATTTAATTTTATTTATAGAGGCTCCAATCAGGAAGGAAACATAATGAAGCGATAAGATGATTTTGGCTCCTCTCCTCATTTGTTTATGAATATTTAGCAAAGGTGTTTTGGTAAAACATATCTCAAAAATGTAAAGACTATGAAAATAATATTATCATAATTCTGACTGTTGTCTTGTGAGTGGTACACATAAGAGAACACAGGGATACTGCTGCTGTGACTTTGAGGTTTTGTTCTGTTATCTGTGTACTTACGCTCCACTCTCCACCCTGATGGAGCGGATGTTGTCCAGTCCACACTCCTGGATGTTGCAGCACTCGGAGGTGAACTCCAGACACTTGCCCTGGAAGTGCTCCTGCTCGAACACAGTCACCTGCAGAGACAAGAGAGGGATTAGAAGGAATTGAAAGGAAATACTACTTGCCACATTAAATCATCTACTTCCATCTGAGCCTGTCCCCTCCAGCTTCTTCTTTCACACCATCTACCTCCTTCACCACATCCATAAATCTCCTCTTTGCCTCCTACATCTTCATCGTCCTTCTACCAGTGTATTCAATTTAAAGGAAATACTAATATATATAGAATCTATCCTTCCACAGCATCACCAGGGATGCTCAAACAATAACAACCCATTTTATTTCACACATGCTTCCAGCTCCATCTCACCCTGTCATACAATCCAAACAGTGGTGTGTTTACCTTAAAGAAAGGAGCCATGCCCATTCCTGAGTTGACCAGAGGCTGCATCATTGGGGATCTTGTAGTTCTGTACATCTTTACTCCTGGAGGACAGTGGGATAGAGACAAAAACAATGATGGGGAGGGTCCATACATTTAGAGTGTATTTCAACCAGTTTTCTTGGTATGTCTTGGGCAGTGTAAAACATGATGCTGTTCAGTTTTTTTCTAAGGAAAAAAAAAACATAAACCACAGCAACATAATGTCTCATAATCTGCATTATTACAGCCAAAGATGTTGGAGTTAATTAAATGAATTAATCTTTTGTTTGAAAATACTAAAAATATGAAACCACAGTCTGATGTTGCGCAGGTGGTTTAGAAAGTGCTTTTGGTTTCGTGTCCACACCTGTCTGACCCTGAACTGTGGTGAAAGCAGAGATGGAGCCTTACCTAGATTTGGCACTTATTGGAAGAGTTCGGGAGTGGTACGCGCCTACCGCCTGCCTCGCGTAGAACTTTGAGAGAACCTGGCGCTTCAGTTTTATACCGACGGTTTGGGGGGCGCGCTAGGCATTGCGCGTCCCCGGCTGCGCCATGCGCTCTGGCAATTTGACGCAGCGGCACATACACCGGAGAAGCGCGTCCTCGGCCCTGGACACCGTTGTCCTGCCCCTGCGGCCAGCTCAGCAGATCCTATAGTGCTGCTGGTGCCGTGAAACAAAGGCGATCCGGTATGTTCGGACCCCGGTCAGCAGTCCAGCGACGCGCCCCGACACAATGGGCATGGATCGGCTGGAGAATGTGGGGATTAGAGGCGGAGCAGAGAGGCACCGCCCGGGGACACGCCTAAACACTAAATGTATAGAAATGTAAAGCGTCATTCTCCTCTTGTTTATACCTTTAATATTAATTTCACTCATACCAATAACAAATAAGAGTGACGAAGAAGTTGGCTTCTCCATTTCCATCAAACATAATCAGGTTTGATTTTTTGTGGTACAATGTCAACACATAAGGACATATGGACAGATGCATTTCATTGTCCTAAACATTAAACATTGAACGAAACTCCCTATTAACAACCTCTAACAACATCAAACACAAACCTGATAATGGAAAAGTCATACAAACACAGCATATCTAATAATATTTATGACATATTGCAAGAGACCCTCACTGACTTACTGAAGAGTCATAAAAATGTGTTATACTTCATGACACCTTACAACTTAGAGAGAGAGAGATGGCCATTGGCTGCCATTAACCCTTTATGAAAAAAGTTCATTTTCACATTTTATACATTGAATACATCACATGTTGCACAATGTGAATGCAATCAACCCTCTCAAGACATTAGTCAACACACTGAAGTAGTAGATAAGTGAAGGCAGGAAACTCAAATAAGTATTTTTGTCTGTTTTCAGGTGCTCTACTTCTCAGATCTGTTATGTAATTAATTACTTGTCATTTAACTTCAGTTGGCTCTCCAGCCTCCATCGGTCCCTCTCTGGCTCGGCCCATCCCCTCTGCCCGTCCCTCTCTGATGATGAGGGGTTTCTTTTGTCTGGCCTCTCTGACCTCAGCAGGTTTGTTTCTCTCTGCGTAATCCCTCTCCTGTGGGCGCCAGCGTATAAAAGGGAGGGGTGCAGTCCAAGCTACACACACTCAGAGTTAGGCTCGGCATAGGCATCGCACACAAAGACAGGTAAGGTTCTCACACACACACACACACACACACACACACACACACACACATACACATACACATACACATACACATACACATAAACATACACACACACATACACACACACACACACACACACACACACACCAACACACTGTAAACCTACAGGTGTGTGGAGGCAACAAGCTGAAGGAAGACAGATGCATAAACAGTGAAGTTGTTTCACTGATCTGTGATATTTGTCCTATTTCTACAAAGTGAAGGATAGCTTTGCATCCCTTAGTTTTACTGTCTGATCCTCACATATGCAAAATCTTCCCACTTTGTCACACATTTGTATCACTCTCACAGTCATTTATTTTCTATTCACCCTTCAGTAATCATGTCCACTGGAGATAAGTCCAAGACTTCTTCCCAGACTGATGGGAAGGCTGCTCAGAGCAAGAAGTCTGAGATGGGAATGATGTCCTACAAGGTGGGTGGCTCAGACTCTGCACTGTAAAGAGTTATAAAAGTTGCTTGTATATATATTTTTGTACTAATTGACTTGTCTTTGCTCCCAACAGATGTACGTGTTCGACCAGGAGAACTTCCAGGGTCGCATGATCGAGATCTGCAACGAGTGCATGAATGTGTGTGAGATGGGAATGGACCGTGTGCGTTCCCTGCGCGTTGAGTGTGGACCGTAAGTAAAAAAAAAAAGAAAGAAAGATGCACTTAGAAATGACTCTTTTTCTGGAAATTTCATAAAACTGTCTCCTCTGCAGCTTCGTGGGCTTTGAGCAGATGAACTTCTGTGGTGAGATGTACATCCTGGAGAAGGGAGAGTACCCCCGCTGGGACTCCTGGAGCAACTGCCAGAGGAACGACTACCTGCTGTCCTTCAGGCCCGTCAGAATGGTAAAAAAAATACCACACTTGCAATCACATAGACATCCAACCACAAGACTCTCACGTTCTTGTTTTGTTCTCCACTGTTTTATTGACCATTTTCATTCATATTCCCTGACAGGACCCTGAGAAGCACAAGATCTGCCTGTACGAGGTCGGAGAGTTCAAGGGCCGCAAGATGGAGATCATGGATGATGATGTTCCCAGTATGTTCTCCTATGGCTTCACTGATAGAGTGGGCAGCATCATGGTCAGCTGTGGAACGTAAGTCTTCCAACACTAATGAAGACAGTCAAGGCAGAACACGACTTGACTAAAACACAGACACATACCTGAAATGGATCACATCTGCATCATTTCTCCTCTTTTGTTTCTCAGCTGGGTGGGATACCAGTTCCCTGGATACCGTGGTAGCCAGTACCTGCTGGAGAAGGGCGACTACAGGCACTTCAACGAGTACGGTGCCCGCCATCCTCAGTTCCAGTCTGTGAGGCGTATCCGTGACATGCAGTGGCACCCACATGGCTGCTACACCATGGCCAGCAAGTGAGGCTCAGGGAAGGAGAGAAAGAGAAAGAGCGGAAGTGAGGGAGAGGGGCGGAGGAAGAGGGAAAGGGGGAGAGATGTCTGAGGCCTTACCTCAGTGCCTTTATGGTCTATCATCTAACACGGTGAGGGGAAGGGTGAGGATCTAGATCTCCCCCTGATCAGAGACAACACATCAGTGGAAGGACCGGCTCGACCTCCCTCCATTCCTCCCTGCCTCTACTTTTCTCTTTCTCCCCTATGGGCTGAGCTTTGCTTTCCCCCCATTTCTCCCTTTTTTTAGACCCTCACTTCATTCCCCTCCACAGTGTTTTGAGACACCACAGAGGGAACAAGACACCTCTTGCTGTTTTACACGTGATTCTTGGCTCAGGGTATGATGCACCATGGGAAACTGAGTTCCTAGAGCCCACCCCCCTGCCCCCGTCTTCTTGCCCCTGTGCATTGCACACCCTCTCTGCTGTACAGAATCCTGGCCAAGTTTTCAATAAAAAGAAAAATTTTGATTTCAAACATGTCTTTGTTGTCCCTTATTACTAAATGAACACCAAAATAGAAATGTTACTAAAAAACAGTCATATAAAATAACTGCACAAAATGGACCTTTGGGAAGAAAATGCAAATCTCACAAATACGCTCAAACCTCGAAGCCTAATCAGTATTTGGATACCATGTAGATATCATTTATACCATATAATATAGCCTATCTCTTTATACTACATATACAACATTTAAGAAATATTAAAAATATGTCAGGAGAATCATTATATTAATGTGGCTCCTGTCAGTGTTGCAAACAAACAATCCTATAATAATCATTTTAAGTGGAGTTTGTGTAAAGCTTTGCAGAGTCAGATGCAGAAAACATAGATGTAGAATGTAGAGAGAGTGACATAACTGACAGCACAGCTTCAGACCTGTGTAGTATGGACATTATTCAGAAAGATCAAAAATGAAAAGCTTTGTCTTTTTCCTGAAAATCAGCTGCATTTATATGTTGGATTTTACAAGTAGGAATTACTAAATGCAGTATTAGAGTATAATAAATAGAAATATGCAATTTTATTAAAAAAAAACCCTTAAACAAACAAACATTCAGTTAATATACAGATTGATCCCCTTTGCACCTGATTGACTAGACAGAGGAAGTAAAGCCAAACAGCCATCATCACGTCAACGTCACCGTCACCATCACTGTCACCATCCTTTGCTTCAGCTTGTGTTTTAGCTGGGGAGTATGGGAGACCCAGCCTTTCAGTTTACCATTAGTTCCCCCTCTTTTGTTTGTCCTTGGTTCAATTTGTGAGAAATTGTGTCAAATAAATTAATATTATGTATACAACAGCTGTCGTCCTTCTTTTATATTATGTGTCTCTCATTCTCCCCTAGAATTTTGTTTCAGGGACCATAACATTCATCTATGTATAGATATAGCCTCCATACACCAAGCAATGCATTTTTGACTTCTGTAGGGGACAAGAGTTCCACAGCTATGCTTAAAAAAAATACTGTCCACTACAAAGGACATTCCATATAAAAATTTTAAAAAATGTCTCTGAAAAAACTGTTGCATCATGCTGTTTCCAATTAAGGCAATTATTTCATGTAAAAAAAGCTGAAACTTTGTCTTAGGAGGATATGTGTGAAAGAGTCTAAAAGTGTCTGAAAGAGTAAGAAGTATAGATTATGCATACATCCTGACATAACATATATAGATATAGTGACCTATATCTATATATGTTATGTTAGGATGTAT
>JAPQRQ010000002.1:21030842-21048180 GCA_037367365.1 Apogon talboti
CATATATAGATATAGTGACCTATATCTATATATGTTATGTCAGGATGTATGCATAATCTATACTTCTTACTCTTTTTCAAACACAAACTGTTTTTGGAAAAATTTCTTTATTCTATTTCTTACATTTTCCTACACAGTGTTTACCACATCTCAGCCGGTGTATGTTTTCGTTGAATCCCTGCTGAGCTTCTCAGGATTCATCAAGCCAAGGTACATTTGTGTTTCATAACATGCACTGGCCATTTAATGTGCTTCTATGCCACATCCTGTACCAGTAATATACAAGGCTGGAATGAATTGACCATCAACACCATTTTTGTATTGTTTTTAATTAGAAAAGGTTTTTACAAACAGTAATTTACACTCATAGGATAAACACTTATATATAAAAATACATCTAAAAAACACTAAGTGATGAATATGAATGTATGTAGCCTCTGATATGTTTAAATGTTTAATCTGCTGCACGTCAAGTTCATATGTATGCAGTTATGTTAAAGAGTTTTTTCTCTGTCCAGAACATTTTTCTTTTTTATTACTTGGTATAAAAATATGCATTTAAATGCATGCTTTGACGGGCAAATGAAGGACATTCACTACAGTATAGTGTTCCCTAATCCAGCAGTTGCATAAAGTCTGTGTGTCCATCTGAACTGGTCAGCGTGACATCATTCGCACAAACTCTGAAAGACACAAAAACAAGGGAGAAAGAAGATAACGACAATGATAGTGGGTTCATAAAGATGAGTAAAATGCAGACTTCTCCAGTCTTCCTCACCCTCAAAGTCCACCAGACCGTCTCCATTGAGGTCAACGTCTCGCAGGATCTCATTTATCTCCCTGTTGGTCACTTGTTCCCCCATCAGCTTCTTCATGGCCTCACGCAGCTCCATCAAACTGATCTGACCGTCGCCATTGGAGTCAAACTGCACCAGGAAAAAAAAGGCTCATCACATATAAATAAATAAATCAATAAATAAATCAGACATAAGATGCACTGGTTTACTTCTGGCGTACATTGCTGCTCTTTCTTTTAAAAGCCACTAGATAGAACTGAAGAGGAAGTTTCTGTCTGTATTTTTAATCAGCCACTGCAGAACCTACATGTAACATGAGAAAATATCCAATCCAATCCAACTTTATTTGTAAAGCACTTTTACAGCAACCACAGTGGACCAAAGTGCTGTACAGAGTCAATAAAAAACAAATAAAAGAATAAAAATACAAGAATAAATTAAAAGACATAAAACCGCTGTACAATTTAAAATAATAAGACTTAAAAAACAGCTGTATACATACACACAATAAAAATAAATTAAAAAAAACACTCGATGCTTTGTTTTAATTAAACAGTTGGATTCCCCTGGTCCGCACCATTTCTAAGTCTGCTGCTAGCTGCTGGTCCTAGGCAATACATTTACTTAAATACATTTATTTAAATAAAATGATCCAGGATTCACACATCAAAGCAGGGAACAAACTCACTGAGCCTTTTGTGATCTTTAGCTTGTTGCAAAAGAATGCAACAAAATATGGTCAAATCATCTGTACATCCTGACCTCTTTAAATGCATCTCGCAGTTCTTTGACTCCGATCATGTCTGCAGTCTCTGCCAGCATCTTTGGTCCCATCAGCTCCACAAAGTCCTCAAAGTCCACTTTACCTCCACCTGCAGGACACACACAGACCTACATCAATACTGACTATGGAGCTGATGTCTCTATAAAAACTCAAATAGGCTGTAAATAAGTCGCATTGACAAGTTATTCTGTTGATTGAGATCTGTGTTTTTCTGCTCTTTTTCATTCTGCTCCTCTATTTTCAGATCAGACCATGTTGTTGTTGTTACTGTAATCCTACAATGTTTCCTAGTTATTATATGATCTTTTTCAATGTGCAGGACATAAAAGACATTAAATAATATTAATATACACAATTTGCATATATCATATGTTTTTAAAGCAACACTTAAAGGGTTAAAACTCTTAAAAATTAATGACTATTTGATAGTTATGATCAGGGCTGAAGTTGGTAAAAGATTTTGTTCAGTTAATGTAGAAAACAATGTTAATATATAAAACTGTTATGGCATCTTTTTGACATGGACATTTTTGTCCTAAAAGTGCTTAGTGTTTTTTTGTTTAAGCAGACCATGGAAGACCATGGTTTTTTAGGTGTTAGAAAATCTGAGTCATTTCCCTTTAAAATTCCCTCCAAATATAATAAACTTAAAAAAAAATTAATTATATTACATAATATATACAAAATGTTTTAATGTGGATGTTAAACTCGAGAGATGCTTTTTTAAAGTGAGGAAAGGGTTAACACATGCTGTATTTACTACCATACAAGCATCAAAAAGAGCCAAATAAAGGTAAAAGGGTAATTTGTAGAAAGCAGTGTTGTCACTTTTGTCCTGTTTTTGATCGTTGTTCTGTGCTTTACATTGTTCCTGTTCTGGATGATCATTGTTTTCTCTCCTCTGTTTGTTTCTGCTCTGCTGCTTGATCCTGTTGTTTCATGTTGTTTCATGTTGTGGGACTCACAGATCTGCTGGCTCAGCTCAATGAGCTCCATCTCTGTGGGCATGTATCCCATGGTCCTCATGCACTCCCCCAGATCTTGTGTCTTTATGTAGCCGTCTTTATTCATAAACTCTGTAAATGCCTCTCGGAGTTCTGGCCAACACAGATGCACATATTAGTGAGTCAAATCTAATAAAAGCAATTGTTGATCATAATGTGCTGTAGAGACGCCTCCTTACCATCAATCTCCTCTGGTCTCAACTCTCGGTCCTGTTGACGGAGACACAAATGTTAATGCAATACAAAACTTCTCTTCCACATAATTCACAAAGACTCACATTGGGATTTTGTTTGGCATCAAACACAGATATAAACACTTAGCTTCACAACATTACAGCCGCGCTTATAAAATCACCCAAATAAAGACATATTTGTTATGAGGAGACACAAAACAAGGAGATGGCATTCACACATCAAGTGATCAAATGAGATGAGACTGAGATTTAATGGAGTATGGCTTCATGTGGGATCAGAGTAGTGTGAGAAGAGCCTTTCATTTACATAAATGGTATTTATACATGAATCCATATATCCCATATATTATTATGTATTATAGTAAGGACTTTTGTTATTCAGTAAGCTGCATTAGACAAACATCTCCAAATGAAAAACACAGTCTAAATCTTTATGGATTAATTTCCATAAAGCAGTATGATATGTAGTGGATAAAATTTTATATAGGATAGAGAATACCAGAGGGGTAACAAGAATGTTTGGATGTTGCAGCAAAGGCAACACACATCCAGGGATTAGGAGATTTGGGAGGTTTAGTTGGAGCATATAGACAGTATCTACAGAAAATACAGTGTATACATCGTCTGCATAGCTCTTATGGCTCGCATGGAAATCCACATTCCCAAAGACTCACAATGGGAACAGAGAGCTCTGGAAAAAAGTAAAATAATGCCTTGTTTAATGTTAATGTTGCTAATGTTGCAAAAAACCCCAAAACAATTATCTATAATCAATAAAAAAATATTTGGTGGACTGTTCTAAATTAGAGGTTGACTGGTTTAGCAGAGGGGATGTTTTATAAACTATCAGTGTCATTGGAACTTTCCGCTTGCTTACTTATTTTATTATGTGTTACTCTGGCTTACACAGGTATTCAGTTTATAGTTTTTTAAATTATCAGATCTCTTTCAGTTTATAAATTTAACTTAATAAATTCAACCTTGTCCTTTGTATCACACTCCCTCCACACAGTTTAGGGTAAATGCAACAAAGCCAGTCAATAATTTCCCATGACTGTTTTGAGCATGTCAGTGCCAGAGTTTTAATTGCCTGACCTGGATCAGTGATGTGGTGGAATGACACAGCCGGGTGTGGTACAGATCAAGACAAGGCAAGCCATGGTAAAGATGAAAATGAATTGACACAGACGGAAGAAGTTGCACTGGGGGTTAATAATTATTAATACTATTACATACGAATGTCTGTGCAAAGCCATGTTTAAGGAAGATGCAGGCCGGGCCTGCAAGGTGCATCATGTTGCAGTTCTTCACCAGCGCACCAAGGGGATCTGTGAATGGACTATCCTCCATGTCCTGATCCTCCTCTGCCTCCAGATGCACAACCTGATTGGCCACTGCTTGCCCTTTGCCTGTGTGGGGCTGGTCCTTTGCCCCCTTAGAGGCAGACCATGCACTTCAGTCAGTATGACAAATTTGTCATGCATAAAAATAAACATATCTTTCAAAAAAAAAACAAAACTGGGTTAAGACCTCACTTTTTCTGGTCTCACGAACATTAGATAGAATGGGACTATAAGCCTAGATTACATAAGCTGCTTATTATTTCAAGGCAATCCTCCCACATCAGCTATTATCCTTGTTGTGGACAACTTAGCCTTAACATACTTCTTGTATGTCCATGCTGCTCTAGTCTTATACTACTGACAGTCACTGGGTTAATTTTGCTAAGTGTCTGATCCACTGACATCTTATATTGTTACGTAATACTGTACATTAAGATCTCACACAATGTACGCTCAGTTCGTGTTAAATAATGCAGAGAGTTTTCATGTCAGGTTACCAGGAAACACTACTGCAATACCTACAGCTGTTTCATGCATTTACAAAAATGTATTTAATTAAGACAAGTTTTTTAAGAACACCCTGGAGGGTTAGGGTCTGAATGATGTGTTTTTAAAGCTGAAGCTCACAGAACTGGTAAAAAAGTAAACTTTCATCACAAAAAGAAAGAACAGAAAAGCACATGAAGTTCAGTGCAATAGAACTGTTCCTACCTTTTTCATTTTGTGTTTCTTGGATGGTTTGGTGCAGTTACCCATCACCAAACCTCCAATGCTCAACAAACAATGTCACCCTCTTTCCCTCTGCTGCCTTGTTCTTCCTCTCTGTCTTACTACCAGACTCCTTTTCTTTCTTTCTGTTTCCTCTCCTGTTTTTTCCTCTTCCTCTGCTCTCCCCTGTCAGCACAGTCCTCAGCGGTCCAGCTCAGGTTTGAGCTCTGCTGCTGGTAAAATCCTCTCAGTATCCCATGCTGGTTACAAACCACATCTGATTTCACAGAGACAAAACTGTCTGTAATCCATTCATGTGGAACCCTGAATGTCTCCACCCAACTCTATATGATCCAAATTTAAGTGGGGTCATAAAACAAAGCAACCCAAACACAAACTAACCCAAACTAACTGAAAGCAGCTCATCCATGTGTCCCCTCACAGCAGTAATGTCTGTTTAATCCCACCAGCCCTCGCTCTCTCACTCACTCACTCTCCTTTTTTAGATGCTCTCTCTCTCTCTCTCTCTCTAATTTGCATGAAACACCAGCATTTAGATGGCTTCATCTACACTGTGAAGAGTTTAAGAGGGGGAATTAAGGGGACATAAACAGAGTGGGATTAATCCCTACAGTTTTAGATTTAAAAGGAAGATGGGTTGATGAAAAGAAAAGCAAAAATTGGAACAGAGGGAGACTGAACAACTAAAAAAGGGCAGAAATGGACCTGGGTCTGAGTGAGATGGGAGTATGACTACTAGAAAAGTTTGATTAAACTGAACAGATGTAAATGATTGGACGCCTATAGAATCTGAACTGAAACTGTTATTAAGTACATGCATGGACCATGGCTTTGTTAATATTTGTGTGTATGGCTCCATGAATTGTATGCACACACACATGCACACACACACACACACACACACACACACACACAAAACACTGAATACAAATATAACAAAAGAAAATGAGAGAAAAAAATAAAGCAATGGTGAAACTGGCATTAATGTAACATAATCTACTCCTATAAATCTATTAGATGTCTTAATTCATGCAAAAAACAATATACCCTCAAAGACTTTTAACAACCGCTGCAATCATCCACTGTCAAGCATCTACTGCTGTAAAAGGTTTGATAACTTTTGATTCACCAATCCTATCAATATATTGAAACATTTAACAAAGAATACAGTTTCTCAGCTTTTCAATAGCATCACATTTGGACGACAGGGGATTTGTAGTGAACGTGGAAACACTGTCCTCTTCTACAACATTTATTCACCAGCAAAACCCATGTAGTTTGACAAACGTCGGAGTTTGTAGACGCTTGTTTTTATGTTCACTTAATGATACACTTTGCTGGAAATGTCACTGTTCCTTCTGTTTTCTCTGTTGCGATAAAATAACCATTGAATTTAATCTGAGTGTCTATGAACATCTACATGGTCAGTAAATTAAATATAGGAAAATACCAGATTTTTACTAAAAAAAATGCAAAATGCAGAGTATAATCTTATGAAAAAAAAAACAGTGATAAATCACATAGGAAATGTCAAATGCAGAAAAACATTCATTTAGAAGTCACCACAAAGATAGTTCAAGGTATTTACTGAGGTTCTTTTCTCTGGAATTAGAAATGCTCAGATTAAATCATGCCAAACTGTGATGAAGGAGCCCCGTGACTGCTGGAAGGCAGCTTACATAACACTGGCAGGATCTACTAGTGGCGGAGTCATCTCAGGATGCATTTAGACAGTTGTAGATGGCTCACAGTCAAAAATAATTCAGCTCACAATTAACTTAGATCCAAAAGTGTATTCAGCCACAAAGGTTATACAGAACGACAGATAACATTGAAAACACACTGGGGTCATGGGTGCGATGGTAAGTGGTCAGCTGAGCAACTATAAAGCATCTGTCGACAAATCTCTCCAAAAGCAGATTTGGCATGCTGCTTACTACAGTACACCCATATGGAGTGTGTGTCTGTGTGTGTTGAGCAGTGGATGTCAGCCTCACCATCAAATATACAATTTTGGCTTCTAATCTTTGTTCTCTACTGCCATAGGCCTACATGTATGATAATGCAGCTATTCTTTTTGACTACATGTAAAAGGAATAATGTACTATCCTCTTAAAAAACTACATTAATTGATGGAGAATATGTTGCATAAATGGTTTGTTCATTAACTTTATGGCCTCCATGTTACAGGACAACATATTGAGATAATATATATGGTCAAATTTCGCCAAGATTAAACACACTCCTGCTCCCTCTGGTCTGTTGTATGATGCAATAAGCATAAGCCACCAGCAGAGGTCACTTCAGGACTGGCCTAATAACTGAGCCCAATCTGACAGCTAACAGCAAATGAAAACCTTATCAGGCTCCACCTCTGAGACTCAGTGTCATGAAATAATCAAATCGTCTTGTAACACATTAAAATCCTATCAGCCTCACACATAATGTGCTTCTTTTTTTTTATTGTAAAACCAGATTAAATTTTGATTTGCTTAAAGATCCTAACATCCTGACAATATTCAACATTTTTGTCCATGAAAGAAACAATGTCTTGCTTTATGTTCCATGTGTGTCTACATGCTTCCTTATCGTAAACATTCTAAAGATATCTAATAATTACATTTGTTATATGTGAATCCAAAGAAGAGTAGCTGCTACCTTCTGGTTCAGTGGGGATCCAGCTAAAGAGTAAAGAATATTAAAAACATGCATGGCCATCTAAAGCATGTGTACTTCTTATACCTATTAAACTATAGATGTTTTTATCTGTGACTTTCCTCTGTGCATGTTTAATGATTACTCATATGCGATATGATGTTCATTATAGGTCAGAGAGGAATTTGATCACATATGGGACCCTAAAGAACACTTTAATCAAATGATCTGGACTTCATATGCATTTATCGGTTTTCCAATAAAAAGAAAGCTGAAATTATGACCACTTTTCAGTCTTTTGCATTGGTGGTTATGTTGTGCAGTGGCTAAATATTTTCCCTTTTGAGCTCAGTAAATGTAAAACCACAATAAAACATAATAAAGAATGTCCCACTGAAGGCCTATTACTTTAGCATTACTATTACTATCACAATTACCATGGTGATGAGACAAATTGACTGTTTGCATAAATGTTATTTATTTAGCAATAAAAGTCTTTGAAACTTATGAAAATTGTTCTTCAATATACATAAGTAACATGATGAAAAAAAAGAAAAACATCTTGTGAAAACAAAATTTGTGTGAAAACTTAGATAGACTGTACAAAACACAATCAAATTTATCAATTAAAAGGTTTTTTTCCCTTTGTGTATCCCTTCCCTTTCAGTCCATGTTTCACTCTGATGACTGTGTGCAGGACAAAACCGACACCAGGGCTGCCTGAATAACCAACGACACCAGCAACACCATTAAGTCTGATTAAATATCAGCTTGATTCTCCTTTACTGATGGTTTCAATTAATCACGCAAATTAGATGCTATCGACGCACACAGCCTTATTTATGTTACTGCCTTTCTGTTTTGATTACTTTTCAATTGCTTGTGTAAGCCTGAAGGTATCAGCATTGAATGACTGTCACATAAGCAGTTGTTGGCTAATTTTATCGCACGCATACACACTTGTAATACTAACCGTGTATGTCTTTTGTGTTTGTGTACTCTGTGTGTGTGGGGGGAAGCATGGAAGTACTCCGGTCATTTGACTCCATGCGTTCTTTTGGACTCTGATGTTGTGCCTTTGTGACAAACTTCAGACTGTGTGTGTGTTTATTATGGGTGTGTATGTCAGCGGGGTAAACCAGTAGACATATCATGTTGTGATGTGGTGTCAGATGTACTTCTATTGGTGTCCAGTAATAAGAGCTGTCTGGAAAGACTAGAAGTCACAAGACAGGGAACAGGAGGAAGGACGCAGATGGGAGGAAAGGAGCCATAAAACATTTGTAGATACAAACCTCTATAGTTTTATGGCATGAGTTTTACAAACAATGACATTTTATAGCCTGTAAATATTAATTATATAACCTGAACCTACTGTTATCATTATTATCATTATATTTTTTATGTAAAACTCTTTTAGCATGTCCTGTTTTTGTAATATAATGTCTGAATGTTGTATGATGGGATTTTCTTAACTGTGTGCTTTTGTAAGACAAAGACACATTTCTGCCGTTGTAAACAACAAGCAATTCAGTTCTCATTACATATCCTAATGAGATGGCTAAAAATCTGTTCCATCATGCTGTTTTCAATTAGGATGATTACTTAGTGTAAAAAACTCAGGAGAATATAAAAACAAATCCATTTTATATGCTAAAAAAACAATGATTGACTATTAAAAAAATCATTAAAAAGCTTGAGTAACTGAAATTATTTTAGTCTGTTAAACATACATAATTTGATATTTTTCTGACAATTTAGCATGTTTTTGTGAGAGCAATTTATCATGTAGATTTTGAAGTATTTTTAATCTAAAGTGTACCATTCTTACTGAAGAGACAACAGGATAAATGTTGAATGTGGAATCGGAATGGAACCTGGGACCATGATACCCATGGTCACAATTCAACAAAGGGACCATCAGAAAAAAAGGAATCAAAGAAAAAAAATAATAATAATAGCATGAAGGGCAGACCTCCACCAAGGCCAGTTAGTAGTCTACTCTTATTCTATTCTTTTACCACAAACTACAAATTACAAGCTGTATTCTCATCCTTTTTGTCAGTTAGTTTAATTGTCATGTCAAATGCTTACCATGTCTAAGTCAGCCTTAAGCTCTCCAACGTGAACATTTTCAACCTTCATCTGCTTATCTATACTAAATCTTAACACTGTTTAAGATTTAGGAGGATTTAGGACAATCTAACAGTAGAAATGAATAACAATATTTATAATTATGTTTTCATTTGTATAAAGCCATGTGAAAATAAAAATGATATTATAATGAGTCATATAGAGTCTGCCATGTTGAACCCTGTTTCTATGGAGCTCCGAACAGACTTCCTTTACTCCTGTTTTTCCTTTGCCTCTTAATAATCGACTGTTAATGTGCAGTACTGTCACCTACTACTGTATGTTTGAGTGAATGGACAAAACAAACACTAGCTCAAATGAGGGTCTATTATGTTTTTTGCAGCCACCATAGGGGAGGGTGAGGGAGGAGTTCTTATTTAATAGCAATCTCTTATGTTACAGGTGGGTGCCGCTAAATATTACAAATTGATTGATAGCGTTTCATTTTATCAGACACATTTCTTGGTTGCAAAGGTGTTTTTACCTATTACACATTAAACCTTTAAAAAGTTTGGCTTAGGCCACTGCCTTAAACTTGCACTACGTTTCAGTAGTTGGTACTGAACAGAATAAATTAGTTCATAAATTAAACAAATTTATTCCACACTTATTGTTATTTATGACACATTTAGAAGACAGTGAATTTTTATCTAATATGGCATGTCCACTGTTAAAGTGAGGATCAGGGACCCAAATCAACCCTGCAGTCAAACGCAGAAATGGTGGTGATGTCAAAGGTCTTAGTTGTAATTCATTAAATGGTGGAAGTTGGTGGTTTTTTGTTTGTTTGTTTTTTTTACATGTAACTGTTACGATACCTTCTAAATTAGTTCAGGGTTCTCCAACGATAAAGAAAAATAAATCAAATTTCCCTTGAGCCTTTTTATTGAATTTTGTCCAAAAGGGGTTCTTTCCTGGTCCAGGCTGAAACCTTCCACCACAATTTATGAAAATGGGCATAATTGCTTTGGATTAACAATGCTTGGGAAAAGACCGAGGGCCAAGGACCTCAGCTCCATAATGAAACATATGTATCATAAAAGTGTAATACAGCTGACAGACACTAGGGGTCAGTTCAAAGAGCCCTGGCACCCATAGACTTACATTTAAATTCTGTCCATAATTAATTAATGGTGAATAATTATTTTCCAGGATTTGCTCCAGTCTCATGTGATAAATCTGTGGTGATCCGTCTTTATGTTTTCACTGTTATAAAGGTAGAAGATGTCTGCCAACACAGGTTTTAACATGTTCTTGACAGCATGTTTGCCTGCTGAGTCCATGAAGCTTCGCCTGAGCATTTGAGTTTATTTAACAAGACACAACAGCGACAGCTCCACTGTAGTGGTAATTTGCTGGGCAACTCTTGATGAAGTTTGCCTTTTTACCAAGTCAGTGAGCTAATACTTAGCATTATCTCATCTCTGACCCCTTTGGCTCTCATAGTTCTGCCCCTTTTGTCCAAATATGGTCACTTGTAGCTCAGAGAAGCCACCATGGCGACATCCAAATCACAACTATTGGCATCAAAGCAGCAGTTTAGTAACCACAGTTATGGCCAATAATTATATTCATATACATGTGGATGGGACAGATGGATGAACAGAAAAAAAGGGGGCAATCACATGACCTTCCTGATGGAAGTTATCAGCAGGTTAATGAAATAACATGGTGAGCTCATACATCTTTAAAATGTTGGTAAAATGGTCATTTTGTCTAATCTTGCAGACAGAGACAGACGGACCTCTCCTCTAATTATCCAGTAGTCACTTATACTTGTCTTTCTTTTATCATAGTGTCGTCAGTGTTTGTTTGTCTCTTCTTATTGCTGTTCTTAACCTTTTTTCTTGTGTATGTGTAGAATTGACTCAGAATAAATTCAGTTTTTGAGATTATTTCTCCTCTTCTCTCTCCTCTCCAGACGCTGTCTTCTCTCCCACTCATCTGTCCTTATTTTGGGCCACTTGCATCACTACTGACATCACATTTTTTTCTTTTTATATTTATAACCTCAGCACCACTCATTACTGTGCCTTCACAGTCTGTTGACGCAACCAGGTGGATTTTGCCCAACTTAATAGGAAAAGTCTTCAGAGATAAAGGGGGAAATGAATCAGGAGCGCCTCATGAAACTTAATCCTTCTGGGTTTTATTTTTATACACACAGACTCACCACTTTCTCACTCTTTTATCCCACATGTTTGAGTGACAGATGCTGTGGTGGTGTATCCTACCGTGCCGTGTCATTGTCATTACCTACCCTCTGAGAGATGTGATACGGCACCCAGCTGATGGACAATGGCTGCAGAGATAGGGTGTTTATCAGATATCTGGCTATGGTCGTATCTGTTACGGATTACACTTTCGTAATGTTTCCTAAAGTAAAGAAGCTTAAATCCCTTCAAACACACGCTATATCCTTAGCTTTATCCCTATTTGCAACTCCTGCCATTTGGTGTTTAATGACAAGGAAAAATGGTTAACATTAATGTTGCAGTGGTGAACGCAGCTTTTATGTAAGAGAGTTCAGAGGGGTCAGGGGTATTGGACAGAGGCTATTTACAAAAACTGTAACTCAGCTGGGCTTTAAATTTGGAATGGAGGCTTAGGGTTTCAATCAGCCGCTCAGCGAGACATTCAATCAACCAGAGAATGTGACACGGGTGGGCATGCAACACACACTAGTGTGAATTCACACACAAGACGGAAAAGTGTCTAGACCAGAGTTATTGTCAACAACAAACAATTAAAATGTTAGCCTGTGTCCAGATAAAAACAAACTAAAATTATCAATAAAACATGACAAGTGTTAATGGTTTGGAATTTGATTAATATGGAACCTCGTGTAAACACTGGTTTGGAGATCATATTCTTTCCTTCCTTTTTCACCTCCTATCAAACTATCTTCAACTAGACTGAAAGACTAAATACAACAAATAAAAGCTCTATAAGAACTCTGATCTAGACACACACTCATACAAGTATTCACACACATTCTGGGCTCAAATGGACTGAATCATAGACCCACAGATGACTCCTACCTGTCCAAACACAGAGTCCACTATAGGCAGCAGGTCCACAGGCTCCACCTCCTTCTCCTTCTCCCTCTCCTTCTCCTTCCTCTGTGGTCCCTCCATCAGCTCTTCCAGCTTCTCCTCCAGCGCCTCTGCATCTTCTACCGCCGCCATTGGTAGGATGTGACTGGGTTTCTGGCGTCGAGGAGGCTGCGGTGTGGAGGCCTGGGAGTCTCCGCTGACCCCGCTCTGTCCGTTGGTCCTCTTCTTCTGCCTCTCTACCTTCTTCTTGATGGCTGCTTGTACCTTTGAGGGGTCACAGGGTTAAAGGGATTGAGTCCAACCAATTTGAATCTAGCTTAGTCTTATATTCTTCATGCTGCCTTCAAGACCAGTGAACACTCTTTAGTTTTTCCACCAGTGCACATCACAAAATATGACACTGAGTGTCACTTTGAGACACCTGGCCATTTAAAATGCATGGAAAGGAGACACGTCATCAATGTTGTATTATCTGCATTTTAGCCACATTACTCAACCACTTTTAAAGGATTTTACTTTAATTGGAGACAAAAATATAACTCAGCAAACCTTAAATGGGCATTTATTTTAGATCACCTGCCCTCTAATGAGACTTTTTTTTTACACTGGAGAGCAATGATGCATCAGTAAAAATACTTAGCATCAACTTTAAGTCACCACATTTTAAAAGCACATAAATCATCATAGATAATAAACACACAAATACTTGGAACACACCTGTTTTGCACTCCTCTCCGGTACTGCGCTCATCCCTCCAGCAACGCCTCCTCCTGCAGATGGCTCTCGAATGATCATGAACATCTCGGTGTCACAGGCTCACACACACTCTCTCTCTCGCTCTCTCCCTTGCTTGCCCTCCCCCTCCCTCACCCTCTCTCTTCTCCGCTCTCCTCTTCCTCAGCAGTAGCAGCCTTTTCTTATTATTTTATCTTAAACCTTTCCCCCAAATCTGCAATAGAACTCATAATCTTCTCAATATTCTTCTAAAACTAAAAAAAAAAAAAGAAGTTGACTTGTATTATGGTGGGAGTGTTTTTTTCAGATCCAGGTGAAAAAAAACAATGAACCAGTGAATCCAAGTAAAAATATTAGCTTGAATATCCTCCAAAACTTCCTCTTTCCTCCTCTGTTTCATCAAAATATTTCCTCCGGCTGATTTCCTCAGTGTTGCACCTTGCTTGTGTCCATATCTCTCTCTTCGTGTGTGCAGGTGAGGAGGTTTTTATCATCAGCTGTTGTCTTGGCTCTGGGATTGAGTTCCTGCACCTCTGCCCCCTCTCGCTATCTCTTGGTCCTTTAGGTGACACTCTATACCTCCTGAACTTTACCTCTCTCGTGTTATCTACCTGTAACACATCGACCTCTCTCTCTCCTTCTCTTCCTCCCCTTTTTCCACCTTTTCCCCATCATCACAGGTAAACACGCCTACTGTTGCCTGGGTGCTTGTGTTTCTAACGTTCCTGTAAACATTGCCCTTCAATCTTGTCCTTCTTTGCACTCTGTCACCCATCCTTTTCATTCTCATCTTTAATTTTTCTCAGAGCAACCCTTCTCCCATCCTTCCATTTTTCTTGTCACCCTCATTTCAGTCAGACATTAATCCATGCACCTCTCCACACTTCTCCCATCCCCTTGTCTCTCTCAGCCTACATGCCCTCAAATCCCTTGTCATATTTGGAGCCTTCATTGTAACACAAATTGGATCTTTGTAAGAGGTGCCCAGGTCAGCTATTGTCAGAAAAGATTACAAAAAAAAACAGGGATAGATACGTGCCCAAAAGCAATGCATGTCATGAAAAATTGCAATAACGCATCACTTCAGTATTGTACTGCATACATAACCTTATCAAACAAGCATGGATGAACACACACAGGTGAATGTGTTACAACTGACCTCTATTTTTAGACATAGATGCCTACAGGAGCGTGTAAACATATTAACATGTTACTGTAATATTCATCTCTATAAAGGCCACTATAGGAGTCTCAGTCTATACATCATGCATTCCATCAGTTTGTGTTTTCCCTCTCTGCAGTCACAAAAGAAGAGAGAAAGGTCTTTGGCTCTGGGCTGATAAAGCATCTCACTTTTCCTCCTATTTTGCCCTTAAATGCCTTCTCCCTCTATCTCTGCCTCTCCTCCTTTCTCTCTCAGCATCTCCTCTTAACCCACATTAAACATGTCAATCTGAAACAGACCTGGTAGTTTATGTTCTCCAGACATGTGATAATGTATGGCTTGACTTCTCTCCAGTTTCTAATGAGGTTTCCATTAATCACTTCACCCCCTGGATTTCAGCCTGTCTTTCATCAGCCCCTCTCACCATCCCCTCTACTCATTGATTATTGATGGGGGGGAGAGGCAAATTCCCGGACAGAAGGGTGATGAGAGATCTGTTACAGAAAAGCTAAGTTACACCAAGGCGTGGGTCATAAATTGGGGTGCAACTTTGGAATAGAGACAGTAAGAGAACTGACAGCTGGAATGTGAATGATAGATTATCAGGATAAAAACAGATGAACTATAGAAAAGCAAAACTTTTTGGTGAGAACGCACAAAACCTTTGGTGACTTCATCTCTGAGTTTTCACCTTGAACAAAGCCTGTTAGAGGGAGTGGCAGCTTAGCAGTAATGTAGAACTGAAGGCTTGTGTTACTACTGCATGTTGATCAGGCTGCAATAATATCTAATTACAGATCAGGACAGTTGGAGGAGAGAAGGGCTAGACTGACATAGACATAACCCTGACAGGTCTCAAGACAGTCTATGGTTAATGTATAGGTAGATGACGCAAAAAGATAAAAGTAGACAGGGATAAAAGTTTTATTTGGGTCAGACTAATTCTCATTACTTATTTGTTCGTAATCAAAGTCATTCAAATTGCTCAATGGCAAAAAGGAACTCGTTAACCTTATTTAAGGTTAATGAGTGTTGCCACTGAAAAGTAAAACTTGTTTTTGTTCCTGGTTCCAGTGGATAAAAAGTCTAAGCACATCACATAATCAAATGATTTACCTAAATATCTACATTTACAGCTGCAGAACGTAATATTAGAAAGCAACTGTTCTATTAAACAAACAATAACTAAAGTAAAGTAGTGGCAGTGAAAGTTGGCCAAAAGTGTTATGATAATAAGTTTACACATGATTTGACACCACAATAAACGTCAAATCATTAGTTCTTTTCAGTTTTAAGGCTTATCTTTATTTATGTTTGAAAGTTAAATAAACCAGATGGTTATATGTAGGTTTAAACCTTTTAATAGTCAGAACATTAAAAAAAATTATTCAGTACAACAATAAAAATAAAACTGTTTTGTGTCAAAGCAATCATGAATAAATATGATACAAAATTATGTTGCCAGATCAGAGCTGAGTGATATGAGGGGAAAAAAAAATCTAATTTCCATTATTTTCACAGTGTTTTGCATGAATCATAATTTGAATTATTATGTTCTGACTACACAAACTGACAACAAAATATGACTGGAAAATACTACTTCTTCGCTCTAATTTTATGCCAAACACAACCGGAGAAACACATTCACAACTAAAATATTACAAGATGTCTTGAGTTTTTGTTAAGCAAGATGTCTCCATCTCAGTTTTGCGATTTAGGCATTTTTAATATTTTAAACCTTGATTAATCAAATCAATTTAATATATTATCCTGCCCTAAATTGTGATAACCGTAATTGCTGATCTCAAAGAGAAATGATCATGATATTATATAAAAATTATATCACAATAATTATCATTAATGTTTTATGCCCAGCCATGATCATACATCATACATTTTAATGCTTCACTTATAGTTTTTTGTGTTACTTTGCATTTTATTTTACTGTAAGAGATATTAGATCAACATCGCCCGACAGCAGGAGTCCTACTGTTTTCTGTTAGAACTAGCTTTAATAACACAACACATATTAACAAAAAATCAAGGTTGTATTTGTTCACTCAAGGATTATAGAATAATATATCACTTGTTGCTTTTTTCTGTCCCTGAGGATGTACTGTGATTGTGATTGTGAATGTACTGTGAGCTACCCATCACCCTTAAATTTGTGATCAAATTAATTAAGTAATTTCTTTTGTCAGCAATTTATTAGAAGAAACCATAAGATTTACAAGTGCTGAGTTGGTTGCCATGTGTCTCACTGTGGGTGTTACATACAGTCTTATATGAATGCTAAAGATGTTTATCAATGTAAATTCTGTTTCAGTTTCATGGACAAAAAGGCCTCCTGGAAGAGCTAATGCTGTAAAACAACAGTACATGGTCATCTGAAAAACAAACATTAGACAAATCACATTTAACAATATTATTTTCAGTTGCAGTATTTGAAACTTGATGAATACTGCATGCAGGTTTGACAAGTTTGTACAGGAGTGTTTGTTAGGTAAAAGGTGGAACAGTGTTCTGCTTCACATCTGGAGAACCTCTTAATATAAAAGCTGCTATAGGACTGATGATAGTGATGTAATTAAGTTGCCTTTTAGTTAGGTGCCTGCGCCATCTGGTGGAGATCAATGTAAACACCCCAACTTGAAGTTTACCTTAGTGTGAAATTTAATCAATAAAATGTAATTTACTGTATAAAAATAAGTAATTAATTTGAAAAAAAATAAAAATATATACA
>JAPQRQ010000002.1:21077634-21096053 GCA_037367365.1 Apogon talboti
ATTATAAGAATTTGTGTTCATGTACGTATATATCCTGTGTATATCAATGTTCTTATTTCATATATCGGCCGGTATATTGGTTATCGGCCATTATATCAGATATTGGCCAATATATCGGATATCAGGGGTTTTTTTGCCCCCAATATCGGTATCGGCATTGGCCCCAAAAATCCTATATCGGTCGGGCTTTAATCTGTACGCATACTGGTGAAAGGCCCTTTCATTGTAACATGAACAAAGAGAATCACGCCTATATCACACGATGACAAAAAGGATTCCATTGAAATAAATATAGATCTTGAGAACAATCATGAAAGTTGAGGGCAATCATGAAAATATGATTATTTCTAGCAAAAACACAAATCACACAGCTAAAAACAATGTTTGAAGAGAAGTCACCCCAAAACGCCATGATTGAAATGGCAATAGATGGCCAATAAATGCCCTGATGGTTTTGTATGCAAAATGTAAAATAAAGTTGTGAAGAGTTGTCTACTACTTGGTTGAACACTTCTGCATTCACACAGGAGAGAAGCCTTTAAAATGTGATGCGTGCCCTGCAGCATTTAGCCACCATCCATGTCTATCCATCCACAAAAAAAGATACCAAAGTTCAGCAGCATGTACGTTTGATGTGATAAGACATTCACCAAAGAAGTGAAGTACAAGGCCCACCTGCAACATTTTCATGAACACTGAAAATGTCTGTCTGGTTTGTGATAAAAGCTTTGTTACTCTAGAACGGCTCGAGAACCATATGAAGCATGGGCACAGCTGAGTCAGTCACTTACAGTGCATGGATATTGAAATGTTAGATGTCAATCCTATATGTGTGTTACAATTGATCATAGGATTTTCACTGATTTTAACTGTCATCTATATTTCAGATGTAAAAAGAAAATGTAATAAATCTCAGAACTATTTACCAGTTCTGAAACTTTAGATAGGTCCTGTAGTCATCTACAAGGAATAGGATAATTATCAGAATAATTTATCTGAAAGAGTAAAGATTGGAATTCTTCATTTTATATCCATTTTTTTTCCTTCAAAAACACATTTCAATAGCAATAGATAAAGGATAACATTTGTGTTTTTATTTTCTAAGACATTGTACTGTAAAAAATATATATACAAAGAAATCCAATATTTCCTTAAAGCTGATTTGCTATTATATGAATATATAACACGATGGTTAAATACATACTAAAAGAATTGTTACCTCAGAATTTGTATAGTAACTCATTCTGACCTGTTCACGTGTTAAGTTATTTAGTTTACATTATGAAGGTGTTTGGTCAGTTTCTGTTTTCACTCTGGTAAAGTTGCTTTTGGAGTACCAATCTTTCAGATCAGAGTATGTTGAAAATTTCTGGAATCGGATGTTTGAACCTGTTGTGGAAATTTTCACTTCATTTGCCAAACATTGTTGTATTCATGTAAAAACCATAATTTGGTTGGAAACATTTCATTTTTATCCAAAGTTGATATGATTCTTGAATTACTTTATGCAAACAGGTTTTATTTTGTGGAAGTTATATATTCTTCCCAATGAACTTATTCTAAAGGGTTGGACTTTTTTAAAAGTGGCGTTCTGTTGCTTATTTCAGATGTTCATTTTCTCAAATAAAATCCAAAGTTTACACCTTGTGTTTTGTATAGTGTTGTGATATGGGGGAAGATATAGTTGTTTTATGTGTAGTATGTCATAACTGAAAAGAAATGACTGAGAGCTAAAGACATATACTTAAATGTCCAGAAGATAGTACACTACAGTTCTGTCCTCTTCAGACTTCGACCTGCATTATTTGCAGACTGAACACGTATCATCGCGAGATTTCCCGGTACGATCATCACAGGAATCACGGAAATCGGTCAACTCGCTGAATAACGAGTCGCCGCATCCTTGAATATGACTGCCAAGTATGTAGAGTGTGTTCATGGATCTAGTTAAAATATTTAGCCAACAAATACCAGGAGCAATTTGTGCTTAGAGTCTTTGGTTGGTCCAAACATTTATAATTAGCTTAATGCTATAAAGCAGTTCGTAGTGGCTCGGTACGTTGCGTTGTGTCTTGTTTACATGCTTGTCAGATGTAGCTAATGTTAGCATAATATTGAGCATCAAACACTGTTTTATGTTTACAACTTGCCACATTTCTTATAGCTAGCAGGTATTTTGATTGGTTTCTTATATTCCAGCTAAGCTGCGTTGCGCTGTCACTTCTTACTGTAAATAACTAGCGTCGTCTATAAAGGTGAGAAAGATGGAAGATCAGCTTTGAGAAATTGCTATCTAGACATTTGACGCTCTAATAAACTTGGAGTGAATGGAGAATCGCTATCCTTAATAACAACACGGAGATTAATTTATATCAATGAGATGCAGCAATAGTTGGATGCTACATGGCATAGCTATTAAACATGGCCAAATCTCATGGCAGTTCATAGATTCCAGGACAGAGGAGTGTTCAGTGGTAGATGCGTTGTCCCACAGCTGTCCAGCCATAGAAGAAATCAGCGGTGCCAATCTGTAGTTGACATTAAACTATCATCAGTGAGACGAATGATGGACTCTGTGAGGACGGCTTTCCATGCTCAGCTGGCCACCGTCATGGACTCCCTACTGGCTGCCGCGGTATGTGAGATCGCCAAGATCTTTGAGAGCAGCCTGTGTGAGCAGCAGGCGGAGCTGGCGCAGAAAACCGAGGAGATCTCCATCCTCCGAGGAAAACTGGAGAAGGTGGAGCGGAAGCAGAAGGCGAAGGGTGCAGGAAGCGACTCAGGGGAGATGCCAGTAGGAGACAGGGAAGGAAACATAAGACAACAGATACTGGCAGGCTCAGGTAATATCTATGGGTGATACTGTCAGTGGTGGAAGTAGCCAGATCCTTTAAGTAAAAATACTGATGCTCCACTTTGAAACTACACTACTATTTGTAGGGTTTGCAGTCAAAGTCTTATGCAAGTAAAACTAAGTATTATCAGACAACTAGCTACTGTGCAGTAAAATACTCAGTGTTAGTGTTTAAGTTGTATCTGTATTTTATATGTTATTATATATGTCTATGTTGTATATCAATATTACTGCTGCATAAATGTCCATGTTGCATTTTACTGCTGAGGGGGTTTAGTATTGTAAAAAGTCCTCCCATGTTTGTAGTATTGTATTTCATAGTTCAGGAAACAGCTTTGTGACAGTCCAGACTAAGGGATAATCCAAGAGCATTAATTGATGTAATTTATCCTAATTAGTGCTTGAATAAAACCATGTAGTTTCCACAACTGGATGCTGTTTATTCATACAGTATATTTAATGTTTTAAAAGGGTTAAACAGAAGGATAAAGATTTCACAAGCAAATAAATTTGGCCAATGTCTACAATAACTTTTCATAATGGAAATCTTTTTTTTGACTCAAACTGACCTGTTTTAAAACTCTTTAACTTTTATACTCTACATATATCATGTACACCTACCTTTACTACCAATAAGACCCTTTTATACTCCACTTACAAATGTCTTTCTATTAAAAAAGACAATTTCTATCATTTAGACTCTGTGGAAGACCTCCGTCAAAACCTTAGTGGGATGAAAGAAGAGTCCACAGGTCAGGAGGGAGCTTCAGTAAAACATGAAGTAAGACTTGTTCTGATTTATCCATTGCCTATACGCTGAAATTATTTTATTCTTACCAACCAGCTCATGCTGTGTTACTTTTTCTCCACAGCGTGCTGGATCTCAGTCTGACCTCGGGTCTGCTGCAGTCCAAGGCCCAGAGGGATGCCTTGCTGCTGGTGACCAGATGGGTCCCCTGTCTCCTTCACAAACCAAGGCTAAATGTAAGAAGTCGTTATCATCTGAAATCCAGCCCAAGGGCAAACCAGCATTAAATGTGTTTTATCACACATTAAGTGCTTCAGATGTCCTTTACCTGATTTCTTTGCAGTGTCCCAATGGGATCAGGGCAGTTGCAGTGCAGATCAAGCCCCCAGCCCCTTTCTGTCTATCTCCCAGAGCGGACGCTGCTCCCCAAGGACTGACCCAAGCCTAGCTCAGACAGGGGAGTGGTTACCAGGGTTGAGCACAACCCGAAGTGGGATGCCTGTTGTCGGGAATTTACAGGCAGATGGCAACAACTGCTCTGGTCCAGGTAGCAGCAGTGCTGGTAACCACACCCCGGGCTTTCGACCTGGTTTTGGGTCTGATGAGACCAGTAATGAAGATGAGGACAGTTCTTTCCCTTTCCTGGATCAAGAACCTGAGAACCAGAACTCTACTCATAATTCAGCACAGGGCCACCAAGTGGAGCTGAGGGAGGCACAACAGGACCAGTCACAAGCCCCCTCTGGCAATTCACAATGGCGACCTAGAGAAGACAGGACTGTAAGGAGCCCCATCAATCACACACGGCGGATCACAACATTTGGCAATCGGGACCCTCTGCGACCACAGTCAAATTCACAGTCGCTTACACTGCGGAACATGAACACTATTAGCCATCCTCCAGCTTCTGGTGGGGGAAATGGACGACCTTACACCTGTCCATACTGTACCAAGTGTTTCACCTACCCCTCCCACCAGCGGCGACACCTTTTACGCCACACAGGAGTCAGACTGCACCCATGTCAGTTCTGCGACAAGAGCTTCCTCACACCATCTGAGCTCACTGTGCACACTCGCACGCACACAGGTGAGCGGCCTTTTGGCTGTACGCAGTGTGGTAAGCGTTTTGCCCGGAGTGGAAACTTGAGAGCTCACCAGCGGGATGTTCATATGGGAAAGAGGCCCTTTGCTTGTACAGAGTGTGGTAAGAGGTTTGCCCACAGGGGGAACCTCAGGGTCCACAATCACAGAGTCCATCAAGGAGATCCGTACTACATTGAGGATCAGCAGGAACCAGACATAGGCCCTAATCCCATTTGAGAATTTTTTTCTATTAAATTATGTTTCTGCACTTTAATTTTCTGGGAGAAATTAAACTACATTAAGTTGATTTATGTCCCAGTAAAACTTAAAAATCTTATCAAAATTTACTATACAGTATGTTGTTGACGTTCAAGATAAAGTAAAATTGATTAAATAATGGTTTTAATTTGTTGTCAGTAGTGTGTCAGTGACAGTAATTTGGGGCATACTCACAGGGAATGTGTAGCCTATGAATCTCTCTGTATTGTGAAGTATGAGTATTTATAAATAAGTTAAAAAAAATACTGGCTGTTGTGTGTAAAGAAAATACTTTCTTTCTATGGTGACCCCTTATGACTTGATGAGGTTATGATGTTGTGTTTTTGAATCTACCAAACTAAAAAGTACAAGATAATTTTTTCTAGAGCCAACAAAGGAGATTTAGTTCATGTTAGATTTAGACAAGGCATGCAGAGGTAGAATAGCACTTCTCATTCTATTGCTTATATACCCATCTCCTCAAACAGTATAAATGTGTTGTACAATGGAATTGCTTTATTGCCGCAACTACATAACAGTGTTGTTAAAAAGAACTGTACTTCTATTTTCCCATCCTGTTTTGGTAAAGTGAAATTAAATTGTATACTCCTAATTAAGCTTTGTTCTGTTATACGTGAACCCATGTATCAGGCGGCAGTCTTATGTTATTGCGCCGTTAATTCACAGCCACCAGGGGGCAGTGTAAACACGTATCACATTGGACGAGACGTTTTGGATACTGTTACTAATAGATTTAAGATGGAAGTTGTTGCTCTCAGCATATTTTCCCATGTGCCCTATATTTTCCATTCTTTTCCCCTGATGTATGCATTTGTGTCATCATGCTCTATCTCTGAGCTCGTCTTATAACTGATTTTACAGCCAAACCAGAGTTTAGCTTTTGAGACTGAAATTGGATTACTCTTGTGTTTACATACACAAAAACAAGTTTTCATTACGTCGCAGGAAACATTTAATAGTGCCATTATATTTTAAAATCATCCTGTCTTTCCTCTAGGATGGCCAATACATGTCTCTTAACTGATTATAGCCATTTTCTATTGCTGCTATACTCATTAAGCCTGTGTATAAATGCCCTGGTCATGTAGGTTGCATGGGGCTTTATAGGACATTTGTCTCTGTCTCACTTTTGTTCTTATGCTCATTCTCAAATGCTGAGTAGAGGTGTGCGTAGTTATTCCCCAGGCTGCTGAGTCCTGGGTTTATTCATTCAGAGATTACATTCAGTGACCTTCCTCCACTGACCTCCCCTCCCCCCAAAGGTCACCTGTGTCTCCGTCTGGGTTTTACTATCCTGTTGTAAAAGTGGTCCAGTGTTTTTGTTTTTGTGTTTGGGAGAGCATAGCCAATGCCTCACATCTTCAATCAGGTCTTGTAGAGTTTTGTATTAATAGATTTATGAGCCAGATCAGTGCACTATATGAGTGTGTGTGGGTAAGTGACTGCTGATAGGAGAGACTTGAATCCCTGCTGATTAAAGCTGCAGGCTCTTACAGACCTTTTAGGTGCATATACTGTGTTAAGTACTGCATTTATATGTGACAGAAAGTATTGGGTCAAAAAACACTTGCAGATTTGGGTGTCGTGTGTGCACATTCATTGGTTTGCCTCACATCAGCTTTGCAGTGTTTTCTGTTTGTATGTTTTATGTGTAATCTTCTTTCTGCCTTAAGCAGCTTTGCCCCAGGGAGGAAAAATGAACAGTTGACCAGACTAGAGGGACCGTGCACTGTGGATGTTTTATTTAAGTTTCAGAGATAATTGCATTGCATTATGGTAAGATTTGTATAGATTTTTTTCAGTAAATCCACACAAGGCAATGCTTCAAAGGATTCTGCACATGTTAAAATGCGATAAAATCATTCAACCCAAACAGGCCACATTTAATAGCTTGACAGTAATAATAGCCAATACCATGTTAGGTACAACGGTCCCAGGCAGTGTTTATCACCAGGCGATAGTGTTAACAGTTTCTGGATCAAGCTACCATGTGCTTCTTACCTTTAATGTCAGCATGTTTTCAGTTCATTTCTTCTGCACCTCAGGCTGCAGCTGTAATTTGGTTTAGAAAAAACACTCCCAACCTCCTGCCCTCAGACCAAAGAGCCATTCCATCACCATTCCATAATCCTCTAGGACTGAAATTATCCCCCTGGTACCCAGTTACTGCCCCCCTTCTCCCAAAACATGCTGCATAGAGCTAAAGGAGATGAAACATTTACCCCTGCTCAGCAGGAGATGTGTGGATATGGAGGAATTCATGCTCCTGGACAATGATACTGTGTGGATTTAAATGGGTGTGCACCTCTGTCTTTGTGTTTCCATTTTCAAGCAATATCGTATGTGTTTTTATGCATCTTATGTGTATGTGTATAAACTTATCAGTGTGTGTGTTTTGTCTGCCTTTTGCGAGCAGTGGGGCTAAGGGTTTTAGTTTTGCCTCAAGGCTGCTCATAATCTATCCAGTCCCACCACTCCCTAGGGGCTGTGGTTTCATGTGGGTTGCCATTACTGTAGTGGAACCCCCCTTTAGGGGATTATAGTGTTGTCTACTGCTTAAAGCACTGCGATGATCCATCGTCTGCTGACTGTATTTAAGCACTTACTTAATGTACTAATAGTGTTTGACCAGAGAGCTAATGCAAAGCTTTTAACTTTCATCTCCTAAAATCCTTTGTCTGTGGAAAATGCTGATTTCATGGCTGATGGACTTAAATATTTTGGTGATAATCACAATAACAAAGTGTGGTTTTGGGTGTAAAAATGTAAAAATCACAAGGTCTTTAATAGGTTTTCAATATTTTACTGATAGTATGTTTTGCTACAGTAAGGGTCAGGGCAACCAAGGCACTTAAGGGTTATCGCTGTGCTACAGTTATTGGGTTGAATCTGTTTTAGACAGTTGGCATGGCTGTGATTTTGCTTCTTCGTCTTTCCCCCTCAGTTTCTCTCCATGTTTTGGGAGTCACAGAGCGTGTTGGAGGGGAGGAGAGGGAGTACATTATCTTCTTCTTTCAGAGTTCCTGCATGGGTTTTCCAAGTGTGCGTCTACACGGATGAGTGTGTGTTCTCTATAGGCTAGTCTGTGGTTGCTAAGCAACCTTGTGTCTGCACAGTGGAGTGGGGGGTTGGAAGGGAGAGAAGCACCAGGTCAACAGAGACAGACAGTCACAAGCATCGCTGTGTCTGATTGGACACATCGGTGCTCCTGATGAATGATGATTCTCGATCATTATCATGTTGACTGGATGTAGGCCAGAGTAGTGGAGTGGTCTCAAAGCCCACCCTTTTCTAGTAAACAAAGTCTATTCATCTAAAGAAGAAGAAAAAAACAACTGCACCTGAGATGTATCTTCTTTGCACTGATATGTGTTTATTTTTAAAGTCATTAGGAATTTTTGGAGAATATGTATTTTAATGATCGCTTTGGATGGGATGCACTTCAGCTGATCAGGTGCAAAGTATCGCTAGTTTAAGATCTTTTCCATTTAGTTCTGATGTTTCATAATATTTTCCAGGATTTCACAATAGAAAATCCAATCCAAAATAATGAAATAAAGCATTTACTCCACAGAAGACTTTATCTCGTTATGTGAATATTTGACAGAGAACCTCATTTTTAATATAAAAGAATGAAATGTCATCTATCTCTGTCTGCCTTCAGTATAAAAATAGTTATGGCCTTCTAACTCTATAGCAGATGACGCAAGGACACAAAACAGCGTACAGTTACTCCAGGGCAGTGGGTCCAAATGGGGCTGAGGATGGTGGGTGATCATACTCCACTGTCACCAAGGTAACCGGTCCAGTCCAAGGCCAAGCTTTCACGGCTGAGTGGCACCGTCACTATGGGAGACAGACCCAGGGCAGATGTCACACAGACCCAGGGTCAAACACAGCAGGTTAATAAGGACAACTGAAGACAACTCTCTGAACCTGCACCAACCTGCCCCATGCAGAGGAGATGACGACAGTGTATTGCGATGATGAAGATTGTGAGGATAGGCATAAAAAGTATGCTTTTTCTCTTTTCACAGGGTGGATTACAACTAGTCTTTAAGAGGTCAGTGAATGTTTAATTTACATTTGTCTGATGGATGACAAGGGCAGTAATTTGCCTCTCAATAAGTAAAATAAGGCACTTACGCACCATATCAATGTGTTTTAAATGACCAGTTCAGGTTCAGGTCAAGAGATAATATCTATTTCAGCTTAGTTTCAGTAAGTAGTGATGTGTTGGTTGTCATAGGTTAAAAATTGACCAGCTGTTTTTCTCAAAAGCTAAATGCTAATATTCACAGCAGGTGTCATCCATCAACTGTCAAAAACAGATGGGTGAAATCTGTGGCTGAATCATAAATCAGTGTTCCGTTACCATTTACTTCATATAAAAAATATCAGATCATCATATACATCTACCTGTAAAAACACCATAGCATGCCTCTTTCTTTTATTCTTATGATTATGTGTGTGACAATTTTTTTCCTGTACATTCTATAGCAAATTCATTTATTATTTATGAATAATAAATTCATTTGTTTGTCAGTGAGTTCGAAAATCACGCAAATGTCCTATTGTATTTTCTGAAATGCAATTCTGTGTCTTACATTTACCTGATGTATTCCATTTACATAATACCATTATAAAACACAGAGCCGTTAAAAAATACTGGATATATTGTGTAGAAAGAACTAGAGTTGTAGATTATCGTTGTGAATGTAAGTATACTATAAGAATGTTTGAGGCACTAAAAGGATTGACATATTTCTCCCCTGATACCCTGTCTGCTTTGGGTTTGGCATAAGGTGAGATCATACAGTGTAAGTGAAAGTTAAATACCAAACCTTATGGATTTAGAGATTTAACCAGAGGGGGATTTTGGGGGCATATGGTTGGGGTGAATCGGTAGAGAAACACAGGTAGGACAGTAACTATATATGGGGAACAGTGGGTGGGCTTAGGGGAGCTTTGTGGTGAATGTTAGGCTGGCAGGGGGCAGTTAGAGGGGCAGATACGCCAGTGGTTTGTGGAGCATTGCCCATTATTGGTAAGTATTGAGAGGGGGAGGGCAATGCTGGCAGTCTTGGAGTAAGTCAGATAAACAGCTCTTCTTGTTCCCTGCTGCTATGGGGGGGGTTAAAGCCTGGTGGCAGACAGCCAGTACCAGTGATGGCACCAACTGTCACTGGCAGCCCCTCACTCTCCGCTGCCATGATGACTGAAGCCTCTTAACGTGTGTGTGTTAGTGTGAAGTGTTTCTCACTCAGTCCACAGTCACGTTTTGTCCATTTTTGTACAATGTAGCTGAAATCAGAGGAAGAATGTATTCAAAATGACACAAATCACATTACATGTTGGATTATTGTGAGTATCACTGCTTTATCAGTCAAATACACTGTACAGATATGTAAATATAAGCAAGTAAATTGGAAGGTATTTATACTTATGCATACACCATGCATCGGTATAGCAACTGGAATATATTATAGACTAGCTTTGGGCCAAGTGTCAGTTCATAATGAAGAGAAAATAGTTTGAGATGGGTTGATACATTAAAATGTATTGTTTGGAGCGTACTTACATGTTGATTATGAAAAAAACATTCTGTAGCCTCTGAATACATTATGGTAAAATTGGTAAGTTTAGGGTAGTCACTCTTCTGCAAACCTCCAGTGTACAATAACTTTGTTCAGTATTATGTAGGTTATATATGGTAATACAACTATGTCCTAATAAATATGAAAATGGCAAAATATCTTTACAGCTGCCATCAATTTGCCACCAGTTAATGTGAGGGGTAATCTGATCGGCCAAATGTACACATAATTCTGTGTGTGAATCTATGACGTATAAAACAATGTTGGGAGTAACACGTTAAGTAATACATTACAGTAAAGGATTGCTTTTTGTTGTAACGCAGTAGTGTAAGGCATTACTAACTTGCGTTACAACACTTTTTTCACCCATAATTTAATTGCTCGAATGGAAAAAAAAAACAGCAACAAAAAAAATTTTTTAAAAAATAGCAAGACCGTGAGACCTGTAGGAATCAAAAATGCGTCTGTAAAGTTTATTGTTGGTGTTCAGCCAATGGGTGAAGACGGCAGAAGACCGTCCACTGGCCACATAAACGTATGCTCATTATTAACCCTAACCCTGCTTTACAGAAGATAGTTAGCATGATCACTGTGATCAGCAATGACAAGGTAAGCTAACGTTTCTAGGACTAGTTAGAGTTCTTTATCAATTGAGGATTTATCTACCGGTGTCCTCGGGGCTGTGACCCCTGTTTGAACATTAATGAACATTAATCTGTAATGGATTACAGTTTGGAAGTAACTTGCACAACACTGCGTATAAATGATTTTTGCAGTGCTTATCGCATACATTCAGATCTTTAGTGGTATGAAGATATATTCAGTAGAATTTTCATAATTTATTCACTTCTTTAATCACAATGTCTGTTCAAATTATTACATACTTTTAAACGTATTGATATTGCCAGTAGTCACCCTGTTGAGTCTTGGTATGTGAATAACTACTATACGGTACTATATACTGTGTGTAATCTAATATATCCAAAACAAAACATCAGTGATGTTTACATTAATGCCATTGAACCTGATAAGATCCCATGATTATCACAATATTCAATATTCTTGAATTCAATTCAGTACAATTCAATTCAATTTAATTCAGTTCAATTCAGTTCAATAACACTGTATTATCACCTTGCCCTTTAGAGTTGTTGCAGTTTGTAATATCTTGATTTGTCAATGCTTTTAGGATGCAATCCATTGAGATGAATTAAGTATCATTGTAGTATCTCTGAGTTGAACGTTGACAGGTGAATTGTAATTGAATTGAACTGTGAGACGTCCAACCTGAGCTTTCATGCCAGCTTGATTAGAGTAGATGTATGTGTGTTTGTGTGAATGTGTGTCATTGGTGTCAGTGTTAGTCATCTCAGTGCTGATTTAATTATATTTCCAGGTGAATTACAGTGCTTATTTCCACTACTCACTGATGGGAAACCATCCTCCCCCTGTCATTTCTCCTCCTCTCCACGTTCCTCTCCACCTTAAAAGACTTTCAGCCACTTCCGCTCTTCCTCCCACTCTGCCTTTCCTCATTTTTCCATGTATCTGTCTTATATTTAATCACCTGCAGTCAGTGGTCAGGCAGATCTCGGCTCTCCGTTTATTGGCTACACCAGGGAGTGGGCGGTGCCTGCTCTGATGCATCACATACACGTACCAGCACAGCAGGATAGAACCTCTCTCTCTCACTCTCTCTCTCTCTCTCTCTCCCTCCCCCTCTCTCTACCTCTCACTCTGCCTTTCATACGTACGCCAGAACGCAGACTGCAGCAGAACGCAGAACCAGTAGGGTTTGCCATCCTCATACTGGAACATATGAGAAACGCGAGGGAGACACAGAGGAAGACAGAGACATTATTCATGGAGGATCCGCTGAGGAGTACCTGACCCACAAGCTGTCGAGTGCGTAGGTGAGTGTGTGTGTGTGTGTGCATGTGCGTGTGTGTGTATGTGTGTGTCCATGCATGTAAGTTCACTGCAGGAACAGCAGCACTGCAGATACCGACCAGTGGCTCTGCTCATCCGTCTCTCCCCTCCCCCCATTCCCCTCTTCTTCATCTCCTCTTCTTCTCATGGAGCATCATCATAAATTAGTGACTTTAACCAGGTCTGAGAGCAATGACTGTACATGTTGTTTGTGTTGGTGGGGATGCAGAATTGATATGGTCATATCTGTGTAGAACAGCTGCAGGATGGACACGAGGTGCGCTTGATTATCCCAAGAGTAATGTGTCTTCCTCTTCCTCTTCACAAACCAAGCTCATCCCTGATAGTTTTTAAATCCCTCCAACTGTTTTTTTCTGCAGGTTTACATCTGGCTTTAACACGCAGCAGCGTGGGCCCAACATCCACCCATCCCTCCTTTGGGACTGGCCCCATCCCTCACTACCAGCCCCTCATCCTAATAAAGGATAGGATGCCTGGCTCTGCGCCCCTGTGCTGAGGAGGCGTCAGCGGGCAGCAGTATGGGCACTGTGCTGGTTGATATCCCCACCACCCCCTCCACCACCTATCTGCCACCACCACGCTGCCCCCCCAACACGGGCGCTCCATCCAGCCCCGCTGATGGGCGAAGACACTGACGCCACCCCGACGCTCAACCACCGCGGCTTCCTCCCCGACCACAACTATGTGACTGAAGGTAAGCTGATCAGAGAGGAAAGTGTGTGTGTAAAAAAGCGTATGTCCCATGGGAGCCAGTATCTCTATGTATTGGACTTTTGAAGTGTTTTTGTGTGTTGTCAACTTTGTGTGTGCTTGCTTGCAAGACAAAACCAGCTTAGTACAGCTTTTCAGTCTTACCTAATCTAAAGCTGCTGGATAAATAGTCTTAAGTTCCAGACTGAGCAACAAGAAAAAGGAAGCATAACACTCTCTCCTCCTTGTTTTAGATGAGTTTTCTAGTTCTTTCCTCCTATCCTTTCATTTTGTTATGCACCTGCATCTAACATTCCTTTTTTGTTTGTTTGTACTATTGTATACAGCTATTTTGTCACACCACGGGGGAACAATTGATCAGCCCTGTGTCTAAATATATGTGTGTGGGTGTGTGTGTGTGTCTGTGTGTGTTTGTATGTTTTAGTTTCTGTTTCTGAGACAAATAGTGGGATAATAGTTTTTCCAGGCAGCAGTAATTTCTTGAAAAGGGAAGGTGAAATATCCCACACATTTTTCTTCCCTCACAGTATAGTATATCAAATTGTAATATTGTAGTAGTATACTCTCTGCTTCACTTTCTCGCTAAACACATCACAGTAGCGGTAACAAATTGAATATAAAACATATCACTTTGGAGGTTGGGGTATTTCTAGCAGGCACTAATGAATTCTTTAAGTTTGTTTTATAAAACAGATGGATTATAACCCTGGAAAACCTTAGCTCCCTCCTTCTGCTAACCTCAATTACAACACTAATCTCACCTGCTCACCAGCTTCCCTGTCTGTTTGTCCCCAATCCGTTTCTTACACTCGCCTCATTGTTCACCACGCCTCTTAGACCAGAACAGCGGATTATCATTTGCGGGTCATGAATGTGTTGCGAGCTCATTTGTGATCCTGTATCACTGCAGAAAGGGAATTATGCTTCCTGTGTCTGCACTGCATTACAATTTCCTGCATTCAGAGTCACAGTCAGGGGAGACCTGTAATGCTGCCTGTTGATTGTGTAGTAAATGCTTGTGTGTGCATTCAACAAACTGTTGAGAAGCAAAAAAAAAAAAAGTGTCTTTGTTTGTGTGCTTATCTGTCTTTTATACACATATCCTTGGGAAATATGTTCCTTTGTCCATTTCAAAGGACTTTCAGGAGTTGAAATCAGTCTTCACACCCATCACCAACCATCTGTTATCGTCATAGCAACAGTCTGTGATAATAAACATGCTGCCTTTCATACTTGGGCAATATGACTGACAGTTTGTCTCCACCCACCAATAATAGCTGTATTAATTATTCCGCACATCTCAGGCAGACACAAACATTATTCAGGGTGAATTGCTGATGAGCACAGCAAGGTGGACACACACCCATACACACACACCTCCATGCTGCAAGTCTAAAAGGGTATGCAACACAAGGAAAGCAACCTGAAAATACGTAGCTGCAGAGGAATAAATACAAATGTGCTGGTAAAAGCCCACTTAATGGCCACAGATCATTCTTTGTCACCAAAAAAAACCTGATTCATTACCTGCCTCTTTTTTTACATCCACCTCCTCGATGTTCACCCCATCCCCCGTCGATCCCCCCATTTCTATGTCCAACTCCCTCCCCCTCCCTCCCTTTTCCTATCAGCCCTCTAATGCAACTCGCAGCATTGCCCGGTGCTGAAGTGGTGCGTCTGCCAAACAATTATCCAACAGTGCTCTAAAGGCTGCTCAAACACAATGTGCCTCTGTATGTGTGTATTAAACAGAAGGATGTAGGGTGGTGGTGAAAGGGCGAGGTGGTGCATGTGATTTTACGCTTGGGTGTATTTTGTTAGCTCCTGTGCGTCTCCACCTTTCTTTACTTCTGTTTTTGTTGCATTCATATTCATGTCTGTGAGTCATGTTTGTTCAAGCACATAGTGTGTGTCTTTTTGTTTGCACTTGTCTGTGTATACGTGGGGTTTATATGTCTGCAAGTTTTTGTGTGTCTGTATATTTATGTGTGTGTGTGTGTGTGTGCATAACAGTGTGTCTGTCGGTCGTCCTGTGGGGATTCCCCTGCCCCTTAATTCCTACCGGGGAGCGATGCTTAACCTCCCTCTACCTTGCAGATCCTCCCCTCCCTTCTGCTGTCCATCTCCTACTCCCTTTTTGTCATTCCTGTTGCCCTCAGTCTCTCCCTCTGCTACAGCCTCACCTCCAGTGGGCGTCGTAATGATGGATGAGCAAGTGATAATAATTACTAGAACAATTGTATTGCCAACAACTGATTTACATCAGAATTCATCCATTTTAATTGATACAATAAAAGCACATTAATGTCAGTAATACCATTTTAGCCATTATTATTGTTACAGGTAGAGCTTGGCTCCTATAATGGCAGATGTTGAATATTATTTTTCTGACCTGGGGTTACTGACCTTTAGGGGAAATAATAGCTAAAAAAAAATCCCTCCTAGAATCACTTTTTTCACCAGCTCAGATTGATAGATAGTACTTTGAGTTTGATGTTCAGTTATCTACTTTTATTAAGTGTTTATTTCAACTTAGATAATCAGTTCAGTAGTTCTCCAGTTTCTAATGAAGTCAAACTTGTATTATTATTTATTAATCTCCCATTCTGTCAGATTTCTTTTCAGGGGTTGATATGGGCAGAATAATGGCTTCTTCCTGTTCCAAACTATCGTTATGATATCAGACTTTAAAAATCTGTTATCTCCCTGACTCTGCTTTGTATATTATGTTCTGCTAAGTCAAAATGTCACATAGGTAGGAAATTATATTTCAATTAAGTTGGTGTTGAACATCAATTGGCTGCAAAAAATGTTTCTTAAACTGAAAAGGTTAGACAAGGTTTCAGTTTAGATGAGTGGGATCTGCAGTTTTATCCAGTTCTAACAATATGAAAATTGGATATATGAGGGTTCAGCAGCATCTATGAATGTCATATTATCACTAGTCATACTTTTCTGTTACTAGTACTAGTAGAAAAATTGCTGACAACTTTTACTATTGATTAATTCTATATGTAAATAATTTATTGTGAAAACTGCTAAACATTTGCTGAAGTCAGCTTTTCAGCCTTGCTGATGTATTTGTTGTTGTTTTTTCAGTTTATTGAATACATTTCCTTTTGGACTGCTGATTAAACAAAAGCAACCAAATGTACGAAAGACAGATGCAAATTTAATTTATTGTCACTCCTGGGTGAATGTTGGAGATGTAACCACATTTTTTTTAGCTGCTGTAGTGCATTAAGCATAGACTTAACACCTGTGAAGTTCTGTTTTAGAAAAGAGGCCAGAGGAAATATACTGTATAATAAGACACATCATACGCTGTCCCACATTAGCTCCCTGTTTCTGTTCATCCTGCATGTCTCGCTGTAGTTTCCCTTCTAAACCCAACATGTAGACACATCATTGCATATATATGTAGATGCAGTATGATCATGAATACACCATCAGTAGTTCCTTTCTGGTGAGTACTCATGGCCAAATGTGGTGATGTAGTAACTCAGTCCCTACCCTTAACCAACCCCACCCTGCCCGGTCCTCCTTCCTTCCCACCTTCCTCTCCCTCTGCTCCTTGTTACCCTCCACCCTCCTTCCCTTCCCTCCCTCCCTCCCTCCCTCCCTCCATCCTTGCTCCTCTTGCAGGGCTGCTCCTGGCTATAGCCTGAAGAGCTCCGCCCATCCTGTCCACCCCTCTCCACCCTGGAGTCCTCCCCCAGGATGTTGAGCCCCATCCAGGTCCTCTGCTCCGACATCACTACCCTTTCTCTGGAGCCCGAGCCGTTTGCCTCTTACACTGAAGGTGTGTGCTCTATCCTCTTCTATCCCGAAGGTCAATATTTATGTCGCACGTCTGCGCCACATGACCCCAGCGTGAAATAAGACAGTTTGTATGTGTTGATGTGTGTTAGTTCTGATTGTGTGAGTGTGAGTAGCCTGAGTCAGGTGAATTTTTACGTGAGTGTTATAAATATCTCAAAGAACACTTTGTCTCTGTCTGTCTGCCTTATTCTTTTTTGCGCCTCTATTTATGTACCTGCCTCTTTATTTTTGTCTCCGTCAGTGAGGATTGTGTGCATGGAGTGTGTGTATGAGTGTCAGTGATTG
Source organism: Apogon talboti (assembly GCA_037367365.1). Classification (NCBI taxonomy): domain Eukaryota; kingdom Metazoa; phylum Chordata; class Actinopteri; order Kurtiformes; family Apogonidae; genus Apogon; species Apogon talboti. The sequence continues at coordinate 21,094,964 of JAPQRQ010000002.1, forward strand.
ATTTCCTTAAATAGTTTGACCAGACAACACCCTGTCGCCTTGAAAGCAAATCTGTCTTATGCCTGTGTAATTATGAGGAACAGACTATCAAAGATACACATAGAAACTCACACAAACATGCAGACACACAAACACACAAACACACACACAGCCTACATATTCTACACAGTCTATTTGTCTCCATTAGAACCATAGACATGCATACATGTGCAGCTGACAGATAAAATGAGATCTTATAAAAGGCTGAGAGTTTCTTGAATGTGGGATTAGGTCTCAGTATGTATTAGATGTCAAAACGAAATGTGAGTTTTCAATATCACCAGGGTTAGATTGAGGATAAACCAGCTTAGCTCCTAATCTTTTTCTTGGTTACAGTCTCACAAACCTTTTAGAATAACAAATTGATTTTTCTTGGAAATTCCCCACACATTGTGGCTGCAACAATTCCTGCATGTAAATATGTATTTGCTGTTAGAAATGATGGTATATTTCATACATACGTACAGGACCTGGTTTGGTTTGTGATTCTGATTGTTTGTGTTTATAACCATTAGTCTCACACCGACTCTGCTTCATTGTGTCGATGTGTGTTTGGAGAAATGGCAGATTCCCTGCTGTGCTGGGCTTAAATCTCTCCTCTTCACACGTGTGCACTTGCAACACAAACACATAAAGCAGTTTTTCCAGATAACTCCAAAACTGCAGGACAGGGATCAATTTAACGTCTCCCTCCGGCAGTCTCTCCCCTTGCCTCTGTCACTCCCTCCTCTCCCTCTCTCCCTTCAACCAGTTTATTTCTCTACAGGGTAATTGAGTACACACACTTGTGCACATGTACACAGGAAATACGGAGTGCTTGAGCTGCAACACACACACAAACATACTGGCCACACACATACACACAAAATCTCCTGCTGTGTAGTGGCTTGTCCTCGCTTTTAAGGAGTGCGTGTTTTTGGCTCAGCTTTAATGGTCTGTGTTTACCCAGACCTAAGATATCTGTAATTGGGGCTGCAGGACGTCCTCTCCTCTCCTCTCCTCTCCTCTCCTCTCCTCTCCTCTCCTCTCCTCTCCTCTCCTCTCCTCTCCT
>JAPQRQ010000002.1:21101847-21116301 GCA_037367365.1 Apogon talboti
TCTATCTATCTATCTATCTATCTATCTATCTATCTATCTATCTATCTATCTATCTATCTATCCATCCATCCATCTATATGTGAATGCACATGTGAATAAATGCAGTACGTTGGGTAACATAACTGGGTCAGTGGGTACAGATGTGTTTCCATGTGTAAAAATGGGTCACTGGCACAAAGGTACATGTGAGTATGTGGAGGCGGACAAATCCAACATCTGCACCGGATCTACATAAGTAATAGCTTCACTGTTTCTACTTGGACTGAATTAGTCATTGCCAACAGTGCCATATTTATGCATATGTATACATAAATTTAATCCTCTATAAAAAGATTTGAAGACTATGTAAATGCTGCCAGCACAGCATGCAATATAGAATACATTAAATATGTGTAAATGTATGTATCCAGACACAAATTTTATTGTAAATGCCTCAATGTGAAAATACAGTTTGGCAAGAAAATTAGCTTTAAGTCATGCATTTGCAATAATATAGCATCTGGCTCAAACAAGTAAATTTGGATTACACTAAATGTATTATTTATATCACAGAGACCAGTTGATTAAATATTAATAAATAATACTCCAAGATTAAATTTAATCTGCTGATATTTGACCATCTTTCTCTCTCACAGAAATCAGTTGATTAAATATTAATTTATGATACTCTAAAAATTAAATTTAATCTACTGACTTTTTTAACCATCTGTCTTATTAAAATCGGTGAGATAGGATTTGACGCCGCTGTCTCCTCGTCTCTTAAGGTGCCTGTGTTAAAGCCCATGGACCTGATGGTGGAAGTTAGCCCACGTCGAGTGTTTGCCAATGCCCACACCTACCATGTGAACTCCATTTCTGTCAACTCTGATTATGAGACCTACATGTCAGCCGATGACCTCAGGATCAACCTCTGGCATCTGGACATCACCGACCGCAGCTTCAGTATCCTTTGTGTGTGATTACAGAGATCATAAAAAAAAGGGCCATATTGTTGTAAGCAACCAACCACACATGCATGTATGTAGCTGTTAGCATCAACATGCAAATGCATAAACAAAAGCTGGAAAAAGATTTATTGAAGCACAAGGACACAGCTAATGAATGCACAGATTCTTACAGAGATGCTTGTACAATTCACACACATATACCCACACAGACACACAATAAACTCCCTCATTTTACATCCCACTTTGTTGTATAAAGAAATGCACAAAGACACAGTGTTGGGGGAGGGGAATATTATTCTTGAGAAGTGAAAATGTAGCTTAATGAATAATTCAAAGGATGCATAAATATTTCAGCCTCTTTCTGAGTTCTAATCCAGCTCAGTAGGACACAGTAGAGTCACATCCCCCGACCCAGGGAGGATTTATAATATTACAATTTATCTGAATAAGGAATTACCAACAATCTCCCCAAGACATATTTATATTGCTCTCTTTTATTTCAGCTATAAATAATTTACATGTGTTTGTTACATATACATTTATACACTTTGTTTTGTACATATTTGGATTATGTTACCTATGTGAGTTTGTATGTAACTGAATAAATATTTTTGGTACATGGTCAGAGTCAGCATGATCAGATAGGTAACAGCAGGTCAAACGCAGAAACCAAATGTGGACACCGGGAAGCCTAACACACTCTCAGTTGTTTCCCTGAGCGATGCCACCTTTTCTCAGACATTGTGGACATCAAACCAGCTAACATGGAGGATCTGACAGAGGTGATCACAGCAGCAGAGTTTCACCCCTACCACTGTAACCTGTTTGTCTACAGCAGCAGCAAAGGCACGCTACGCCTCTGTGACATGAGAGAAGCAGCACTGTGCGACAAACACTCCAAATGTGAGTAACCCTCACCTGCTGAGAGCTGCTTTTCTTGAACTTATCCTCATGAGGCTCTTTGCAAACATTCAACACATACATAAAAGTAAATTAACTATACAGAAAAAAACTTGATTTTACAACCAAGCAATTTACAAACTGCTCCCACAATTTTTAGATGACTATCCCCGTCTGCAGACAGCTTTAAGTTTGTAATTATTCATTGAATTATTATAGTTTCATTGGAATAAAAATTAACATGCACACTATTAACATGTTTACCCAATCACAGTTAGCACCCATTAATAGCCGTCTTACTGGCAGTATTGTGTCATTTGAGGATAAAACTGAGCAAGAATTTCTTACAGATGTTTTTCCTCCACTAAGAGATGATATGTTTTTGTTGTTGGTGTTTTCCAGTGAGTTGAAACCTGCAAAATCTCAGGTGTTTCAGTTATTAGGAAGTAAATAATCAAAGCATAAGATGATTGATTTCCTTTCTGTTCAGAAAAGTAATATATCTGTTTTGTAGTTTTTCGCTGTGCAGTAATATTTCTTTACTTCAAGGCTGTTTGTTTCCCCCATGAATTTGGTTTCCTTAAGGAACAACTATTCATTTCATAGGAATTTTTTTCTACTAGACACTAGAGATATTTCCCTTATTTTTCTTTTGTGTTCCTTTTATAACAACCAAGTTACAAAGACCAGCCTCTCCTTGTTGCACAGACTTAGCAGTGCTTTGACCGACCAAATGTTCAGGAGAACCAAGAGTTTTATGCAAAGCATTCAATGTAACATGACAGCATTTATTGTGTTTCTTTGTATCATCACTTTAAATTCATCATTTTTTTAAAGTAGTCAAACCTCAATGTCAGAATGCTACAATCTAAAAATCTTCTGCAGCCCACCCAAATCTTAAATCACTTCTTGATGCTAATGTAAGAAATTAATAACACATATCTGATTATTATGCCTGTATCCTTGCTGTTTGACAATTGATAATATAACACATACATTAAATTTCACACTATTCAAACAAAATATCAAAATGAAGAAACAAATACGAAATATAATACATTTGAACACTTAGTCAGGTCAACTCTCACACATCTTTCAGCACATGCAGTCTGATGCATGTTGAGCTGGGTTTATGTAATGTCTTAGAGCACGAAATTAAGCACTTATTTGCAAATTGATATTAAAACAACTTAACCCATGAAGGAACATTGTGTCACCAACATCTAATATGATAATTCACTTTTTGAGGTTATTTTACATTAGCAGCTGCTCCATTTGAACTCTTTCCTTAACAAGTGATGACATATGAAATACACTGTTGCTCATAAAGTTGGAATAATTTTGTTTTTAGATACATTCCTCTTTTTATTCCTATTTATACACATCAATAATCACCTTTGACCAGGTGTAACGATTACATAATGAGTCCCAGTTACACTTGATCTATCAAGAATAAATCGCATTGTCACAATCATTTCATGAGATGAGGTAGAAATATTTTATTCCAACTTTATAGGCAACTGTGTAGTATTTAGTCATAATTTAGGCAATAAAATATCTATCAGAACCTTCATAACCTATGCTTTGCAAGTTGCTGCTCTAAAGGGCCCATATAGGATTAGAGAGATAATATCAGGTGACTTATAAACATACCTGAATAGTAGTTCAGCTGTATATGTCCTCAATATATAGATTCATGTAAATGATTTAATCTATCTTTGTGCTTGTGATCACACACATTCCCATATCAGCCTCTACACTGAGACTCAGTTAAGCACCGCTTGCCCTCCCCCTCTCTGTCTCCAGTGTTCGAGGAGCCTGAGGACCCCAGTGCTCGCTCGTTCTTCTCCGAGATCATTTCCTCCGTGTCAGATGTCAAATTCAGCCACAGTGGTCGCTACCTGCTCACCAGAGACTACCTGACGGCCAAAGTCTGGGACCTCAACATGGAGAGCAAGCCCCTGGAGACGTACCAGGTGTGTTTCTTTCATGTACAAGGATAAGGTTTTTCCCCTTCTGCAAGATGATGCACTGATACTCTGCTCAGAGCAAGGAGAACAAATCAATAACTGAAGAACCATTAATGCATGTCCGCATCAATCTGACCATCATCTAGAGGGCAGAAATAATCAGCGTTGGCTGTTTTAAGTTTGTGTGCTGAAAGTCTTGTGTACTACAAATGCAGAGTGTTATATTAGACACTGCAGTCACATTGTAGCAACTGTTTGACTGTTTTACTCACCCATCACCATCACAGATTCATACATCTGCTGATCATCTATACGGCAGTCGGCAGACTCCAGACCACCTCCTCCTAACTGTAGAGCTCAGTATCATTAATTCATTGTGCTGATTGGTACATAACATCTCTTATTTTGTCAGCAGTGTATTGGTATATAGTAAGAAGAAATGCAGAGATGTTCAGGATTATTGACCATCAGACTTTTCTGTGTAACAGTGTTTTAGAGACAAAATTTCTTTTTCATTTACATTTTGCATCAGTATAGGATGTGAAATGTAATTAATCATTAATATATGTTCCAAGATGTCTGATCACATGATAAGTGGCTAATGTTAGAGGAGGGTTTTTGTTCTTCCATTTTACTTCTTGTTCCTTCTTAGATTGTTTAAGTGGAGCCACCTTTTAGTCTAAAATATTTTATATGTTAGACTATTAGCTGAAAGAGAGCATTGTCGTCTTGGAAAATAAGCAAAAATCTAAACAGAAATTAATCATGGGAAGACGATTGTCCATCTGAATCTCACAGTACTTAGTGGTTATTAGATTTTTCCAAAACCTTTTAAGGATAATTGGATTGATTACCAGCCAGAAAATATACTTCAGAGGAATCAAATGAAATCCTCCTAGTGGCTTAAGGTTTTCAATTTTGTCCAGTAATCTTTAGATGCATAAATAATGTTTTCCTGAGACAAAAACTGTAAATCATAATGCTCTATGTTCATTGTAGATCAATTATGCTTATAATGTTTATTAAGAAATGCTCATACACATGTAAAAGCATATTTTAAGATAATTTTACACTGAAAACATTTTCAGATGTTGTATTTTAACATTTCCACTAATTATTAATGTTAGTAGTTGTAGATGATGATGCATTTATACATAGCACAGGTATGTATCAGCCCCTTCTTGTACTGTGTGTTTAGTAGTCCAGCCCCAGGATTGTGAGTGAACGTGTGTGTGTTTTTATGTGGTTGACGTGTGAGGTCCTGTGAGGCAGCCAGGAGTGGGAGGCTAAGACGCACTGGAGCTATTTATAGGCCGCCGAGCTTCCACTCATAAAGTGAAGTGGGAAGGAGGGATACCTTACACAGCACCCAACACCTAGATCTGCAATGCAGCACAGAGAGAGAGGAAGGAGGAGACGGGAGAGGAGGGAGGTTGTGTGAGGAGAAATGGAAAAAGGAATGAGAGAGTGTTTAGATGAGAGGATGAAAAACAAGGAAGGCAGAGGTTGCGACATATAGTATGAGGGTGAATAGTGAAACATGAGACAAGTGGGGGGGTGGGGTGGGGGGGTGCATTATTGTTTTGACAAATTTATACCTTTAGTCCTTATGGAGGGAGAAAATACACATAAATCCAGGAGGAAGGAGGCACTGTACGCTAAATCAGACAAAATGCGGAGAGGAAAAAAACAAAAAGGCATTATATTAAACTCCAGCTGACACTGTATCATTCCACCTGGTGCAAAAAGACCCATAGGGGAGAACAAAAATGTCAGTGGATTTGATGTACTACCACGAGCCGACCTCAGCTTGACCATTTATTGATTGAGAGGCGACTGTTGACTGCTGACTTTATGCAAAATGTGAAAACGGGGCTTAATGCAGATCGTGGTGGCTGGAGAGGGTGTAGATTTCAAGCCCTTGCATCACTGAGTGGACACAGTGCTGACACAGTCAGGTCAGCTGAAAGCACAGGGGAAAAGATTTATTAGTCAGTAAATGTGCGCATGTGTGTGTTTCTTCACATGTGTGTCTCTATTATCATGCCCTTGGTGGGTTTGATAATAGAGAGCTGGACGTTAATGGATTTACAGATATGGAAAACGAGTTTAGATTAAAACGTACTCCTGACTCTCTTATTGCTGAGGGCTGCTGTTGTGTCTTATTAGTGTCGCCTTCAGGGAGGTGTGTGTTTCAACTTGCCTGCATTTAGTGTGTTTTGTATATGCAAAGCTTTTCGTGTGTATATGTGTTCTTCTGCACACACTTTCTATTTATGGTTTACACAGTCAGTGACTAATGGTGAGACGACTGTGTGTGATACTCTTTTTTTAACGCATATTTTTATTCCTTAGGTTCACGATTACCTCCGCAGCAAGTTGTGCTCCCTTTATGAAAATGACTGCATCTTTGACAAGTTTGAGTGTGCCTGGAACGGGTCGGACAGGTATGTCAAGTGCTTACATGTGCTTGTGAGTGTTTTTCCATTTGTGTACCCTGATGTCAACTATATGTCTAAGATGGGAACAACTAAAGCTAAAGCAGTAACAGCTCATATACAGAAGTTTTACGAAGCTTTGATAAAGTCTGAGGTGGCTTTATTTACAACCCAGAAAACTGTTTCACTCCGTAAATTTTAAAATAAGATAAAATGCAATGATTTACAAATCTCATAAACTCATGTTATTCACAGTAGAACAAAGAAAACATCAAATACTTAAGCTGAGAATGTTCACTGTTTTAAGAAAAAAGGCTGCAACATGTCTTCAAAAAGTTACCGTCCACGTCAGCATAGCATCCTTTCTTCTTTTAACAACAATTCAGTGTTTTTTATGTCTCTAATGCATTGTAAACATCTGATAACTGAGACCAGTTACTGGAGTTTCAGGAGAAGAATGGTGTTTTTCTTGTCTGATAAAGGAATCTAGTTGCTCAATAGTCTTCTTTTTCAGATTTTGCGTCTAATGATGCTTTCAGTCGGAGTGAGGTCTGAACTGCAGGCAGTCCAGTTCAGGACCCAGACTCTTCTACTACAAAGCAATGCGCTTGTAATTGATGCAGTATGTGATTTAGCAATGCCTTAGTGAAATGTGAAAGATCTTCCCTGAAATAGGTATTGTCTGGATGGGACCATAAGTTGCTGTAAAACCGAAACATACTTTTCAGCATTGGGCCCATTTGCATGACCATAAAATCGTCCACTCCATAGACACTAATGCACTCCCATACCATCAGAGATACCAGCTTTTGAACTGAGCAAGATAATTAGCCTGACTGTCATTCTTATCTTAAATCTGGATTAAGAAACAATCATGATTTCCAAAATGATCTTCAAATTTCAGCTTGTCTTACAACTGAACAGTTTTCCACTTTGGCTCAATCCATTTTGAATGAGCTTTGGCCCTTAGAAACATAAATGTTCATAGGGTTGGTTTTTGTTTTAGAGTTTTCTTTTTTCTTAGAAGGTCTTGGGGATTGAGACGGTGAGAGAGTCACAGGATTTTTTTTTTTTAGGTAAAAAAAAATTACTCTAAGTTAAAGAATGCATTGGAAGGTGGTATTAATTGAGTTGGTTTTTTAATCGTGTTTCATTTAAGATTCAGAGATATAAGACATGAAAGTATACAGTAGAAGCAAATGCATAGACCCAGTTACATAATAATACTACACACTTCATATTGGTTCAGTATTATTACCTTTACTATAGTATTCCTATAAATTTGGAATAGATAATTTTGACCTCTTCTAATGAAGAGGTAAATGATAAATGATTGAGACAATGTGACTTATACTTGATTAAGTGTAACTGGGACTTTATGGGCAAAAGTGTATGTTCTAAGCAAGTACATTAGTGATCTGAGTCCTTCATCTCCTGACTTAGTTAACCGGGTCCTTTGTTTCCTCTTCTGTTGTTTAGTGTGATCATGACTGGAGCCTACAATAACTTCTTCAGGATGTTCGACCGTAACACCAAACGTGACGTCACGCTGGAGGCATCCAGAGAGAGCAGCAAACCCCGAGCCGTCCTAAAGCCACGCAGGGTCTGCGCTGCCGGAGGAAAGCGCCGTAAGGACGACATTAGCGTGGACAGCCTGGATTTCACCAAGAAGATCCTCCACACGGCTTGGCACCCAACTGAGAACATCATCGCTATTGCTGCCACCAACAACCTGTACATCTTCCAGGACAAACTCAACTCTGAGATGCATTAGTGGACAGATGGCGGCGGTGGATATAATATATTCAAGTTTACACCTACACACAACTATGCCAGAATGTACACATGCAGACACAGTCTCACACATCCGTGAATATGCCTCAAGATGCAGGAAGGCAAGAGTAACACACAGAAACACACTGCTGATCAGAAGATACACAAATCTCGGTCTACTCACTGACACACTCCCTCACCTCCTCCCCAGCCTCCCAGAACTGAAAGGACCTCGAAAGGGCTAGAAAGGGAACGGGCTGGATTATGCAGTGGATTATGGATTGCAAAATAGTCTGAACTGAGGATTTATTGATTGTCATCTTCTGGATTTTGCTTGATGGTGTGTTATTGCTACAGCTCAGCTTCTGAGGGGGATGAAACCCCCCCAGACCGGAGAGACATTTACATGTTTGTCTTTTTTTTTTTTTTTTAAATCCTTCAGGCTCTCTTCCTTTCTCCACCTCCTCCTCCTCCTCTTCTTTCTGTATTTGGCCATTTCTGTTCTGGAACAAAGCCTATTCTTATCCCTTGCCCACTGTTTTGTGTAACAAACCCTCGGTGGTTGTTTACCAGAGGCACTGATAAAAAACGGGGCATTTATGTAACTGGCTGTTTGATTTCACATCAGCTACCCAATTTCTGTTTGTGTAACTTCTTTAAATGATATTAATGATGGTTATTATGAAGACAGTAACAATTAATGATGTGTGTGATGTGCAAGGATGAACTCGGGACCCTCCCCTTAAACCTAAGTGCACCCAGACACCTCGAATCTCTCCATAAGTCAGGAGAGACAATGTACAACTGGGCTTTGATCAGTGAGCTAAAACATTTACAGTCAGAAAGCAGATATTACAACACAGCCTAATGTGAAAACACACATTCATATCTGTCCCACAGTGTGTTTAACTCTATAATGTTTTCTCTGCTGAAACATCTTCCCTGATTGTGGATTCTGCTTCTGGTCTCGGCCTGCCTCGTGCTACTTTGCCATAAAGTACAACTCAAATCAAGCAAAAACCAACAAAAAAAAATAATAAAAATAACCGAAATTATTTCAACAATCAAGCAAAAAAGATGCTGCATGTCAAACAGATTTAGCCTAGGTGTTTATAAATTGACTGACTGACTTGGCTGCCTTTTTAACCATTTAGACCCAGCTGTACAAAGGCTTCAGGGGCCCGGGGCCCCATGCAGCACGAGTAACCATAGATGACCGAGCTCTCCTACCTTTGTTTGTGTCTTTGGACACTGAAGCATGTTTACCAGTGTTCGGTTCATACACTTACATGTACATTTTGAATGAAGCTGTCCAAGAATCAGTTTCTCTTCTGTGAAACTGAGAACCAAGAAGAATGGGGAATGTTTCTGATTAATGTTGTATTCAAAAGAAAAAAAAAGAAAAAATCAAAGGGCCTACATGGTGTCTGTATATATCAACTGTTTTTGACATGTATGAACTTTTCTTTTTTTTTTTTAACATGGCCAACCTTTCATCCATAAACAGACAGTGAAGTTGATCATCTTACTGATGATTACCCCCAAAGCTACAGCAGAGATAGTACTTTAATCTTTTTAGCCTTTCTCACTGATTACTTTGCTAATGTGCAGAATCGTTTATTTTTTGAAATTGGTTTATTTTACTCAACCTTCTTGTGGAAACATCTGTCAGGTTTATTCAACGTCCAGTCCAAACTAATGTCACATATTTTTGTGTTAATGTATGTTGATGACAAAATTGTCAACTGGACAGTTATAAATAATGTTAATATGTTTTTGTTTTTTTTCTGAATAAAGATTTCAGCGAAATTGCATCCAATGAGCGTACAGCTGTGATTTTTTTATTACAATTACTGTATAAACTGGTATTAATTGCATGTATAATTATGGTAATGAGCACATTATATAGCTTAGATTTATATGGGCTCAATAGGGGTCATCATTACTTAAAAGTCATGTAGCCTGAGGCGCCACCTGCTGACACTGTACATGTACTACATATGGAAGCATCCTCCTTTCAGATTGTGAAAAAATAACAGTGCTGATTGTATTTCTATTCAACACAATACCAGGTAAAATGACAACATATAGATCTCTGATTCAATATTTAAATATGAATAACATGGACATTTATTTTCAGAAACACCTCATAAGCTGAATTGTAATGGTGCATTTAGTTGTTTAAGCGTTATAGTATTGCATAAACTGACTCATACTGTAGTATTTCCTGAGAACAAAACAGAGCAACTAATTATTTGATACTTTTACTCTGACAATATCTGTGTTTTTCAACTAAAATGTTGCAGCATCAAGTAGTTTTTCCTCTTTTTTGACAATTACATGATGAACATTGCTATTTAAAACTTTCTTCTGTATAAAGTCTATTAATCATATTTACATATATTTAGAGCTATTTTGCTTTCTATCTACTCATTTTATATCCAAGTATTGCACCAAAATCAATCTTCAAATGCTTAATTGCAATGGTAGGAATTGTGGGTTGATTTAAGGGTTTGAAATGTGTTTCAAAACAATGAAAAAAAAAAGACAGTAAGAAGCAAGTGTTTTCACCATATCTGCCATATTTATCAGTACAGACAACAATAGTGACATCCTAACTTTAACCACACCATCACTCAGGGACTGTAAATATGTAATATCCATATATTTAATCCCTGCACAGCAGGAAAGGAAACAACGTAAGGAAAGAAGAGAGGAACAGCAAGATACGTTAAAAGAGACAGGGCAGAGATAAACCTGGTTTACTGCTCTGTAATAAATATGAAATCCAATGCAATCATGTGCATTTTAAGAAATAACAATTAGTGACATAATTCAGTTTGGTCTGTGCCACATTATTTTTTTAACCAATATCTTAAAAAGGCACTTGAAACTAGTGTCTAATAACAACTACTTCAATGTGACACAGAAATGGTTGTTGATAATGTTCATTTATAGATCAAAAGCTGAGAAACCCTTGTTATTATCCAGGCCGTCAACACTGTTACACATATGATGAAATGAAACGACCTAGACTGTAATGTATTGTGTGAAGACAATGAAATGTTCAGTGTCAGTATTAAAGAGTTTGGCCACAAGATAGTGTCACAATAATGATGTCAAACAAATGGATTCAACAGATGTAGTGTTTTGAGAGCTAACAAATGAAAGTGTCTGTCATTTTAAGATATTAATGTCATCATCACACAACTTATTTCTTCCAAGGGTGAAGAACACAGTCAAACCTTTGACTCTATCCTTGTTCCTCTGCCACTATTTCTGTTTCTAATGGTTGTGGTTCTAGCTGAGCTGTAAGGAAAGGGTTGAAGAAGAAGTCAAACCCAAACTGCAGGGCGTTCTGAGCTGTGCGCCTCCAGTCATGTTCAATCTTGTACTGCCTGCGGCTGGACAAACGGACGTTGCCACATGACAAGCAGTGGATAGCTTTCAGCTCAAATACAGGCCATTTAGAGCCTAAACGGCCCTCCAGAATAGTACTGAACTCCACTAGGCTTCCTGTATTCAAGTGTAAAAGCACCGACTTGAACTCATTACTGGCTCGTAGAACTATATCCTTAGTAGCATCTTCATCCTCTATAAGTGTCCCATTCTTGGTTTTTCTCTCCAGCGGCATGCCCATTGTGACTTCGAATTTGTATCGATCGAAGCGTTTGATGTGGCATTCGTGTTTGGCAAGTTTCTTTAATTTACAGAGGGGATTTTCTGTAGGAGGTGCAGGAGCAGGAAGTGGCTGATGCTCCGCTGTGACGTTTTTTGTTTCACACAAAGGATAAGGCTCGCCATACAGACAGCGCATCCAGTTTCCCACAAACACAGGCAGGAGATTGATGACTGACTGTGGTCCGTTTTCAATATCCGTCACACGGACGTATTTAAAGCGCCCAGTCCAGGTGACTCGGTGTCCCTCGAGATGGGAGCAAAGGATCTGAGTTTGCGCCATGTTGGAGTCTTTCCATGCCAGAGGACCGCAGAGGTTGCTGTACTCAGGCCACGTCAGAGTAGAGTTATAAACCTTCATGCCCTCTGATCTGTAGACGTACATCCAACAGAAGAGCACCACTGCACTGAGCCACACCAGGATGAGCTTGACAACGCTACTTCGTGACAAAGAGCGGAAAACCACAATGGGGTTGAGGCTGAAACGCGTCCAAAGCCTCAGCACTACTGGCACAAAACAAATAATCAATGTGACGATCATCTTGGTCACCTCCAGGGTGACAAACCACTGCACTAACTGGATGATGAGCATCGTAGCAAGGCCCAATGAAAGTATAGGAAGAGCAAACAGGAAGAGGAAGTAGCCCACACAGGTGCGGATGAGTCCGATTGCAGAGGCGTTATTGAGGAAGACCAAACAGAGCTCACACCAGGTGAAACAAACCAGGTAAGGCACCAGGCAAAGGTAGGTGCCTTTGAAGCCTCTCAGCTGGGCCATGCGAAAGAGGAGATAGACAAGGTGACCGTACAGGACCCAGGGCATGCCCAGGTTTAACACCACAATGTCTCCCAGAGGCACAGTAATAAACGTCATCCCAAAAACCCTGAGGAACCAGAGGGAATCTGGTAAGAGGTGAGTCAGGGAGCAGGCTCCAGAGAGGACCTCCGTGACCAGAGCTTTACGAGCAAAGAGCTGAGCTGAGGCGTGAAGGCTGAGGAAGGCAGTGACAGTGAAGAAGAGAGCAATGGCAGCAAGCTCTGAGCAGGGGATCCAGGACATATCGGCAACAGGGAAGGAGAAAACCACAAAGACCACAGAGAGAAGGAAGTACCTAAGGACAAAAAGAGAAACAAAGAGTTAATTTTGCTACAGAAACATTGTTGATAAAATTTTACACAGTGTAAGACATTTTCATTTAGATGTTGAACACTTTACTAGTTATTTTATGATTGATACTTTGCTAGTCTCGTTTATTTGCCAAGTTTAAAGTAGTCAGACCAAATAGTAAACTAGTGCTGGAAATTAGCACCTTAACTGTTGACTATTAACCTCTGAGCAAAGGAAGGAGTATTCTTACACGTTAAGCACTTAACCAAAAATGTGCTTACAAATAGGGCTCTAAGTGTGTCCATCCAAAGTTGGTTTCAGCCTGTTCCAGATCGAGGCCAGGTTCAAAGTGAGCCAGCAGGTCAGTTAGAGCCCGAAAATTCTCCCACGCTTTAGAATTCTGTAAAACAAATCAATAACATAACAGTAACATGCTTTTTTTTTATATGTGCAACAATGGAAGCTGAAATATAATAAAAATGTTGAATAAAAAGCTCTAAACACAGTGCACATACTGTATCTGCTAACCTGGAATACACGCAACGTACAGATGACCATGGAGAAGAATGAGAGATAGAAAACCAGCAAGGGGATGAGGAAGATGAAGAACTCAATGGTGAGGTTGGAGATGATGAAAAAGAAGATGAGAGCGTTGACATGGTGTGTGGGGATCAATGCACTGAGCCACTGCATGCCCGCCCGTGACGCCCAGTCGATGAGGTGCTCCTTAATCTCCAACAGCGCGTACAGGGGGAACTTAAGCAGCTGGTTTAAGCACAAAGGAAAAAAACAATGTGAATAAATCATCATGGACCCAATATTGCAAAAAATATATATGAAATGCTTGTTGCAGCTTTTTATTAAATTTCCTAGAGGGGGACTGATATCTCACAAAATCACCAATAAACTACTTAAAACTTCTAGATACCTGCCACATATACTACACCCACACATATATTATCTAAGTGTTGGATACAGTCATCAGTAATCAGTGCAATTTCAATTAAAATGCTTAACAAATGAAGACGCCAGTACAGGAAAAAAAACATTAGTATGGGCATAATTATAAAAAGACCATCCACATTGACGGTTCTGGAACTACACTGGCTTTAAATGATCTATCGTTCTATCCGAAGTTACTTGTCTTTGTTATAGATATGGTCCTAATCTATGATCGCCCAAAAATGAGGCAGAGTCTGGAGAAGTCTGGTGCACCTGTGTTTCCTGGGCGGCAAGCAACAAACACAATGGGCAGGTCTCCAGAGCAAGACGTCTACTGAAATTTCACATGCCCGATTATACCTTTCAGATGTCCCCTCGCTTGTGGGTGTTCTACGCCCACTTCTTTGAAGCTCTGTCATCCTAACATAATTTCCAAAGAAAGATGGACACATTTTTTCTGAGGGTATTTTCCCATCATTCTCCTGCAGATATCCAGTAATAGAGTCTGTTGTTCCTTCCTTGTGTACCTCTTCCATTAGAACTCTGTTTCCCCTCATCTTACATAGAATAAGGCAGACACAGTACTACAGCAGTATTAAAGACTAGTGTACCCCTACAATCGCCCCTGCTAGTGCTGCGGACACAATAACACAGTAGTACATAATACTGAGGGCCACAGCAGTGTACCTGTGCACCAG
>JAPQRQ010000002.1:21124150-21138933 GCA_037367365.1 Apogon talboti
GTTCTTAGTGTTTTGCAAATAAAGTTGAGTTAAACTGATTATATTTTAGGTTTCAGTCGCTGATAATTACCAACATGCTGAAGGGAGGCAAGCTGTCCAGAAGAAGCCAATAAGGAAAAAAAGGAAATGGAAAAGGCGGCTTAAGAATAAGCGCCAGTACACGAGGGAAAAAGTGAGATTAAAGTTCAAATCAAGTGCGGACAGCACATCATGGGAAAGGAAGAAAACGAGGGCAGTAATTGCTTAAGTGCAGCTGGCCTGAAGCAGTTATGTAAATGGCCCTCGATTAGTAGATTAACACAATCCAGTTGAGAGGATAAGCAAGACTCTTATACTAGTTTTGCTCTTTCAAATGCAAACCTTCAGTTTGCATTAGGCAATGTGTCTTTTAAAGGAGCTTAGACACACATGCTCACAAACACAATTCTCATCTAAATTAGGCAAAGCAGCTCAAGGTAGATATTTGTAATAATGAGTTTATTTGACCAAATCTTTTGATTATGCAAATCTCCCACCAGATCATCGTCACTTGTAGCTTTTTACCATATACCACAGTCCTCTATTTATACATCACTCCATTTGTTTTTGCTCTTGGAGGTATATTGCTTTTTCCAAGCCTTATGTGATGGAGACTTACCTGTTATCTTTTCTAAACCCATAAATGTCAGGTCTTCTTTGCCACTTGCAGTGATTAAAGGCTGCTGCGCGGCACAACTGAAGGGGGGCTATTAGTACAAAATACTCTGGGCCCGCTCTCTTCCATTTGTGTCTAGGTAACAGGTCCCTGTATATCCACAGCAGGCCTCACCCACATACCCCAGTATTTCCAATGAGTAGAGATTCAAGAAGGAGGAGGAGGAGGTACGTCGGTAACCATAGCAACCAGAAGGGTTATATGAGAAGGGACAGTGACTGTGGTGAAGATGAGTATTTCCATCTTGAATTTAACCTAGTGTGATTTGACCTCTAAACTTTCTGTAAACTGGCTTGACTATGGCCACATATGGAGTTTTTTCTACACATTATATAATGATCACAAAGGTTGGATGCTGTAATATGAGCAACAAATTCTTATGTTGTGATATAAGCAGGAGTGAATTTTATATTGAGGAGAACATGGATATTTAAACTCTTTTAACATAGGTGCCAAACTGATAATGGAAAAAAATGAACAATATATGAACCTCTGTTTAAAATTCCTGCTCCTGCCCACACAGTCTTCAGCTTCCAGCCGCCAAAGCATGGGTGGAGGTTTCATGTGAACACTGTGGACATATTACGCTGGGATCTGAGGTTCCTTCTCTTGTAATGACAAAGAACCACACACCTTGCTTCAGTCATTCTGGTGATTGTGAAAGGTTGATGAGGTGAAAGGATAACTAACTTTACTATCCTCGTAGGAACTTCAGTCTAGATTTTATCCATCACTTAGCATTATCATTAGCATATAACACATTAGGAGCCGTAAAGTCCCATTGAAGGTACAAGGGGATCAACTTCAGATCTTCATCTCTATCTTGGTCAAGGCTATTGACAATTGATTGATGAATTTTTAATGAATTTTTATGCACCAGTGGATGGTGAAAATCCCTTTTACTTAAGCACAGAACGACACAGACATCAGCTGACAAGTGAAAATATAATAGGCTTTCAGGAATTCTGGATTACTAGGTTTGACACCGAGGATTCAGTGTTTGTATGAGCTCATAATTCATATTTTGGAAGAAAGCAAACCCAGGACTGAAGAAAAAACACTTCTGTCAGACACTGTTGTGTCTAGGAGTAATGTTATAGCATTTTTATTCAGCTAACCTCAGAAGACAAATGCATATGTTCTAAATATTCAGGGGGCAAATTCCTTGCACACCCCCAGACTCTATGCCCATTTGTCCAAGTATTGATTTGTTGCTATTTTCATGGCCAGTTGGGAGTGGAGCATAAAAAGAAAAAAAACTACGACTAAATACATGCATAGTAATAATAATAGTGTCCTAAAAAGCAGGAAGACCATTGAATTTTAAAGAAGAATGTAGTTCCAACTGAATTTTAATCACATCAGATGCTCAGTTTACAAATTACACAGTGCATAGCTCATTTACATTTCAACCACTAGAAATACTACCACAACATTATAGGTCTGTAATTTGACTGATAGTACTTGCACCGTGGTTAGTTTATACAACTTGTATCATGATACAGCATGCGGCCAGTAGGATGGCATATTTGTGGAGCTGAGTAGTGGACTCTAATGGAACATATACGTCAACATTTCCATGAAACATCTCATCCCTTACTCATAAAGTCTGAAACAGGCAATTTATTTGTTACTATGTTTGAAAAACTTTTACAAATCTAGGAAAGCTCAGAGACTATTTCCTTCTGTTACATCATGTTTGTCATCTTATGTTAATGTATGAAGTTTTGGACATGGATACGGAACATCAGACTCAGATTTATGTAGTCACTCATAGGGTGAGTCATGCCTGAGAAGCCTAATTATCTTCATGTGAATGTTTTACGTCACCACTGGTACTGCAGACTGCCTTCAGCTTAAATTTGGGAAAATAGGTCACAGTTTGATGGCTTCCTTTAGGAATGGACTGAAAAGTGTCGAAGGTCACTTCAGTATTTGTCTGCTTTCAGTAAATCTTTCAATGATGGAAAGTTCATCTGCTGTAGATATGGTGTTCATTTCATTCACTGGTACTTTCAGAACTCAAAATGCTGTGAAATAGAACAGAAGCCATGAATATGGATATGTTAAGCTTATTATAAACTGCTCTTGTATTATGCTGAACCTGAGATGATTATTCAAAGGTAATAAAAGCAGTGACTCCTCACATTGCTCCTCATAACTGGGTCAGGAACACTGTAAGAGGCTGTCTGACTGAATTTACCCTTTAGTCTGTTGTTCTTTTACAGGGATTATTTTACAAAAGTAGACACATAAAGAACCACATACTGCCAAAAACACCTCAAGCAAAACAACAAAAAGAGACACTCATTACCTCTCTGGGACAAATTTGCTCTCAGAGTTGGCCCAGAGACACAAAACAGGACACACACATCCCTCCCTTTCATCATGTGCAACCTCAGTGTTTGTTCACCCTATCACTTCATCTGGGAGCCAGTTTGCTGGCCTCAGCAGGAACATGAATGGGGAGCAGCTTTACTGATCTGTTCTGCTATATCTCACTCAGTGATGTCCCGTACATTTCAATACCAAGTGGCAAAGAGCTGCCACTGGAGGAGAGATGCTGGAGAAAAATGACACTCATGCCTGGCTCTGTGCTCTCCTTCTCCTGTATTTCTCATGTTGCCCTGCAGCAATTGGCTGCATATGCTGCAGCCACACAATGCAGCCAGTGAATGGCAGACGGGCAGGCGCAGTGAGGAGAGGCAGAGACAGGCAGCTGTGCGTAAGTAATGCTTCCACCAGAATCTGGGTCACACACACACACTTACACACACACAAACACACACCCACTCTATTTTCACATTGTCACATTATTTCACCCAGTTTTATAATTTAACAAGTCACGCTGTCCTATATACAACGATGACAAGACAAGTATAGGCATACTGAAGCATTTGGATTATAGTAAAGGTGAAGAAAATAGAAAATCTGTTAATCATTGAGCTCATGTTAAGGATGCTTTTTACAATTATACATGGAGCTGTAAAAAAACAAATAAAATATATAAAAATGCGTGCTTGTGATAATAATGATCTGCAGATAATTTTTATATTTTTGTCTAACAGAGCTGTAGTGTACGTCTTGACGACGTTACATGGTCAAGCACCGGCGTGTTCACGCATTTTGCGCGCGCGGTGTCATTCTTGTACACGCAGTCAGGTGTCGCGGTTCTTTCACGCTACCGGCGACGCCCGCCCAGCATTTTCCCACGTTCACGTCGCGCTGCTTGCCACCGAGACCGTCCTATTTATTTATATATTTCTCTGCTCGTGGATTCAGTGTATAGGGAGGGATGACGTGCTGTGGAAGTGTGTGTGTGTGGGCGTGGATGGAAATGTCAACGTGCGGCTGAGGAGGAAGAGGAGAAGGAGGAAGGAAGGAGGAAGGAGCCATATCGCTGACAGTTGATGATATAGCCCATAACTCCTGGAAATACCACTTCAGTTTTTTCCTCAGCTGTTGTAGATAATATAAAGTTTGCGATGTGCAGTTTGCGGAGCTCTGCATCTCCAAGTGCATGAGGAGGTGAGTTCGAACAACCCCACGCACAGGAACAGCCTCCCTTCCTGGATGTGAAACACATCGACGTTTCAACAACTTGTAACCGCCGGATCTTTATTTAAGGTACGTTTTTATCCGTGTTCTAACCCCTGACAACTTCTGCAGAGTGTTTTTTATGCTGACAGTCGTCTATCTGCAGCCGCACATCCGTGTTTCATCCGCTAACGGTGCAGTCATCGACACAGAGCCATCACAGACCGTGGGCTTTTGCAGACCTACATCATTATATTTGGCTTCGGATGAGAGTCTGGACCGCCTTAACGGTTCACTCTCATCCCACCCGGTGTGAGAAGAGAGGTGCATTTGGGTGCATGCTGAACCCGTGCTACATCTCTGGCCTCTGTAGTGGACTCGGACAACCCATGAGGAAGTATGGATTCTGATGAAACGCGACACGAGTGATTGGAATTCAGCGCTGTTTTCCCACTTGATAACGTGTCATTAACCGAGGCTTTTCCCGGCCACACAACTGTATTACATGCATATTGAAATGCGACTCTGTGGTTGCATAGAAGCATCAACGTATGATGTAGTGTAGCTCCAGTGCAAGGACATCCGACCTCTGTAGCTGGAGGATGCTGCTGCAGCCCCACGCATGTCGCCGTGGGGTGTGGTTGGCAAGCCGGACAGGCATCCATCCAGTCAGCAGTGTAATAATATTCCCTCCAGCAGCTCCCCTACCCGTTTATCCCCCATTTGACAACTCATTACAGGACTGGAGACTACACGACCCGCTCCTGTACTGTCCATGTGATGTGTTCACCAACAGGGCTCCTGTCTGTCATAACTGCTCTGCTGCTGTTGCAGGCTGCTCTGGAGTCTCCTAAATCTGTCCCAGTAGACAGCCAACATGTGTTGCACACTCACTTCTGCCTATTCAGCCCTCTTAGGTTATCCTGCTGCTAAAATGATTATGCATGCCCTGGTGTTCATTATGTGTAAGTAGAAACTAATCCCAAGAAAAGGATAGCTCTTCTGCAGTTAGTTTTGTGACAGAAGAAGAATGGGTCACTATCTATGCTTCTGTGTCAGAATAATGTGGATTTTACTCTGATCTCAACCTGCCAATCCATGTAGTGCATTTTTAGCAACACATCCATCTTATTTTACGTCTTCTGTCTACCTTTTCCTGACACTACTTTATTTATCCTACTTATTTTTCATTCATAATCCCATATTTCCCACTTTAAACTTGGATTGATCCTCTGTTACCAGTATAATCCCCCTGGACTGTACTCACATGTGCTCTGCATCAGGCATAAGAAAGACCCCACTATTATTCTCATAACATTTACATACATACAATAACAAGAAATAAGAATGCCAATATGTGAGGAACATGATGAGGAAATGTCTGTACTGTTTTTATGTTTATTTATATATGTCCAAACACAAGCACATAGGGTGTACATAAGTGCAACATCCTAAATAGTGAAAGTCAAGTGTCACATTAGTGTTTTCATTAGACTCTAGGTTTAGTAACTCAGTAAGCGTGAGTGTATCTGACTGAAACAGAGATATGAGAGGCAGGGTTTTGTTGATTTGTTTGGGTTGACTAGTCATTGGGGTCATTTACTTGTAGTCGTTCTGCTGTCGTAGTATTTTTTAGGTCATATGCTTCTCTACTGGAGCACTTGGCTGCATTTCTCAGCCTCTCAATGGGATCTTTACCGTGTGTTCGGAGTGTCACTAGCCTGCTGAGTGTGTGTGTCTGGACTGTGTGGAGATGTCTGGAGTGTGACCAGACCTGTTCTGACAGCATGCAGCTTTGCATCACAGATGCTCTGACACTGCTACAATGGGAAGGTGTGTTTGTGATTCCACATCTAAGTCAACACTACTGAGTTGTGCACAAACAGGAGTGTGTCTCAGTCCGTCAGTCCTTCCACACCCTCGCTGTTGATCGTTAAGCAAACAGAGGCATGAGGGAATCTTTATTTGAGCACCCATGTGCAGCTCTTTTATGAATTTATTGGAGCCAGCAGCAGCTCTCCCAGAAGTCTAGTTAATGTTTGACGCCATGTGAGTGTGTGTGGTCTGTCACTAAAAAGGCCCACTCAAAGTCTTTAATAAGCTTGTTACCATTGTTAAGACGTCTGTCAACCAGCTATTTCTCACAAAAATAATCTTTTTTTTTTTTAATCCAATGAAAACACAGCTCATTTTTAATCACACTACCGTGTAGTTGAATTGTTTTATCCACTCGGTGATTGTCATTTTGCTGTTATGTAGCACAGTCTTACTGTTTTATTAAAATAGTTATTCGTAAAGGCTCTGCAGAGGTGCAGCACACTGAGGACATATTCATTACCTTATTCATTCTTGAATTGTTTTGGATGATATTTGGATGACAGGACTGTATTTGTGGTAGGGACAACTGAAGTGAGTGGAGAGAAACTTTGTATTCCCAAAGAAACATGGAATGATAAGTTGTAAAAATGTAATTTGTTTCCAATTTGCGATTCCAGTTTTTGTATTGGTCAGATGAATTGCAGTAGCAAATTTAATGAGGAAAAAGAGTAGTATTGTATTGCCAACAGGTAGGAGGATAATGTGTTTGCCTTGGTCAATGATCCCTTCTTGCTGATTATTTTAACAGTCTCCAAATGTAGAGAGGGACATACTTTCACCAGTTTTAACAATATATTGATTGATTTGTCTCAATACTGCAGCCATCCATAGTTTTTTATTAAAATATATATGAAAAAAGATCAAACCGCTTCAAATACCTTGATTGTATAATATTATGGTAAACTTAATTTAAACTTAACTTAAACTTAATAACTGAAAAGAGCTACATTATGAAGTACAGAGGAATTTCCTGCCTTCTATCTTTGTTCAACACTTAGAGCAGATTGTTTTGCAAGTGTTAAGGTTTCAACATCGTAAGTAGTAACTAAGTACAAGTCAGAATGCTGATAGTGGTATGATTTATTACATCAGCTTCTTACAGTATTGCTACTCGAGGTATGTTTTTCATTGCAGATTTTCAGTTGAGGCCCTTGAGTCGGAGTATATCTCCTAAGCAGCTGTTAGCTTAGTTGTGAAACTTATTTCCTCTGTACAGTCACGAGTCAGTGACTATTTTAACCTGTTCAAGACCTGAATGTGAAACTATGACTGTGATTGATTTGATGAGGCATAGTGATTATTTTAATCATCAACATATTCTTTTATGAGCTCTATTTGTATTTGCATGATAGAAAAGGTATTGAAGATGTCTTGATCTTGACAGTCATATCTCTTTTAAAGCTTGTAGTATAATATTACCTAGGTGTACTCTTCATACTTGTGACAGAATGAGGTAATAAAAGGTCTGTGACCTGTGCTGGCCTCTGTTTGCATCTGTGCACATTAAACGTCCTTGTTAATGTCTTGGTGCCCCTATAAAATACTCCAGTTTCCCAAATAACATTCCTGGCTTTCCGTGAAGTGTAAACTGTAGAGATTGTGGTTGCCAGCCTGTGCACACATGGCTCCACAGGTTTTGGTGGGAACTGTTTGTGGTTCATTAGATACACTCTATGTGTGGGTCCTGTAAACATGTGTGACTCAGAAAAAACTTGCATGAAGAAAAATTTGCGATGCTCAATATTTAAAGAGGTCAGATAGGGGTTATATGTATATGTTTTTCTTCCCTGTAAGGAATTAAAGTTTATTAATTTGAAGTTTATTAATTCCTTAAGTGGAAATTAATTAATCTTTATTTCCATCACTAACATTTAGATTTAAGGTGTCCATATGTTGAGCATCCACACCTGCCTCCCCATTACCATTTGTTGAAAAATCTGTGAAAATGTATTATCATAATGATAATTGTGATTAATGTTGCTATTTTTGTTTGTTAACTTTTTGCAACCACTGTAATATACTGTAAGTCTAATAATACGCTATTGCCCATAAAGTTGGAATCATTTTGTTGTCAGACACATTCCTCTTTTTATTCCTATTTATACACATTTGACCAGGTAGTGATTACATACTGAGTCCCAGTTCCACTTTATCTATCAAGAATAAATCACATTGTCACAATAATTTCATGAGAAGAGGTAAAAATATTTAATCCAACTTTATGGGTGACAGTGTAGTTAAACTGTCCACATACACCTTATTAAAATGAAGAGACATTTAGTAGGATAGAATTTTGGTACAGTAATGATCATTATTTTTGCATTTTTTTCTGTGCTGTTGAATGTGGCAGATATGACTGGACTTGAATTTATAACCTAGATACTGTAATACTAAACAAAGTACAAGTCAAAGTACACCGATGATGATAGTTCTCCATTGAAGTCATAACAACTGTTTTTGTACAGATGACTAGAGCAAATGTTCACAATTATGTAAAATAATTGCAGTTGTCTCAAATACTTGTGATATGTTGATTATCTTATAATTGTGACAGGCCTGACATTAACATACCATAAGTGGGAAACCGTTCCTAACACATTTATTCTTGTTAAATATGTGTGCTGCTTTCATTGCACGTGTGAAGTCTATTCAATCTACTTTAAATAAATGCATGGGTTGTTACTACTTTGTATAAGACTTCTGAATAGATGTCAGCTGTATCTGTCCCTGGTTGTTCTGTGTAAAGACATAGAATGTGAGACTGTGTCATTGTTTTCTATGCATGAAGGATCTCTCTTTGCCCGTTCCTATCTGTCTGTGTGAATGAGAGTGACATCACTGGTTGCCTCTGCTCTGCAACATCAATGTGCCAGCTCGTAGAGGAAGTAGAGTGAGAGAATGTAAAAGAAGAAGGGGGGGTGGTGGTAACAGGTTAGTTTCTCTGGTCGAGATCTGCATTTTCTCCTTCTTTTACGTGCCCCCTACAGGCTTAATCTTCCTCTCTATTTCCTTTCGTCTCTGATCCTCACACCGGTTTCAAGATTTCCCTGTGTATTAATTCATATGGAAGAGTGCTTTCCTGCCCTCCAGCCTTGCTGCATTTCTGTCTCTCAGTCAACCTCAACACAGAGATGGAGGCAGATAACGAAATCCTGTGTGTGTGTGTGTTTTACAAATGTGCAGCCTTTATGCATATACGACTGTGTGATTGCACTGTGAAACTCCACCTTCCCATCATCCTTTGCTCTGAGAGAAATGGAGTTTTGAGAGAATAGGAGTTGCCTTGGTAACTATTGCTGCCATCTGTGTATGTTGTATGAATGTTTGGTGATGTGTGTAGGAAAAGATGGAGGCGCCTGCAGTCTTAATGCTCCGCCTCCCTTGTTGTTGCATTATTTATTTAATCATCAGCAAAAAGACTGGAAGGTTACTGGGTTACTATTCATTCAAGGAACAGATTAGAGGAGTCCTTTTTCAGTTCAGTGAATTTGTTTGTTTGTAGTAACACATGTGATACAAAATCAAGAAAGATTAAAAATCTCCATGTTGTGGTGTGCATATTCCACTACATTTCTTAAAGGGAAATACATTAAGAATTAATTAAAATCATGATCATAATTTTTTCTTCCATTTAGATGGTGCAGTTGCCTGAACAATATGACCCTGTTACAGATAAAGTAATAGTTGTTGTGAAGTTGTAGGTTTTCTGATTTCATTTTTTTTTTTTATTTTTTTTTTACAGAGAATGTAAGATACCACAAAAACCCATTATGATCCCAACTTTAGAGAGGCAAAGAATGAAGAATTATGTCATCTTTTAGGCATGTGGTGTTTGTCAGTTCAAGTCGTGAAAGTTGCAGTTGTTTGTAAAAGTGTTGAAGTATCAGACTGAAAGCATGTCAATAGAAGGACTAATTGCCTGAAAGTCACAATCACTGGACATCATTGTAACTGAAGATGTCTCTGCAGCGTCAGCATGACCAGACTTAATGTGATTTTTGCTTTTTAACACTTTTTAACCACAGTCTGGAAGAATGAGATGAGTTGCAGTAACGAATGTTTTAGTGTTGGTGACGTGTATGATGTGTAACAAGAGATGTTTTTACCGAGTCATTCAACACAAAACTAGATATTACCATGTTATTTTTAAAACAAAAGGTAAATATATGAAGAATGTCCCATTAGGAAAAAAAGTGACTTTTTGACCCACAAAATTGTATTATAAAAATGTAAACATCATATGTATCTAATAGCACAATTCAAATTGGATAGCACAATTATTTCTTTCTCACCATTGATTGTTTTTTTTTTCTGAAGTTAGGTTGCATGGGACACACTGGAAGGAAATTCACCTCTCCATATGTTATGTTTGTGTTGTCTATTCATAGTTATTTATAATGCATGATCATACACTAGTGAAGTAACAATGCTGTAAACATTCCATAAGTACCAGAATCAAGTAAGGAAGAAAGCTTGGACTGTTTGTTTATACAGTGACTAGGTCTGTATGAATGCAGATCATATGACAAATTAATGTTGACCATGATAAAATGTCTTCAGATGGCTCACCCTACACAATGCATATCACCATTACAAATGTTTTATTTCCTAATATCAGTACCTTTGTTGACCCTAAGAATCTAGCATCGGTGGCCAGTGTTTACAGCACTGATGAGATGAAATGAATGAAGCATTGATGTCTAATTGAAAATAATGTGGGAAGTTGTTAGAATGTTTGCTGACGTGATTAGATTTTCTGCCTGGGTGACATGATGCAATGGCCTTTTCTTCTTTATGTCTAGAGCAGATGAAAGGCCTGGAAAGAGAACTCATTAGAGTAAAGAATAAGTCTACAGGGACAGAGAAATGTCCAGATAGATGTTGGAGGCTAGGGACCATAGCAATGGTGGCCAGACCATTTTCATGCACTATAGAGCCTCTAAGTGCAGTCCAGGGAGCGGAACGGGACCGTGATGAATGGCTGGTGTTGGATCCACGTGTATATGTTAGAGGGAAAAGGGAAACAGAGGAGAGAGTAAATGTTAGTCCCAAAAATAGTCTGTTGTCCCCTGGCTGTTGTGCGTCATATGCCTTGTGCAGAGCAGTTTTGTGTAACAAATGTTTTTGCACTGACTCACTCTTTTCTCATCTTTTCCTTTCTTTGTAACAGAACCTCTCAGCGACATCCAGCATGATGTAGACTTGACAGCGACCGTTCTGATGATGTGCTGGGGCAGGGCGGAGGAGAAGTGACTGACTCTCTCCTTCATTTCACCACACCTAGCACCTCTATGTCCGTCCTGTTTGGGCGGGTGGAGTGCTATGTCATCAACCACACCCCCTGCGGCCCCACCCCTTAAGAAGGGAAGGAAGCCGGAGAAATCTGAGGTGATGGCTGACTCGCCGCAGGCCACCAATGAGGAGCTGCGGAGCAAGCTCATGGACGTCCAGATTGAGCTGCAGCAGGAGCGGGGCAAGGTGAGGAGGAAGAACACTGGAAAGTACAAAAGTGATGACAGTGATCCCCAGTAGATCAGATCGATCGGAGGAAAAACATATATCTTCACACTTTTCTAAATTGTTTTAGTTTTTTTCTAGCCTCTTATTCTCACTTTTACTGATGCATTTAATCAGCAGCTTTACTGTCTGCCTGTCGTGAACTTCTTAAAAAGTCGTCAGGGCAGTTTTCCACTCCTTGTATATTCTTTGTGTAATTTTCTCTGTTAATTCTTCATGATTATGTATGGAAAGAGCAGAAAAAGGACATGGAAACAGTCATTTCTCAGTGCAGACATCTTTTTTTCAGTGTTCTGCATGCATGAAAGTGTCTGCAACATATGGACTAGAGTAAAGCTAGCAACAATTTTGTTTATAGAATATTAATGACGGGGGGGATTTCTGTGGCACTTTTCAAACTTAAGCATAAAGTGCTTTCCAGGTTAAAAGATTTATAGATTTATTTTTAACACTGAATTTATATATAAACAAACTGAAACAAAAAAGAATAAGTTAAGTTAATTCATTTAATTAAGCTAAATTAAAGAAGGTTGTAAAGTAAATGAAGTAACCACATGTGAGCAAATAAAAAGCAAATATAAGGTAAATATGTAAAGATATATGAAACAAATACAGTAGATAAATTATTAAAGTCTTGAATGTAAAAGTGGAAAGAGTGACATTGCAGAAATGAGGATACTAAAACAAGCACAATCTGACATTTGTAATCAGAATAAATAAGAAGTTATATAAAATCAACAAGCATATAAAATATACAGTTGCAGATAGATACTGATAAACCTTATGTATCCACATGGGGAAATAGAGTGTCCTTTAGCTCAGGAAAAGAAAGACAGTGAAATAGAAGTAAAACTAGAAAAGCACTCGGAGAGCGCAGACCTCCGCCAAGGCTGCTCAGTTACCCACCATGCTGCTGTAACATATAATTTCCTTGAAGTGGGTTACCTAGCAACAGATAAACAAGACATGCCAGCTGAGAGGTTATTCAACTGGTTGTTCAACTGCCATATAAAAATCCTGGATCACCCCCAAAATCGACTCGCCTGTTCCTTGTCCCATTTCCTGGAAATTTCATTAAGATCCGTCCATAACTTTTTGAGTTATGTCTTGCACAGACAGACAGACAGACAGACAGACAAACTCTGGCAATTACATTAACCTCCTTGGCGGAGGTAATTAATCAAGTAATATTCAAGAAATACAAAAATGAGAATAAATAATAAGAGGTTATTTTAAAACTATATAAAAAGCAACTTAAAAAAAGAGAAAAACTGAGTGTGAAATGGGATGATGAATGCAAACACAAACCAGTTTTGATTTAATATTTATTTTAGCCCATTTAAACTCCATTTGAGAAGCATCTGCTACATGTTGAGGATTAGACCGGTCCATGGCTGTTTGAATTTGTTTTAGATTGCCTGGTCCCTGAGCACAGATTTGTAAATTTAGTTGTCACAGCGCAGGCTGATTATACTGAGGACGGAAGTGTGAACTGGTGATAATGGAGTGGCGTTCCCTGCTGTTGTCCTTCTCCCAGGTGTGTAAGCTCCGAGAGCGGCTCCAGGAGCAGCGCCAGGCCCGGGAACTCGAGCAGCACAAACACGCTGTTGCTCTCACAGACCTGAGGGCCAAACTCCATGAAGAGAAGCTGCGTGAGACAGCGGCTGCCCGCGAGGCCCTGGCACGGCAGCATGAAGTCGAGCTGGCTCGAGCCATCAAGATCCGGGACGCTGAGGTGCAGAGACTCCAGGGACTCGTAAACGCACTGAGGGATGGAGCAGCTGACAAACTGAAAAATGCTCTTCTTGGAGAGGCCCGGGAGGAGGCCAGGAGGGCTTTTGATGGGGAGAGGCTAAAATTGCAGCAGGAGGTAGGTAGCAGAGAATAATTATACAACAAAAACATCTGTGGTGATGTTTTCATCACTGGTACTGTGGTGACACTCAATACAGATATGAGAGCATGTATGAAGCCATAAGTCATGAACATCTTCCATGTCGATTAATTTGTTTATTATTTTCCCAACACTGTAGTTTCTTGGTCTATCATAAAATGCCAGAAAATGGTGAGAAATGTCAAAAAATGTTGATGTCAGTGCCAAAGCCCACAATAACTTCCTCAAATGATTTATTTGGTCCACAAACCAAAGATATTCAGTGCAGTGTCTTAGAGGAGCAAACAAACAAAATAATAATGATAATAACTGAAACAAGGAAAACTAAAAGAATGACTTAAACCAGTTAAATGATTATCTAATTAACTACCTCTGCTTTGTAGCAATAAATTCTACCTCATGCCCCAGCATACTAAGGATCTTAGATATGTATAATATAGTATACAAATCTGTATGTAAATAAAACATGATATAAGATCACAGAGTTATGTAATGGTATGTAAAGGTATTTCATGTTTTTATAGTAAGACAAGCACGTTTTTGGAAAGTTGGTAATGTTATGGTCTGTGAGTATGTGTGAATACGCGTGTGTCTTTGTTGAAAGCTCATGTGGGGCTGCATAAACCTTTGTAAATGTGCTGTTGAAAAACAGGAAGCAGCGTGGAAAAGCCTGTTGCCAAGTTATTGTTTCACTGAGGCCTTTATAGACAAACAGGGCATTTGTCATTAACACAGTTTAATGGGACAGGGTGTGTGTTTATGAAAGCATGAAGATCAATCTCTTTGTGAATTTTTTGTTGTTGTTGTTTTGGTGTCTATGAGTGTTATGTGTTTTTTTTTTTCTTTTTTTAGATCCAGGAGCAGAAAACTGCAAGAAAACAGGCTGATGAGGCCCTGGCAAACGCTTTGCAAGCAGATAAAGCCAAAGCAGCTGATCTCCGTACAGCATATCAACAGCACCAAGATGAAGTGCATCGCATCAAACGGGACTGTGAGAAGGACATCCGACGACTGGTGAGACCACATACAACTGGGAAGACGTATAGTACATACATTGCATGTCCCTTACGTTAAACTAAAATGGCCCCTGACTGAGTCTTACAGTATTGGAAGTGATTTAAAAAGCTTATTTCAGTTTAATTAGGAATGTATCTGGAACAACCATCTATATTGTAACACAAATTTCATGGAATCACAATTATACAAAAATAAAGAAATCAACAACCAGTATGGTATTAATCCACAGTGATGGATAAGCATGAG
>JAPQRQ010000002.1:21151400-21182935 GCA_037367365.1 Apogon talboti
TAGTCTTTTTTTGTTTCTTTTCATTTTGACACCTAACCAGTCCTTTCTTTGCATTACAGAGAATTAGAGAGCTGGAGGACAGGATTGACTTGCAAAAGAGACAAATAAAGGAGATAGAGGAAAAGGTACTTAATCCACTTGCATCTGTTTATTTTTGTTGTGTCTCTTAGAGAGCGCGTTGTATTAGACAGAATATCAAGTATTGTTAATGAGTGTTAATGATTTTCAAGTCTTGACATTATTCTTTCTTCTCTCTCTCTTTCCACCTGTTAATTAAACTCTTTACGTTCCTTTAGTTTCTGTTCCTCTTTTTATTTTTCTCTTTAGCATTTATACTTTGGCCTTAATGAAAGCAACTATGGACCGGCATCAGGTAGCACCTACATACACTGTATCATGCTAGTTTCATTGATGATACTAGTGGTAAAATTGAATAAAATATTTTTTTCCTTTTTCTCAGCTGTTGGGGTACTCTGGAAGCAAGTGAGGACGAAGAAAAATCTTATTGTTTTTTATGCATTTGTAGACAGTTCTTGAAAACTTTATGGCCTTTTTGATAAACGTGCACTTTTTGCAGAAGACCCTAACCTGGAATGCAAACATATATGAAATTTAATACATGAACAGATATACATGAGATAAAAAAGGGATATTTATTAATGGCTGAAATCTTCTACAGTGGTTTTTGGACATGCAACACAAATCCTAAGTCCTGTGTGACTGGTAAACATGGATTTACTAAGAAGCAAGTATCTGAATCAGTGGATTGTTGAAATGGAGACAAGCCACAGCCTCAGTTGAAAGAATTACTAGTTGGATAATGAAAGAGTGCAATCAGAGAGGAAGAGAAGGGGAGTGAAAGTGCAAGGCTGAGAAGCAGGCGGAGTGAGAGGGTGAACACACTGTGTGCCAACTGGATAAAGAGGATTTTGGCAAAGTCCAGCGTCTGTGGTGTTTCTAAGGAGACAGTAACACACTGAAGTTCGGCATAAAAGCTGAAGATTCTGGAGGCTTTCTCTTTATACTGAGAAGATGAGACTACAGTCAGTGGAGA
Source organism: Apogon talboti (assembly GCA_037367365.1). NCBI lineage: Eukaryota > Metazoa > Chordata > Actinopteri > Kurtiformes > Apogonidae > Apogon > Apogon talboti. Next base: position 21,152,455 of record JAPQRQ010000002.1, read on the forward strand.
CGTAAGAACATATTATTATTGAACTCCATATTAGAATGTGCTGATAGTGACTTCTTTATTCCTTGGTTCTGCTAATATGAATTAGTTATCCATTCACCTCTGTTCCTCCCTGTACTAAGTAATGCATTAGCTGAACTTGCTTGGTTACTGATTAGGATGAGAGGATTGGTGAAACGTGGTACTGTAGGAGGTACAGGAGGGGGAGGGATGATTAGGAGGCGGGGTAACCTGAGAGATACCTGTGCCCGACAACTTGCTACCAAGCTGTTGACATAGTTAATAATAGATGACTGAATTTTGTGCATGTGTATCTTTTTATGTGTTTATTTTTACTCAGATCTGTGTATGTGTATGGATGAATGTCATCTACATAACAAATTTAAAGACGTGTGGAGAAAAGATCTAACAGATTGAGTTTTTTTCTTCCTGTACTGAATTGATGAGTTTCTGTGCTGCAGGTGAAACTCACCTCGTGGGTACAAGCTAATGGAGGATCACATGACCACGTCAAACGTGAAGGACACTGGAAGTACTTCTGTTGCCATGGTAGAGGACGCCATCAGAACCAGTCCAGATCTGGACCTGCAGCTCCTGTGTGACAGAGTGAGGGTCCTGGAGCAGACTGCAGGTTCAGCCATCCACCCTGACAGCTACCTGAAGAACAGGTGAGAGACTGGGGGAGAGGGGATCCAGTGACACACACACAAACACACACACCTGCCACTATATACTCACTTTTGACTAAGGTGATATCACATATCGCACACACACACCTAACTGCACTGAACACTTGCATGTGAGGGTGCCGCTGTTAACATCTTACCTGGCATTACTTGCCGCAGAGAGAGATTTTATTTCCATGACTTCATCTTTTCTTCGATTTGTAAGTATAACGATTAAGGTTAACTGGTTGAAATAGAATCAGTGGACATTGTTACGGTGTTATGTGCAAATAAAATATTCACATTGTGAATTAATGATATGATCTAATCTCTCTTGTCTGTGTTTTGGTGTTAGGATCAGACAGTTAGAGAGGTCAGAGAGGAGTCTGCTGCTTCAGCTCTATCAGCTGGCTGCTGCCACCCACCTCCCCAGCATGCAACACTCCCAGAGGCTGGATCAGAGACTCCACATGCTCAAAGAGGAGGTCAGGAGCATGGTAAGTGTTGTGGACCTATGGATGCATCAATATTTGTAAAGGTGTAGATGATCATGGTTTTATATTGTATTGTACATGACATTTAGCACTGATTAGCACATTTTGGAACCTTACATAACATAATCAAACAGAATTCAAAATAAGACGTCTTATGATTCTAACAGCAGTGGTAAAAACTGGCAAAGTTCACTGACAAAAGGTCTTTGTGAGTACTGTTTACTTGTAAGCCAGTTGACACTAAACCATTTTAAAGTGTTATAAGTGTTGATTGCAGTAGTGACAAACTTTATACTTTTACATATTTCATACGTACTATAATTCCTTGTTTGAGGTGGAAACAATAACACATGGGGATCCAGTGAAAATGTTAAATAGTTTACCTTTCATGTTTGATTGTCCATCTCCAGTCAGTGAGTAAAAAGGTTAAAACTTTTCAAACACTGACAAACTGAAGTAAAATCTATTAACTTTGCTATTTTTAAAGAAGTACAAATATTTTTACTCTGTTTCACTTCATGCCCTCTTTGTTTGCTTTTCTTTGTTGCTCAGTCTCAGGAGAAGGAGCAACTAGAGCATATATGGAGGGAGCGACTGCAGCGCTGCCAGAGGCAGCTGAAGGCAAAAGAGGAGGAGATGAGTCGTCAGTCCCAGTACTTCCAGAACTTCAAGACCCAGCTCCAACATAAGCTCAACCAGAGCCAGGACAGAGAGCAGAGTCTACAAAATCGAATCTACACCTTAGAAAAGCAGCTACTGGACATGACAGTGAGTGCAGCTACTGGCATAGCAACAATCAGTGCAGTCAGAATCACTGCTGGAGCCGTAACACACTGGGAAGAGCCGGACAGGCTTCCATCCCTGAGAGGACAGGGAGAAGGAGAGGAAGAGAAGAAGGAGGAGAGGAGGAAGCAATGGCCACCAAGTGTACGAGGGCGGGAACGCGATGAAGGAAAAATAGAGAAAGAAATAGAGGGGGGAGAAGACAAAAGCTTGAACCAGAACTCAAATGAGGCCAGGCTGCAAGGCTTTATCCTGAGCCTCCAGGAGGACCTCAGGGTGCTGCTGGAGCGAGAGGAAAATGGGATGACAGAACGAAGGGGACTGATGGACCAGCTTCAAGAAGCCCAAGAGAACAGTAATTTCCTTGGCTCTAAAGTGGAAGAGATGAAAGCAGAAATTCACCGACTGAAGCTGTCTGAAAGTTCCCTGGAGGAGGAGGTTGAAGAGCTTAGGGAGGAGAACACCAGACTCCAGCAGACCCTTCGGGATGCAGCTAAACACACATTTAGTCAGTCATCCACAATCCAGGAGTCCACATGTCTGAGTTCTGGAGCTAGTTCACCCAGCTGTAGTCCTGTTGCCTGTCCTCTGTCCTCCAACATTCTGCCAAATGCCTCCTCTGGGTGTTCTGAAAAGGTGCGTAAAACAGGATGACCTGAATGAATCGAGATAATAATCAGTGTCTTCATAAAAACACTCTTAACAATCTGTTTATATAGTCTCGAAAAGAATTATGTTTAAAGCTATGTGTAACTTTTTTGCATTAAAATATCTATAAAGTTAAGGTCCATGTTATTTATTTTGTTGACATAAGCACAATTCTTTTGTTTGTTTGTTCATCAATAACAACATATGCTTTTTGCTAAAATCATATTTGACATTATTTGTTTCCATTTCATTCAAGTAAAATATGAATGAAATGACATAATGTGATTATATGCCACTCAGTGTAATGTGAAAAAACCTTATAATTTCTACTGGAATTATATCAAGTACATTTTCATGAGCAATGATAGTGAAAACAACTTCTGTGATCCAATGCTATTTTTCTATGTCATTGTGACTACATATTTTATTATTATGTTGATTAAAAACACCATTAGCAACAGACACTTTATACTGTGCGTTTAAATTGTGATACGTCTATGTGTTTAAAACAACAGTCAGGTTTTGTTATTGTTTTTTTTATGCTATGCTAAATTGTGATCTCTTAATAGGTCCAAGTCATGGATGAGCAAAAGGGAAAGCCACGTGTATCTACAGTTCCACCGTTTGACCACCAGGCTACAGCAGAGAGCACAGATAACACCACAGTGGATCACTCCTCATCTGCAAAATCAGATACTTCACCTAAAAACGACCGGCTGAACTTCTTTGGCAACTTTGGATCCAAAATGAACCCCAGCATCCAGTCGTTAACGTTGACTACAGAGACGGTGGATGAGTTCAGATTGGGGGCCTGGTGCTACAGAGGTGTCCTGAACCTGGAGGAAAGCCCCAGTGAGGAATGTGATGCCCTGAGGGACGCCTACAGGAGCTTGGGCTTAGAGGAAGATCTTGATGCAATTAAAGAGCAACGTGACCGCCTGGAGGACGCCCTGCAGCGCACACAGGAGCAGCTGCAGGTGACCATGCAGGAGAATGGTCGATTTAGATTGCAAATTCACAAACAGCATGAAGAAGAAGCAGAGGAATTGGAAGCAGGGGTGGAGCAAGAGGTATGTCACAGGCATTTCTAGATCTATCCAGGGTTTCTCCTGCTACTCAGTGGTGCAGCATTTAAGTTTGGAACCATCTTAGTCAAATTAATGTAAAATCAGTGTGGAGCTGATAACTAAATTATATTTTTTTGATCTGATAAATGCAGCCGGTTTTCCAAAATTTGTATATGGTTATGGTAATAATCAGTGTCCAAAATTATGTTAGAGTACATATACCAGGGATGTCAAACTCATTTTAGTTTAAGGGCCACATACAGCTCAATATGATCTCAAGTGAGCTGGAGAAGACAAAAATAGTAGTATAATAACCTATGAATAATGGAAACTTCAAACTGTTTCTTTTAGAGAGAAAAAAGTCAAATTACATAATGAAAATGTTGACATGTACAAACTATCTTTTAAAAAATATGAACAAGATAAACATCCACAAACAGCTTGAAATTTCTTAAGAAAAACAAAAGTGCTATTTTTTACAGTATTAAAAAATACAGTATTTTTACAGTATTAAAAAATACTGTAAAAAACAATTATAAGCCACAGCTTATAATTTACTCGTACATTAAAACTTATAGATCACAGTGGATCTAGAAAAACACAAAACATTTAGTAACAGGCAGAATATTGTTAAAATTGCACTTAAGACATTTCAAGGTATACATGGTTGTCATATTATTACCTTTTCTTGTGAAGGAATAGTTTGTAAACATTTTCATGTAATATTACTTTTTTTACACTAAAACAAAGCGAGAAATGTGTTGTTCTTATTATTTATGAGTTATCATGTTATTATTTTACTGGTCCAAACCCACTTGAGATCACATTGGTCTGTATGTGGCCCCTGAACTAAAATGATTTTGACATCCTTGATCCTTGTTAATATCTTCAATGTAGTTTTTGCAAGTTACAAATTCATTCCATGGGCCGGATTGAACCCTTTGGCGAGTCGATTTTGGCCCATGGGCCATATGTTTGACACCTGTGACATGCGCATTTGTTGAAAAAAATTTCTTGTGGGAGGACGACCAAAGACCCTTCAACAGGTGTTTCACAAATTTAGGGGAAATCCTAACACTGATATGAAGAGATGTTTGACTATAAGTGTTGCTAGCTGTTTTGCACATAAAGGAACTAAAAATAATGGTTGAAAAATTGACCCTGGGAACAACAGAAAACCCTGATTTTACAACTGTTTGACTTTATTACTTTATGTATCTTTAACAGGAGGAACACAGGTATGACATTAGAGGTAACACTGATCTAATTCTACCTGTTTGTAACCAGATAACCACACCATCCACCTGTGAGGGAGATGACCACCTTCATTCATCATCTACACAAGATAGTGCCATTTTTGCTCTTGCCACTGATGATCTTGTCCAGGCCCTGAATCAAGAGAACCGGGCCTTGGCTGAGCGGATCCAGGAGCTGCAGACACACATTGAGCTCAGAGAGGAGGAGATCAGGAGGGAACAAACACAGGTGAAGGAGCACATGGGCAGGCTGGAGGCAGACGGAGCCCGGCTGGAGCAAGAGAACCAGGAGCAAGGGTGTTTGATCACAGAACTCACCAGGAAGACTGAGGATGATCTCAATACCATTATGGAGCTGCAGCAAAAGTTGGAGAGTGAGAAGCATAAGATCAGAGCACAGAATAGGGAGCAACATGGGTCTCAGTGGAAACAAAATGAGCATAAAACAGCAGTATTCAGTAAGCAAAATAATCTAAATGAATGTGTGGACAGTTTGGTGAACAGTATTCTACAAGGCAACGACGAATCGCAGTTGGAGCCCTTGGGTGATATGACTCAGGCAAAGCAATCTGGATTTCAAGATGGCAAGAAGCACTGTAGGTCATTGCAAACAAGCTCACAAGAAGATCTCCACGTTAGTTCACTGAGTGATCAACGGGATCATCTGAGCAGGTTGGTCCAGAGCCTCAAAACGGAACAAGAAGAACTGACGCGCTGCATCAACTGTCTGAGAATGGAGAAGCAGGAGGTGACTTTATCAGTCCAAGCACAGACAGAAGAGAAGCAGCATTTAACTCGAGCAATTTGGGGGCTGAAGGAGGAGAAAGATGGCATCTCTCAGTCTTTGGCTGGTCTAAAACAAGAGAGAGAGCAGTTAACCAGGGCAGTATGTGGGCTTAAAGATGAGAGGGACAACTTTAAAAGATCAATGAGTGGCCTGAAAGAGGAGAAAGAGCAGCTCTTTACTTCTATATCTGATCTTAAAAGGGAAAAGGACGTGCTTTTAGAATCTCTCTCAAGTGGAGTCGAAGAGCGAGATCAGACCGTGCAGTCGTTACAAAATCTACAGAACGACATTGACCAGTTGAGCCACGCGGTGCTCGATTTAAAACAGGAAAGAGATGAATTAGTTGTCTTCCTGAAGTGCTTGAATGAACAGAAAGAAAGCGAGCAATCTACCGATACTTTACTAGAAGACCGTGCCAAGCTGATAAAGTCAGTTTCCAGTTTAAGAGAAGAACAAGAGAGAATTGGACTTTCAATTACTCACTTGAAACAAGAGGAGAAGCAGATAATGCTTGTGCTCCAGGGACTAAAAGAGGAAAACAGCAGCCTGCTAACTGCTCTCCCCAGCCAAACACAAACAGATGACAGGAAGAAGCCACATCTGCTGAATATAAACAGTCCTGCTACAACCAAGACGAGGGAGGTAGAAAACGCTCAACCAAGGTGTCAGAATAACTTTATACAGGTATCAAGAATGCTGTGATTAATCCGTCTGTATAATTTGTTGATATCCTTTCATATGTATGGCTCATTGTGTTATTAATATTTACGCACAGGAACAGAATAATTTAATGAGAGAGATTGAAGATTTGGGGGCAGCGCTCCAAAAATCACAAGAGGAGCTAGAGAAAACCTACGGGGAGGTGAGTTTACACAACTTGAAAAAAACACACAAAACAAAGCATGAGTGCAGTAGCCGTAGCGATATAAGCACCTACAGACAAAATGTTTCAGAGTTTCAGTTGTTATATTTGTATAATTGTTGACACACATCTGAAATAGTTTTCATTGTGTTCCTACCAAAAGGCTTCTACTGGCATGAAGTTAGAATGAAGTGGAAGACGATGATTTTGCTGATGGCCTGATGTTCTGATGTTTTTTTCTGTGTGTAGACCCAGAGGCTGCACCGTGAACTGGGTCAGTCTGAAGCCAAACGAGAGGAGGCAGAGAGGAAGGCATCCCAAGCAGCTGACAAAGCGTTGAGACTGACTGATGCAGCCAATCAGATGGAAGAAACTAGGAAAGAAAATGAAAGCCTGATAACCCAGGTATGGAACGAGATGATAATTATACCAGTGTTATAACAACTGTCTGTTAGTTTGTTTCTTAATTTAGCTTCATATTCAGTTACTAAGCCAAAGGAAAATATCTTACTTTGTACTCTTGGTTATATGTTGCTTTTGTAATAGTATCCCTTTTAAGTGCTAATGAAGATACAGTTTATTTTCCCTCTGACCAGTGGTTTTATCTGTTTTAGGTGAAGGAGCTGCAGAACAAACTGACAGGACTGGTGAAGGAGAAGACTGATGCTCTGTCGCTAAAGGCACAAATAGAAGAACATTACAACATCCTCGCAGCTCAACTCAAAGCTAAAGTGAGAATAACGGAAAGTCATTTCAGAGTTGGCATATATACTTAAAATAAATTACCGTAATGTCTCATTGTTTGTTTGACTGCTGATTGTGTATTTACAAATTAATGAAAATGGAAAGTAGTAACATTCTGAGATTGTCCTTATATTAGATCTGTTTCTGGGTTTAATGTTTGTGTAAAACTCCACAGACAGTGGCTCTAGAGGAGCTGAACTCCGAGTACATCAGTCTGAAACGAGGCCATGGTGCCAAGGATGATCTTAGCACTGTTCTCATCTCACTCCGGACGCGCTACAATGACATCAGAGCCAAGGTGGGCAAAGAATCACCAACAGATTTACAGTGAAGACCTAAGGTTGTAAATTATTAAAGGGTTTCCTATGTCTAATCTGATTGTGTTTGCAGTATGATGCTTTACTACAGAAGAAGAGCCAAACTGATCTGGATATGACTCCTTTAAAGGTGAGGAAAGAGAGATACGCATGGTTTTATAATTGAATTTTGTCATTTGTGCTTGTATTTGGTGTATGCAGTGCCTCATTTTAATCTGCAGCTTATTTATTCCTGTGTAAGCATTATAGAGTAATGGAAAAAGGTTTTGGGACACCCTTAAAATTCTACATAATCTCAATAATTATAATGAAATATTTGAGGAAAAATATATTTTGTCTTCTAAAAAGTGTGGTGCATCAGACCTCAACAAATGCAAATGATTTTTTGTTTATTGTGAACAAGAAAACATAATAAAACTAAATTCTTGACAATTTCTACATGTCATACCCTAGATGTGTTTCATTATCTTGCTGAAACTGCCAGTTTTGATCTCGACAGAAAAGAGCATGTGCAGAAGGGAGCATGTGGGTTTAGAGAATTGTACAATACTTGGTAGAGTTCAATGACTTAAGAGTGATTCTTAATGCAATATATCACAAATGCATGCATGTAATATTCTAGCATCATATTACAGGTGTTCTGAATTTGATGTTTTGTCCAATAACAGGCCAAGCTGTCGTGCCTGGCGCTGAAATGTCAAGAAAGGAACAACATACTGGCACAAATGACCAAAGTCATGCACAAACATGGCTGTGTGGACTACGCCCTCAAACAGCAGGTTGACCAGCTGCTCAGTGACACGGTTCTGCAGAGCTACACCGCCTCATTCACACCAGGAAGCATTCAAACCCAGAATTACAGCAGCGGGTTGACGGCAGGAGTTTTCTCGAAAACTCAGGACTACAACAATGGGTTAATACCTGCAATCCAGCCACACCAAAGTGAACTCACAGCTGAATGCAAAAAGCTTAGAAGTGAAAAATGTTCCTCTATCGTTAAAGCTGAATCCACAACCATTCCTCAAGACCGCACCAATGAAAAGATTTCTGCAGCAGTTAGAACACAAGAGAAAAGTACCATCTCTCCTGTGCCAACTTCACCAGTGCAAGAACCGGCCAGTGTCCAGGTGACTCAGTTAGCTACTGACAGCGTTAGCACCAACTTAGCCCAGGTACATGACAGGAAATAGAAACCATCTCTGTTCACTCAATAAGCCTGACAAATTATTAAACCACTGTCTGTGAATGAATGTGCCCTGACCATCTCTTCTGATCCATTTACAGGTCTCCTCATCCGCCAGTGGACCGGTCCAGGAGACAAGTGGTTTCCATCAGTCCAACACTGAAGCCGTCCCCTCCCCAGATCGGACCAGTGTGTCAGAGCCAAGTGGATTTTCCAGTAGTCCAGTTCTAGCCTCCTCAGGCACATCAATCAGTCTGAGCAAGAGGTTGAGTAGTCCTGAGAAGATCATCAGCCTACATGAGCAACTGCAGAAGACTCTACAGAGCAGCTATCAGGTACAAAAAACATTTCAATCAATCAAATTTTATTTATATTGCATCATAATAAAAGTTATCTCGTGACACTTTACATTTAGAGCTGGTTGGGCCAGACTCTTTAGCCACAGACCTAGGCTACTGACACAGACCTAGGCTACTGTTATGCAAAATGACCAAAATGTCACATATTTATATCAAATTCAAAGTCAAAGAAGTTTATTTACCCATTACTGACCTTCATTTGTGTAAGAAAACATTGAAACACAATAAGCACACAGTCATGCAGCCATACAGATATGTGCATATTTAAGAGACATAGAAACAATAGAAACAATAGACAGATAAAATGTGTTCTAGAGTAACGTAAATAAATAAATAAATGAAAAAGTGCATTAACTCATAAAGAGCCAAACATCCACTGGCGACCAAAATCATTTATGATATACGATAAAGTTAAATACCATCCACTAATCCACTAATCCTATCAGTACTTGTGAATAATTGGCGTAAAATGCAGTTTGTCATCTTTTCATGGTCATCAGATATGACCCATGTGGACGTTCAGAGGCTCTGTAGTTACCGTGGAAACACCGTCATCTTCTACAACACTGATTGACCAGTAAAATGTATGGAGTTTAATAAATGAAAGTGGATGGAAACGCTTGTTTTTATGTTCAGTTAATGATATATTTTACTGAAAAAGTCACATTTTCCTCAGTTTTCTCTGTTTCTGATATAATAACCCTCAACTCTAATTTCAGCTTTTATGGACATCAATCATGATCAGTAAATTAAATGTAGGAAAACACCTAATTTTCACTCACACTGCAAAATACTGAGCATAATATTTTAATAAATGTTGACACATCACTTAAAAAAAAAGTTAGAAATAGAGAAACAAATCATTTGGGAACTGTCACAAAAGTATCACTGGGTCTTTATGGGTTAATATATGTCTAATATTCCTCTTTTCCCTGTAAGGCTCCAGTGAGCAGTGGAAGAGGACAGCAGACCAGGAAAAGTCTGTCTTTTCCAGCAGACCTGAGCCTGGCCTCTCAGACCAAGAGGCAGAACCTCAGCACTGTCCCTCATACCAACACTCTCCCAGTCACTGCAGCTTCAAGCCAACTTAAACACACTCCAGGAGGAGCAAGTAAACCTGTTCCCACTAATAGGCCAACAACACTTTTCAGTGCAGTCACATCTCGTTCTGCAAATGTTACATTCAGTCCCAACAACCTTAACCATCTATTTAAAGCAGATGCAGCTCCAACAACATCTAGTCTTTCTAGTTCCTCTAACTCTCTTATAACGAATGCTGTACCAAGCAAAGCAAAATTCACCTCAAGCAGTGGTGCTAATATAGCAGCATCTCCAAAGCTGACAAATAAAATCTCTGCTATTACTGATGTATCTGATGTGACACAAACAGCTTTATCTGCTTTACCTCAGAACAACACTACCTTTTTGAGTAATGCCGTCAGTCCTACTAACTCTGATGTCTTAATACGCTCTGACACTCCTCCAAAAACCACTGCCTCAGACATGACTGCCCCAAGCATATCAACTGCTACCAAAAGTAATATTTTTAGCATGATTTCTAAAATGGACGGTGCTGCTCACACACATGATGGCCTCGTATCTGCTCATCGATCCACCAAGCCTGCCAAAAAGTCATCCGACGACTCAGAAAAGGCCAAGTCACCAAGAACAAAACAAGGTAAAGCTCCTTTTCCACATAAAATAAAAAAGAAAGTTATGCCAGTGCTGAGAGTCGTGACTGCGGAAAGCCTTTTATTTTGATGAAAAAAGGCCTTATTGCACAAACACAAATGCGTGATAAAGCTTCTGTGCATAATTTTGATCAGCATAGGATATTGCTTTGTGGTTGAGTACTGCTCAAATGTAATCATATAGAACCAGAACATAGGCTATTTTGTTCTTCTGTCTCTTATATTGGAATAAATGTTATTTCACATACCAGTACTTATTATGCTGAGCTGAGAACACACTGTACATGACTTCAGATCTTTAGTTCTGTCTGTAACAAGCTGCAATGTCCTGGACTTTTACAAATGTATCCATGTACTTTATGTATTATTATTATTATTATTATTATAACCTTTATTGAAACAGGAAAAAAGCTCATTGAGATTAAAAATCTCTTTTTCAAGAGTGCCCTGGCCAAGACAGCAGCGGCAGTTACACTCAATAGAAATCACAGCCATACATCCACACTAAAAAATATACATAAAACACAATAAAAGTCAGTTCTCAAACCATACATCAAACACTAAAACAAGAACATACATATAAAACACCACCATTATTTTAAAAGATACTAAAAGTATACACCAATCTTCTTTAAAAGCATCTCAAAGCAGAACCCGATTCAATCCATTAAGAAAACATCTACATCCAGATTTATCCTTTTTCCATTCATTTAAAATGACTTTGAATGTATTCATAGAGACCAGTTCCTACGGTTTAATCTCCTTCTGTTGGTTGTTCCAGGCAATGGGAGCAGAACATTTAAAGGCTTTCTTTCCCATGTATGTGCAGTTTATGTACTGTATGTCTTTCATCCACTGATTTAGCAGAATCTTAACCTGGACTTCATTTCTGTGTGCAGAAGCTCCAGCGGAGGTGCGTTCAGTAGAAGTCATCCAAACCGTGGGTCAGAGTAGCCTGATGATTGGCTGGGAGAGGCCACCGCTTGATGAACTGGGCTGCAGTAACGGCACATTTGTGTATGGATACAGGGTAAGCAGAAGACACTGGCATTCGGCCTAAACCGTATAAGCACATTGGTGTTGGACTCTTAATTTTCTATACTCTGTTTTTTTTTGTTGTTTCTCAGGTGTTTGTAGATGGTGACTTCCACAAATCTGTGATGAGCTCAGCATGCACTAAGGTATCACTGATAGTTTATTGCAGTTTTATTCCATGCTATGAGTCCTTTGAAAAGAAACTAAATAAGGAGCTGTAATTTTAAATTTTTTCAACCAACAGTGCATTCTTGAGAACGTAGACATGAGCGTTCCCATCCGCATCAGTGTACAAACACTGGGTTCTAACGGCCTCAGCTCCAACAGTATCCACACCATGTACAGAACTTCACCTGTGAATGGCAACTAATAAACACCAAACATCACAGTGCATTACTGGCTGTCAATAAGTAAGTGCATTCATATCAGAATTGTTTGTTTCTCGTATTTGCTCAGATCTTTGCTCAGGAGTGTTTACATGTTATTATTTTGTCAGTCTTTCTGTAGATATTAACAACTTCTCAGTGGAATCCATCACCACCAGAAGCCAAGGTCACAATGGTAAGCACTGGGAGTGTTCCCACCAATATGTGTGTTTGCTGATTATTATTCAGTGTTTTAATGTACCAATCTTAGAAATTTTATTTTTTTTCTGTTTGGCGGTCCCTGTAGGCGATAGGTGTTAATTGCAGATTTGTTTTTGAACTTCACGTCTGCGAGATCAGAGCTGTGTGATGTCACCCAACATTAGTCAGCTGGAGGTGTGTCCAGCCTGTCACGATGAAATGTATTTGATTAGTCCCCTTAAGTTCCAGAATTAACATTTGTTCATGTATGAGACAGTTTTCAGAGTTAAATATAATACATGGGAGAGGTGGTTGGTCTGATAAACTACTGCAGGTCTCCTTTCTCCTCTCCCCTTCATCCGCAGTCACACCTTAATGAAGGACAGAGTTCATTCAGGAAATACATTTTACAGTAATAGCAGAGTAGAATAATACCATAGGCCCTGATCGGTTGCATTAAAGGTTCTACACTGACTGTAGCTGTCGTTGACAATCAATTAAGTCCCACAGTGCTCTGGTGTTGTTCAATGTTTGGCCGCAGATGACGTGTGTGTTCTCTCAGAGCTCCTCTAAGTTACAGTTTGACAGATAACACCGCTGGGACTGTGTGCCTTATGTTACAGGGCACTGTCACTTTGGCAATAGAAAACACGTCACTACTGTTTGGAGACGATGACGATTATTTTCTTGAGAATGTTGTCACCGACCCCAACATCATGAAACTGTAAATACAAGGACTATAATGTCATAATGACTATAATGTCTCACTAAATCATAGACTCATTCACCATAGTTTTAACTCATGTGGTGACGTAACAAATCTTAACAAATCTTAGATATTGTTACTTTCCAAGACATTGTATCCTGATCAGTATTTGTGCTTCATTTGAGTATTATTTTTATATTATACACATACTTTACTACATTTTCATATTATGGTTTTCCACCCTGTCCCTGTGCAGTGATATCTATGTATCCCCAAATATGTGGATTCTGAATCTTTGTGAAAAACTGAAGAAAGAAGTTTTAATTCTTTTCTTTTTTTTATTTTGAAAATGCATTGTCACAAAGCTGAAACAGGGCTGTTTTTCATGTCTTCACCCTAGGAAAAATTGACTTAATATATTCTATATGTTGTTCTCACGAGACAGAAACTCCACAAACATATGATGATTTTATAGTAGGATATATTTCTGCAGATTAATCTACCTAGAAGTTTATAAAGTGGTTCAAATAAACTCCACCTGAAAAACATCGACAGCAGTAAAATGCAGAATATACATGGGTGTAATGTAAGTTAAAAAAAACATATACAGTATATAATAGCAGAACACTCACTAGAACAACCTTTTTCTACTTTAAAAATTTTTTTCTGGTAATATTTTAGTACAGAACTTATTTGTAGTGAAGTATAAGCACCTCTGGGTGCCATTTGTTCTAACTCCGTCAAAGTTTGATATTGTACAGTAATATTCTTTTTGTTTCCCTGTGTCCTGTGTGTCCTATGTGTGCATGTCCTTCACTGTACAGCCATCTATAGCTGCAGCCCTCTGAGGGACCGTCCTAACCTCTGTCTCAGCTGAGAACAAATGAGACACCTTCACACTGCTGGGATTACCCTCGCCATGTGAGGCTCAGGTCAACCAATCAGATAAACTCTTCTTATGTTGTCATTATTGGCCAATAAACACGGGCTGGCCACTGAACCTCAAAGTGATCACCTGAAGATGTCAATCATGAACCATGCAAGACTCACTCAGAGTTTATCTGCACTCTGTGGTCATCTGTAGATCCATGGTTTGGGATGGGTGGTTTGGACTTTACAAACAGGACATGGCGGCTGCCAGTCACAATATTAACTTGGACAGACTGATAAACTGTAAACTTAATGAAGCCAAGATCAATCACATTTTTTAAACGCCTGTGAAACCAATATTTAATGTTGGGATGATGTCTGTATCTGCTGCACATGTTTACACTGTGTTAAAAAAAACGAGTGATCACAAGTCACAGTGCTTCACCGATGATCCCGGCCACTGCCTCACTGGACTATTTGTGAATGGTTGGCCTGAGGGACGTTCATAAAAGGCCTTTTAAACAACACATGCTGTATAATGCGCAGATGCAACATTATGCCGGAAGCTCATCTTACTTGATTTTTACACATTAAGCCAAATATGAGAAAAAGTGACTCACTCCAAAGACTTCAGTTTCCCTCTGCTCATATGTATAAACACAGATGTTATTTTAGTTCTGCAATTTGCACACAATCATCACTGATATCTACAAGATAAAAGAGATTACCACTGATATTTTTTGTAGAGGATATTATAAAAATCTGCCAATAGTGTATACAAAATGTACCACTTAACAGTATATCTTTTTGTATGAGTGACAGTTGTTTTTTCATACCTGTGTTTCTGTTAATTGATGTTTGCACGCTCATTTTGTTTTATACACTATTCACATTACATATATAATGTTCTTTTGCTACTTATGTATGGGTGTAGAGTGATTATGGTGCAGCAAAAGTATTTTTCTATCAGTACTTGATTTCGCATTGATTCCTTAATACTATACAGAGAATAAATGTTTATACTGTCATTCAACTGTGTGTGTGTGTGTGTGGATTAATGAAGTTAAAAGATACATATGAGAGGTTTAAAAATGCCTCCTGTGTAAATTTAGCTTCACATTTTCCCACAGAGTAAATAATTGACTTTCTCCTGCTTATAAATCTTAAAAACTTCCTGCTTATGACCACTAGATGGCAGGCATTCACAGTTCTGAAGTCACTGTCAATGGACTTGGGTAGAACTAAGTCACTATATCTGACAGGTGCTTTCATCTGAGATTTAGTGGAGTGTGTGATGCTGATGCTCATACAAAGACATGCTCAAGTAGCCTAAAACATCTTAGTGTCTACTCTGAATTCAATACAAGCCAGGCACAACACCAAAAACTGAAGAGGAAGAAGAGGCATCAGCAGCAAAAAGGATCTTAATAATCACCTGCTGTGCTCGGCAGCTTTGGGAGGTCCTCGGAGACGTCAACGCTCCAGCTCAGCAGAAAGAGCTGGCGTGGAGGAGTGTGTGGATCTGTGTGTTTGTGTATCTGTGTATGACTTCAGGGGAAAGGTGCACAGTGCCCCTCAACTGTGAGCAAAGAAATAAAAATGTCTTCACCTGTCTTCTTTAAACTTTTTCTCATCTTCCTTTTTCTCTCTCTCTCTTTTTTTTGTAGCTCTGGTTCACACAGCACTCTATTCCACTAACAAACAAGATGAAGTATTACAAATATCTTAGTTTGATCATGTTGATAATGAGCTTTATTATTGCTTTATAGTTATTTATATGTACCTAAACTTACTGCACTCTACATGTCACTTTAAATTTGCTTTACTTGATTTTGTTCCTTAAATAATCAAAAATTAAAACAAAAATCTAAAATTAACAATCAAGTGTCAGGCAGCATTTTAATATTAGCCACTGATGCCAAACCCAAGTGATTTGCTGTTTTTCTTTTCTTTTGTGTAATAATGAACTGATTTTGTCACTCAAAATAATTGATTTCATTAAACATCATTTTAAAGGTTTCGATGCTCATTTACTCAGCCATTCTGCCATTTGATAGACCAAGAAAATCAATTCATTAAGAAAATTTCTAGCTGATTATGCATTGATTAAAGGAGGGAACGGCCCAGGTTTGTTGCAGGCTGACAGGATATAGTGTGCATGCATCAAAAATTAAATTACATTATCTATGCAAAAGAATACGGCACATTTTTGCTGCACTGCATGTTTGAGCCATCAAGTTTGAGATGAAAGGTGGTCCACTGTGGTCCTGTGCTGCACCAGCTGGAGAAGCTTTAATAAACTAAAAACTGCAATGCAGCTGCTTGACACAACTGGCCCCTGAATCAGCCTAAAGAAACTCAGCTGGACCCACAGGACTCTCATTACGCTCTCCAGGGAGACGCACCTTCATTATTAACACACAGAAACAAACATGATGAGCATGCTTCAGTAGTGTGTACTTAACGTGCTGTTTACACAAGTTAATGACCTCTGCGTTAATTAATTTTCCATGCTGGATGTTAATGATGCAAAGCTGAGCTCGGCCTATCCCCATGTAGGACAGCATCAGAGAGGAGAAGAGCGACATGAGAAGAAAACAGGAGCTGCAGATATAAAGGAGTGTGTATGCATGACTTGTCACAGTGGTGTCACTGGTGGACAGCTGGGCTCAAGCCTCAAGAACATTAGGCTGTGATGCTGCAAGACACTTCTGGAGCTTTCTGTGAGTGTGTGGTCCTTGTTTTTCTATCCTGATGGGAACTCTGACCTGACTGACTGGGGACAAAATCTGAGGTCCCCACAGGAGGAGCTTTTGAAGGGTTAAGTCTTATTTTGAAGGTTAAAGCTCCAGTGGAGAGTGAACCGGGTAGGAAAACACCACATTTAAAAATATCCACTCTGTAGCAGTGCTTTTTTTATAGCGTGGGACTGTTTAGTGTAAAAAAAAAAGTGAAGCTAAATTATCATGAGTATGAGGGTGACCATGCTTTTTAGGACCAACTGTAGACTGTAAATAAAGATGAACATAAGGTAGCTCCACAAAAGTGATGCCAAAACTTCAGGATTAGCACCTGGCTGCAGTATAACTCATAAATCCCGTCACCATTTCCCCAAATTTTATAGGTGAATTTATTCATTTTAGGTACAATTCATCAGACTGACTCGTGTTCAAATTGCCATCTTTCTAATTTTATTTTTAAAGTTATTTAATGTCATAAAAACAGGTGATTGATGGCTGTAATGACCTATCACGGCCCAGAATCCATCAGACATGCATCAGGATAGAAATCAGATGGCTCTGTCTCTGTTACATCACAGAAGTAACATATCAATTTATGTAATCCAGGATATTGATGTAATTTTTTTCATTGTGCAGATCACAGCAAACATCTTTATATGCAGACAACAGGAGCAGAATTTATGAAGGTAGACACTTTGGATGGAGTTTCAGTGGCAATTTGTCACTATGGTTGTCAGCCATGTGTTTTTATATCCCTTGTTTGTGAAAAGACCTGTGACTGGACATAATGTACAATCATTAAGTAAATTTTGTTGCTTAAAAATAAAATCAAAGATGAGGCACAGAAGTCTGGTTTTGTTTCAGACTTCTGAAGTTGCTTCACAGAGGTGAAGACCAACCCCGTTCCCATGGGAAAAAAATAGTCATTGGTGAAAGAAATAATTTTTTTTTTATCCTGTTTGAATCAAGGCAAAATGTACACATATGATACTTGTTAATTTGACATAGTTCTGCAAGTCAAGAAAGCTTCAGGTTGTTCTGGAACTGCTGAAAATGCTGTGAATATACATAAATAGAAAGATTACACACCTCAACGTCATGTATGTGATGTCAACCTCATTCTCAATGAGGTTAAATGTGTTGAGGTAATGATGTTGGTCTTGTGTCACTTGCAAGGAGACTTAACTGTTTTGCACAATACTAGATGTTACTTTCTTGACCTGTAAAACTATATTTTAAAAATACAAACATTAAATGTATCATCGGAATTAGATCCAACAATTTTTGGTCTCTTACCACTGACCACTATTCATATTTTTCTTCTGAATCAAGGTCTGAAATAGCACACCAGAAATGAATGGACCTCAGCTCTCTATTTGGTGAAATGTTAATTTACCCAACAAAGCTGAAACCGTATTGACTACTAAGCTTTAAGGTTATAGATTAGACATACAGATTTAAGGTTAGGATAAAGGGCTATTGGGAAAGCATTATGTCAATGAGTGTCCTCATGGGGATAGTCAAACAAACTAGTGTGTTTGCATTTGTAGCTGCGTAGGACAGTGTATTATCACTGCAGGGTGCATGTGTGTGTGTGTGTGTGTGTGTGTGTGTGTGTGTGTGCGTGTGTGTGTGTGTGTGTGTGTGTGTGTGTGTGCAGTTTAAGTGTGTGTGCAATGATGCAGATAGACAGTTGTCATCAGCAGGGTGTCTCGAGGGGGGGTTTGCTTGAAAAGGAGCAGAGGAGAAAGAGGAGAGCAGAGGAAAAAGAGGAGGGATGGTTTTAATTTCACCCACAGGGGGATGTTGTCACTCCATCACTGCCACTGACACCTTAAGCAGCCTGAGCCCAAGTGGGGTGGCGGTCTGGAGTTGACTTCCAAACCTCCAGGGCAGTACTTGCTGCTCACACCCAGACACAAGCTCTAAAAGTGGGTTTCTCCTGCTGCTGTGTGTGGGCAGATGTGTCGTGGTGCTGGAAGGTTGTTGTCATCAGGGTATTTTTGTGTTGAGTTGTTAAACAGTCGTCTAGTGGTTGTGATACGATGCCTGTGGAGTGAAAAGCTCATGTATGCTGTAGGCATGTGTATATTGGTACGTATGTGCATATGGTTGTACCATTATGGAGGAATACTTATACGTGTTAAAAATGTACCCCTTACCAACTGCAGAGTGGTGAAGCTTTCTCTTTGTATACAGATTTTGCATTTCGTTTTTTTTCTCCTGTGTTTCTGAAGCCTCCTTCATTCACACCATGTCAGTGTCTGTTGTGGTTCTATCAGTCCATCTCAGAGCCTGTTATATTTAGAGGCATAGCACTATCAGGGCTTACAGCTGGCTGCCTGTGATTCAATTCTGACACATCTACAGCATTCAAAACAATCTCCTCTCTTTTTGTCTGGCTCATTTTTCTGCCTCTATCCTCCTCCACGCTCTTTTTTTTGTGCCCTTCACTTTTCCCTTTCTCTTCTTTTTTTCATATAATTTTCTATCTTCCCAGCAAAAGAATTGTAAACGAATTCTCTTTCATTCTCCCTTGTCTTTCTTGTTTCTATTATTTCTTCATACACCTTAATGGCTCCATTTCAACCTAGTCTCCTTACGTTTTCCTTTTATTTTTCACATTTTCTCCCCCAAGTCATTCATGTTACTGCTGTTTTTCCTTTTCTTTGGCAGTCTGCCCTGCATTTTCAGTCTATACAATTCAATTTGAAGTGGTTTACTGGTCTCTCTTTCAGCTCTTGTTTCTGCTCTCCCCCCACTCTAGTTGCCTTTCAATTTTCTCTGCATCTTTATCTTCCACAGTGACCATCAGGTAAGCTTTCTTTAACGAAGCAGAGAATAAATGAATCCATATTGAAACAAACATCAAACAGTGCAGCTTCTAATTTGAGAAGAGACAAGCAATTAACCGTCATTACATCCTGGAATATGTGCGTAAAAACACTCCTAATCTCATTAATCATGGACAATAGGGGCGGTAATGGAGAAGCATGTTTATGCAAATTCCTGCACACAGTAATCTCCTCCATGCTTAATAGCCAAAACTGTGGTGGCGCCTCTGCAAACAATCCACCCCCTTCCTTTCTCTGCTTAACCGCTTGACTTGCTTTTATTTTCTCCACCTCTCCTCTTTCTTCTTTTCTCTTCACCGTTTGACTCATCACCTTTTGTAGCCTTTGTGAAGCATAAAGCTGAATATTCAGAGTCTGTGGGAAACAACTCCCTCCATGCCTCACCACTCCTTTCACTTTGATAAAAAATAACCCTAAAATTGTATGGGACATTAACATTGTCCTATTTTTAATTTCTCCTCCCTTTCTTTTGACACATCCCCCATTTTCTTCCATAATTTATCTTTATTTCTTGTTTTTTCCTTTCCTTTATTAGCATTTTTATTGTTTCATTGCTTCTCTTCCTCTTTGCTCCCTCTGTAGTGTCCGCTTACATCAATTTTCCCATCTCTTCTACTCCTAACTTCGCTTTTATTAGTGTTTTTCTATGGTTTGCATTGTAGCCATCGGTCCAGTACCCACATGTGATTCAGGACTAAATATAGCCCACAAGGGTTTTATAAGATTATTGCTCTGCATCCTATATGCCTCTGCTTCTTCTCTCTCCTGTGCATTTCCAGCTTTTCTTCTCTTTTAGGCTTGTCATCTCTTTTCAGTTATGGGCTAGTTTCAGATGATGATGATAACATGGATGTAAAGCCTCAAGATGGATCAGCAGGACATGATCATTACTGTATTGGTCAGTTACAACTTAATCAATTGCCTGGGCATCATTGGAAAAGAGAGTCAATGGAGCCATTGAGTAGAAGCTTTTTAGATAATCAATAACTACAGATGATCAATAGATTAAAGGAAACACCAACATAAGCTATCTTAATAAGACCTGCCATATGCCACTGCTTTTGCACTGATTCTCCAAGTCTCTGATCTCGAATGTAGGGATGAAGAACTGTGTCTAACATACTGGTCCAAAATCTCCCATCCCATCACATGGATGACTTGAAGCAGATTCACGTCATCAAATCATTCCATGACCCCTCTCACTCTTTTCATGGCAATAAAGGAAATCAAGCCAGCAAGACACCTCTTTCTGTAAAATGACAATTTTTATGGTCAAGCAGTCTTCTTTAGAAAAGGCCCAGAAGTAAAATAATATATACATACTATTTATGCAGATTTGTTTCTATTAGACATTCCTACTTTTAATGTGTGTTACCAGCGACTAGCTAAAACAGTGGTTTGCATAATGTTTTAGCAGATGAGCAATGTTGTTTTTCTTATTTTAGCTTGAGACAATCTCACTGCTTCATACTGTGATAAGCTGAAATGCAAAACGAATGACAAAAGTTCTGCTTGGCTGATGTTTTCAAGATACATGATCAAGTATTATTACACATATAAGGATGTTTATTTATATTTGTATAAGAGATTTATAAATCTTACACTTGAAAGAATTTGAGATGTGAAGGTATTGTAATGTGCAAGCGGTGTTTTGAAGTAGATCTGGTAGCTCTGAGATAAACATTTATTTTGAATAAAATTAAATTAAATTAAATTAATTCATAGAATTTCACATTTTGACCTTATTCTGTATCTTGAAAACTGTAGCCAACCAGCACTTTTGACATATTTTTTCTTAATTAGAGAATCAAATTTGATACAGTTTGACTATTTTTTATTCTTTTTAATTGTAGATCAGTGCAATAAGCAAAACTTTCTTACATTTTCATTTTCTTGTAATTGTTCAGGAGCTTGACATATTCTAGTTTAAAGAAAACTAACTTTATGGCTTAATACAAGACAATCTGGTTATATTAACATATTATTTTGTAGATGAAGGCATTGTCATCATAAAAGAGATCACTTCTATCAGGATTTTACTTTGTTTTGTTTACATCAAGTCCATTCATCCTGTACTATGCTATTTCATGAATTTAAAGGAACTGTTAAATAATTTAACATTAACATGATCATAAAGAGAAAACATCACCATCAAACATGTCTTTAATCATCCAGTAAATCTTGGGTGTGTAATTGGTTGAGTTTATCAGCTGAGGGCAGTGGGAGGGATTGAAGGAGGAGGTGTGTACACATGGGCGCCAGAGCCATTGTAAGTGAGCGGGACAAGAACCACCCCCTTTTTAGCAATGGCGCCACCAGGGGGTGGCCAGGGGTGGCCACGGCCCCCCCTATAAATCTACTGGCCACCCCACTGACCAGTATAGATTGTACTAGCGTCAGTCATGTATTTCATCCCAAATGCACAGCCAGCCAGGCAAGCCGCTCTTGATCTTCCCTCACTGCCCCCCCCCCTTCGCGCTCCGATGCACGCTGTTGAGCGCTCCGACAGCGTGTGCGCGTGACCGCCGCTTCTACCTACACAGGTAAATAACCTCAAGTGCCACCCCAAGATTTTAAGTGTCCCCATCTGGCCACCCCTATGAAAAATTTCTGGAGGCGCCACTGCTTTTTAGGCCCAGTAATATCAGACCCACCCACTTTTAACATCTGGAAACGATGGCATTTTCAGCGCGCTGTTAGTAAAATCCATTCCGTGATCCTTGATCTTTGCGAGAATGGTTAAACAAAGTCCATACCACGTTTTTGCTTCTACCTTGTCTGCCGCACTGCACTGACTCAAATCTATTCCGTTGCAATAAAACTCCGTATACCACGTTTTCACTACTTTGTAACTCTGTCATTCAGGTAGGCTAACGTTGTATGAATCAATTCATGGGAGTCAGTCATGTGACTTTTTTTTGTTGTCGCCGCCATCTTTAGGACCTAGTGCACAGAGGGGAACGGCTAGTCAGACAGCAGCGGTGTGAGGTGGGCGTGATCGTTTATGTGTCTCTGACACTTGGTTGGATATCCCTCCTATCAGTAACACCTGGAACGTGTTAGGTTGGCCAAGTTAGGTGTCAATCAAAAGGTAACTGTTAGTCTGTCAATCTTTACACGTCACCGGCAGAAAAAGTAAATTATGGAGCATATGTTGGAGGAAAATGAAAAAAAAAATCACCAACATTGATCTGGGGTCGGACAAATATTCCTGCTGTTTCTGTGCCTGTGTGGATCTTACGTGTGTTTTGGACCCAAATACTTTACTGGATTATATTCGCTGGACTGTTAGGAGGAAAACCAGACTATATTTGTTGGATGGATGTTTGATCTGCAGACAGCCTTCAAAAGTAAGAAAAGACACATTTGTCACATTTTGCTTTTCTGGATGTTTAAAATGATACCGTCTATGTTCTGGGACTAGGACAGAAGAGTGTTCAGGGGTTGGTGATCAAATAGCTGTGATTGATCTCTGAGATCAATCACAGCTAAAAGTGACTGATCACTTTTAATTGGCGTGTTATCTGTAGGCATTATAAGCTTTCCGCCTGTATGTTCACGCCGTTATTAGCCCCCTGTCCAACGTGAATCCATGTCAGATACTGAGGGTTAGGGTTATGTGAACCGAAGATCTTGGGGTCAATTGACATGATATCAAATGGCGTTGAATAACATCTCCATCTTCTGGGGGAAGTTACAAAACAGACCCATATTTCTTCTCTTGCTATAGCAAGATAAAAGTATCGAACCACATTTTAAAATGCACCAGAATACAGGAAATAGCATGTACTCATTACAAAATTTTCTGGGGGAGGACCCTCAGACCCCCTTTTAGTTGTCCGACCCACATTTTTTTTGGCTTCCGCGCCCGTGTGTGTACAATATGAACACCGTGTGTGTTTCTTTTCAGAGCGAAAACAGATCAGTATGTTTGCTCTGCTGGGGAGCTGTCCATTGTCACTGGTGCTGAAAGTGGATTACTGCCTGCCCATTGAAGGGGGTGGGGTGGAGTGGGGGGAATTCGATAAACAAGAGTGAAGAAAAAAAAAAAAGGACAAAAGAAGGAAATCCAAGAAGAGTTCATTACTGCAATCCCAGAGGCTCTCTGCAGATTGAAAGGAAGTTTCATGGAAACTTGGATCGTAAGAGCAAGTCTAACAAGCTATAGTTGTCTTTCTTGGACACAGAGTTTATTTCTTTAATATACTTCCTCTTTCTCTCTCTTGCTTTCTCTCTCTCTCTTTCTCTCTCTCTCTCTCTCTCTCTCATAAATGCACTTCTCGCTCAAGCAGTCAGTAATTTGGGCACATTGAGAGATGGATGAAGAAGGCGGAGGAGGAAGAGGAAGAGGGGGAGGAGTGGGGGAGGGAAAGCACGGGAAACAGTGGGAGATCACCGTTTCTTTTTTTTTTTCCCCCCCTCCAGCTCAGCAGGACGGAAGGCGACACAGTGAGAGGAGCGCACTCTTCCTCTTCCTCGCCTTCATTCTGTTGGATTCATACACTCTGCCAGAAGTAGTTCTATTGATTCCTGCTTCGATTTGAGAGTTGTGCTGCTGGTGCTGATTTGGTCCTGGAAACCCCTGGTCCTGTCCTGCCCTGGCCCTGCTCAGCTCAGCCTGCTGTGTCCCAGGTCACTGTTAGGATGGCGGGGTGTGCAAAGCGCTGCAAGCAAGGACTGGTCAAGTTTGCCTTATCCCTCCACAAACTGGTCACTGGGACACTTATTAAAGGTAGGTGCATGCTTTAAGAGATCAATTTCTTTTTGTGCTACTTACATATCCTCTTATGTAATTTGCTTCACATGCACATAGTAGTCTAAGTATGAATCTATCACAAACAAGGACTGAGGTCAGTCTCAGTTCATGCATCTGAGGTGTTGTTTAAGACTAAGATGTTACAGACAAGGCCACAAACAAGCTCAAAACATTTACAGTTCTATAAAACTAGAAGTGAAAGTTCAGCCTACTTCATCTTTCTTCTTGAGTTTGTACAACTCTGTTCTTTACTCTTCCTCGCTCTACACTTTCCTGTTGACCTCTTTCTGTTCAGTATGTTCTCCAGAGGGAAGGAGTGAAGGAGACAGAGATGAAGGGAGTAAGCAGCAACTAGCGAGGAGAGATAAAGTTGATATAGAGTGGGGTGCATGTGCGCTTGTGATTAATGTGAGTAATAAAATGCGTCTGTGTGGCAATGGAGAAAATGTACACACATCCAGCTTAGAGGATGAGGAGGGGTTTATTGTTGTGATTCATTAGATGCTTGTGTGCATCCGTGGCTGAGTGCTTAAATGTATGGCTTCTATGTGTGTGTATGTGTCCTTGTACATGTGACTGTGTGCAACATAAAGGAGATATATTTTTTAGCTAATTCCAGTGCTTTTATTGCTGAACCTTCTCAGCGGTACAGGAAAATACAAAGGCAGGCCTCAGAAAATGCATGCAGCACAGCAGCCGCCTAGAGGCACACACACATGTATGCACACACACATGTAAATATGCACACACACACATCAAACACACATGCACACTTACAGTATAATACTCTGTGATCCGATTGACATTTTGTCTGGAGGGATGAGAAACATCAAAGTCGTCGGTCACACACATACAGTAGATGCACAAAAACATTCTGAGATTTGTGCCAGAGACACACACACACTCTCTTGCATACACATACATTTGTGGATGGCTAAAGAGTTCACTCACAGTGGGTAGCATTGCCCTCAAGGTCCCATGCACAACGTCATGAAGGAGCCACTGCTGAGGTTTTGTTGCGTAACAAATTACCTCTTAGAAAATAAACTCAGGCATAATCAGAAAATGAAGCAGCAGTAACCATGAACATCAAGTCGCACACATAGAGGAGTAAAATATAGACTTGCCCCAAAGCCCTCAGTAAAATGCACACACGTGTAAAAATGCATGGCACTAATATGTAGACATTAAAACACCCACTCAAACAAGAAGGAAATGATCCAGAGCAAAAATACCCGGGTCTGCAAAATGTCTTAGATATCCAGACACAAACACTTACACAAATATGCACAAACAGACACACATGCATGTACAGTACATGCACACACAAGTGTACATCTGTTGTTTCTCAGTGTTCCAGCGGGAGTTGGATCTGCATCTGCAGCAACATCAAATTAGGGAATGGCCATAAAGCCAAATGAACTAGACAAACACACACATGTACACACACACAAATTCCAGCTCCTTAAATGGCCATTACAATTTTGTAGCTTTATGGATTGTGTTTACTACCCATTGTGTTTCAATTTGGGGGTTGGTGTTTTAATTGGGCTTCAAGATGCCTTGGCCTTTTGTTTAAAAGGACAAACCCAAAAGGTGCAAATAGTTAATTTCTTTCATCTCTGTCGTAACTTCAGATAAAATAATATTTTTCAGTACTTTCAATCTTTTTTTTTTTTTTTTTGCTGCTCAGGTCTGTTTTAAATGGAGTCTACATAAGGTCTGCTCTTCATAGGCACCAGTAACTGCAGCTGTAAACTGGTCAGGGTCTAATCTAATTTGGTTTTACTTGTTTACTTGGTCTAATGGTGGCTAATGGTGTAATGTTCTTTGCCTACAATTTTGTTTTTCCAAGGATTCGTTTTCCAGGTTGTTGATAAAGGTCAAAATCAACTAAAATTATGCTTTAGTATTGTTTCTGTGAAAATGAATAATGTGTAGAAGCTGAATATAGAATTTTCAGTTTCTCAGTATTTTATTAACAGAACAACAACTACTACTTCCTCAGCCACTGTTGCTGTAGTCTTTTACTGTTATGCAATGTTCAGTGTTTGTCCTCTACTTTCTTTCTAGAAATGAACCAGAACAGATGCGGCTCTTGTGGAGATTTAGGCAAAAATAAAAAAACTCCTAAAGCTGAGAATCAGCAAATCATCAGCCAATGTCAGACCAGAACAGTTTCAGAGCCTGAAGAATGACACACTTTTGTTAATTCATCTCTAAGTGTATGACCCTCAAAAGTATTGACTTATCTATTTATGGTCCATCAATAGTAGTCTTTTTCTTGTGTAAGGATTTTTTCTCTTGTATAGCCAAAAGGCATTGGCTGTATTTCTGCTCTACACTGTGAGTCAGAGACTTCAGATGACCTTTAACTATCAACAGTTTAGAAGCTGCAGCAATAAATTGTGTTGAACAACAGCTTTGTAGTTCTTCCACAAACTACTGGCACTCTACAGCATTCACATCCCTGATAAAAGAAAAGATGAATGGTTGCGACTGTGTCCAGAGTGTGTGTGACTTGAGGGTAACATACAAGTTGACTTAAGAGGATCTAGCATTGAGAAGAATGAGTCTCAGAGCAGCATTGACCTCTGCTGGTAGAACAGAGACATTACATTTACTGAGACAAATAGACAGCAAATGTATGCATGGGCTGTGATTATGTTCAATTTGAGGTTTATTTCAACAGGTTACAAGTACCGTTAGGTTTTTTTTTTTGTTTTAAAAAATACAAGAACATTTAGAGAACATATTTGTCTGTCATGTTTTCTGTCTGACCCTGTCATATCAAAATATCAGTAAATTACTGGTACCTTAAATGCATACAGTTGAATTTCTTTTCCAGACCACGCTTAAACTTCTCTTCCTTCTTTTAGCTGCAAGCTCATCCCTTTCATGTCTTTCCCCTTAGCTCTCCCTGACTGCCTGTCACATTATGAACTGTCTTAGCCCAAAACTCCTCAGCTTCCTGTCATCTCTTGGAGCACTGTAAACATCCTGTTAAGCTGTGCCAGGCCGTAAACATCCTGCATGATTTCACTTATCCTATCCATGCAGCCTGTCCTCAGGTGTTCTCTGCTGGCACACAAGTGTAACCTGCCTGGACAAAGAAAGCTGCACTCTGTGGTGGTCTGAGCACATGTGATTCCACCTCATGGCTGCTTTTGGCATACACTTCTATCTTTGGCTGAAAACCCACAGAAAAAAAACAAGACGTACAACTGAATTCATGGAGCAAGAATGCCCCAGGCTACTATTAAACTCAGACCTACTCATGTTTTAAATACAATTCATGGCCTGTATATATCCCTTCTGCTCTCCTTTCCTACGTCGCACTATTTAATAAAGCATAAATTCTTTAAAAATTAACTCTGACCCTGTGAATTCTACTTAAACTTTTCTACACTTCCCTCTGGAGGGTATCTGCTAATCAGAAACTCCTTCAGAGGAAACCTTCCTGAAGGAACAAAATATGAAACTTGAAATATGCTGACTGCCCTCAAGTCTTCAAAGCGATCTTGTGTTGGGAGTAGGGGAGAATGCAATGTTAATCATCCTTCTCCTCCTTCCTGCAAGCTAGAACAGTATATCTCCAAAAGGGGAAAAAGAAAATATAGTTCACTATTTACAGCTGAAATAAGCTAATGTAAATGTAGTATTTAATGGACCTAATGTCAGGTTTAGCTTAAATATTAAGAGTCATCACTGCAGTTCTTCGAATGGACAATGTTTTTGTTCAGAGCTCCTTATTCTGTGATTCATTTTTTCCATTTGTGACTTTCTCAGACTGCTCAGCAGAGGGCGTCACATTCAGCCTTTTTTTTCTTCACCATTGCACACTTGTCATTGTCAGATCAGATCAGACTAAAAGTTGAGTTTTAACTAAATGACCCTATAAATATTCACCAGCTCAAAGTGCCATGCTGATGAAGCTGCTCTTCTTCTGATGGCTGATGAATGCTGACAGACAGTGAGTCGGATTTTCGAAGCTTCTCCAGCATCGGCCACAAGGATTCAGATCTGCTGGTGTTTCTCATAAGTGCTTAATGAAATATTCAGCAGCTGCTTTTTCCATTAGATATTCGCTTCAGGTACCCCTCTTCGAGACAGGGGGACCTAGCTTAGTTCTGAATTCAGAAAAGAAATGCAGGAAAAGTAGGATGGATGAGAGCAGGACAGAAAGAGAGATGATAGGATGAAAGCATGTTTATAGAGTGCTCGAGTCTGTCCCTACATGTGTATATGAGTGAGCCCATGTGTCTTTATGTGCTCTCCTGCTTTGATGTAGATATTAATGTGCATGTGTGTGATCTGTACCTCTGCGTTGGTTCCTGCTCCAAACTGCTGTCATATCACTTTCACTGTGCCAAAGGGGACACGCTGAATGTTTCATATGATAAAATAATGCATAATAATTCACACGTAAAAGGCTCTCAGGGGAGGAGACGCCAGTCCCCCACTAACACTGTAATCAATCCCCATGCTGGATTCAGTTAATACATCCCATCACTTTTATCAGTTGGGGGCAGAGGATGAGAGGAACAGCGAGGGGTGAGAGTCATGTGGTTCACAGAAGCCACTCAGGTACCAAACAAGACTTAACTCCACTTTTCAAAAATGAAAACTGTATTTACATTTGCACATTCAATATGCTGTATTTTGCACATATTTATACAGGAGGCAGCAGGTAAATGGTATTATTTTCTCCACGTCCATCTTTGTATGAAAACAGTAACTCACCAACGGATACATCGATCTTTCTGACATTTGCACATACACTACTACGACTTTCAGCTACTCCCTTTAAGGGTCGCCACAACAAATCATCTATTTACATCTGACCCTATGTCCTGTGTCTTCTTCTTTCACACCAACTACCTGTATGTCCTCCATAACCACATCCATAAATATCCTTTTTCTCCTCCTGCCTTGTAGCTCCACCTTCATCATCCTTCTACCAATATGCTCCCAATCCCTCCCCTCTTACACATGTCTGAACCAGCTCAGTCTGGCCTCTCTCACTTTGTCCCCAAAATGTCCAACATAAGCTGTCATGTACATACACTAAATAACCATTAGATTATGATCACTGAAAGGAGACGTGGTGATAATATTGATTATCTCCTTATAATGGCACTTTTCTATGAGAAGGATATTGTAGGCAGCACAATGAATTTGGTCCTCAAAGTTGATTTGTTGGAAGGGATCTCCGGAGGCAGTAGAGACTTTGACAAGGGCCATATTATAAGATTGGGTCAAAGCATCTCCAAAAACTGCAGGTCTTATTGGGTGTTCCTGGTCTGTAGTGTTTAGGACCCTACCAAGAGTGAACAAAGACAGAAAAATCTGATCTCCATCCCATCAATCATTGTTTTGCCCTTGTCAAAGTTGCTCAGATCCTGTCACTGGCCATTTTGCTGCTTACAACGTCAACTCTGAGGACTAAATGTTCAATTGTTGCCTAATACAGTATATTCAACCTGCTGACAGTCACCATTGTCAAGAGATAATCAATATTATTACCACTATACTGTCAGTGGTCATAACATTATGGCTGACTGGTGTGTATTTACTGTAAATGTAGCATCTACATTAAAAATTTACAAAATGGCTTCAGAAAATCCATTGTTTGCTGTAATGCTACACTGTTCGTATAATAATACTTGATGTGATGGTTTCAAATGTAAGGTACATTTCACTGGAGGAAACTTCACCTGAAATAGCTTTTATTGTGAAACATACGAGAGGAACATGCTGTGGAAAAACTATCTGAGTACTGTGAAAACACACCAAACACACACCATCTGAAGCACGTTGTCATAGACTAATAGACTGACATTACTCACTGGACCTGAATTTGCAACATTTTTTTAATCTGGGAATTCTGTTAAAAACAAACAGTAAATTGAATGTATACATTTATGTTCATGTGGCTTTGTGACAGATTACAGTTGGTATTTTTTACCTGTGTACAGTTTGTTTCTTTAGAATACATTAATGATAATGAACAAATAGAACAGTTTAGAAAAAATAAAAGAAACTACAGCTAGTTCACTGAAAAAGTGTGTACATATACACACACACACACACACACAC
>JAPQRQ010000002.1:21220519-21256206 GCA_037367365.1 Apogon talboti
CTGTCTGTCTGTCTGTCTGTCTGTCTGTCTTTCTGTCCAATTGGATATATGCTGTAATTATTCTACCAGATACTCATTGTACACTCGATTTGGCTTTAGGTTTACTGACATGTAGATGAAGAGGGATGTGCATGTTGTGTATGTGTGTGTGGCGTCCCAATGTAAAGTTTCTGTTTGCCTGAATATATTTATCATCTATTCAAGCATGTAGCTTCATCTTGTGGTCGTAAAAGCCCAGACAGCCCCGTCTAGCTGATCTGACTGTTTTTTTTTGTTTTTTTTTTTTT
The DNA here is from genome assembly GCA_037367365.1 of Apogon talboti. NCBI lineage: Eukaryota > Metazoa > Chordata > Actinopteri > Kurtiformes > Apogonidae > Apogon > Apogon talboti. Next base: position 21,220,807 of record JAPQRQ010000002.1, read on the forward strand.
GCTAGAGAGGAGAGTTTTGTCTTTAACTCTGTCTGTTAAAAACACTGACTCAGAATGACCAACGTTTCACTGTGAGGGAGAAGTTAGAAGAGGGGAGTCGGGTGGAGGCCCAGTGAAGAAGGAACGGAAAGGAAGACAAATAACACGGTGGAAAATGAGAGTAAAGACCTTTTCACTGATTTTGAAGGAATGGAAGCCATCTTTCAAACAAGAGCCATCACTTTGAAGATTGAATGAGACAAAAATAAAGATTTATAAATGATTTACTGTCATGCCCACTCACTGTGCTATCAATAATATAATAAAATTCCTCACTGAGATGTGTCACGGATCATCTCAAATGTACCCAGACATACTTTCAGACAAACTGACAGACAGTAAGACAAACAGATAGACAGGCATACAGACAGACAGATCAAAACTGTCAGAATGAAACAATGTGTGTATTGAAATATTGTATAAAACCATTATATTTATCAATAAACTTTTCAAGAAACAAAATTATTAACGTTTGTTTGTGTGTGTGTGTGTGTGTTTTTCCCCTTATTCCTCCATAACTTTTTTCATTTTTACAGCTTATAATTATTGTATGTTAAACCTTAAAATCATTTTTACGGTGCATCATGAAGAGCATAAGCAAAAGGTTCACAAGAACAGTTTATACTGTTATTTACACACCTATACAATGAACGTACAAAAAGAGATATGCCTCAATTCAAAAGGCACGGGCCACAAATAAAGCATGTGCATATGAAAAAAAAACAAAAAAACTTCACCATCATTACTGAACATGCATCACTGCCTTTATTACCAACTTACAGCCTCTTTCATATTTTGCTTCTCTTCCCACTAATCCTGACATCTGTTTTTTTTCTGTCCATTATTACTGATTACAGTAGTTTATGTATAAGTGTTCATTTTGGGTCATAAGGTGCACCACACCTGAATATGTACAGGTGATTGTGGTGGTGCAATAGGACTGAATGAATCAAAAATGAGATCTGAAAAGGTTTAATTACCAGGACAGCTGAAAAACATTAATCAGAACCAGTTTTCATCTGCACTTTCAGCAAGACATTTGTTTTGTATTTTAATAAAAGAGAGTAGGAGAATCATTAAAAACACATTGGCCGTGTATTCTGTTATTTTGTCTAACTGGCACTGGAGGACGGCCCTTCCTTTTATTTGTTTGGTGCTCTTTTCTAAAAAAACAAAAAACAAAAACAAAACAAAACAAAAACTGAGCCAACCCTGTTTAAGAGTAACAAAACCAATCTGTGGCAGAATAAGAAGATTGTTGCATTGAGAGGAAAAAAACATCTCAAAATGCTCAGTTATATTGCTGCTAAACTAACAACGTCTTTTGGGTCCAGGGAGTTAATTTTCTTTTCTCCTCTTATTCTAATAAAAAGAATACATACAAGCAGAGAAGGAAAACAATGACAAAGTGACTTTTTTTTGTGTTTCGGCACATTTTTGGGTTTGAGTCTTGCAGAATTTTAGTCCAAGCGTACTCTGCTTTTAGCTTCAAACATCACTCACCGTTATTTCAGGTCCAGCTTCACAACCATCCACTCAGCTTTGCCTTGTCCAACATTTTATTTATTTATTTATTTTTGCCCGTTGCATGGATCAAAGAAAGTTCCGAAGATGCTGTCCTCGCGAGGGCCTAATTTAATGTATTTATCCTCCCGCGGATAATAAATGATGATCATGGATTACAGTCTGACACCTCATGAAGAAGATGTCACTTCTGTGTTTTGGTCTTTATTCCCTCTCCTCGGCCCAGGGTTGGAGGTTCTGCAGGGCATACAGGGAGGAGTTATGGGCGCACAGTGGATCCGACACGGCTGATTCGCTGAGGGACTTCTGGAGGGCGGACTGCTGCAGCTGCAGGATGAGCCGATTGGCCTGTTGACGCTCCGCCTCCCGCTCCTCGGCTGTCTGTCTCCTGGAAAAAAAAGAGAAAAAATTAAACACGAATAAATTAATAAAATGTGATGTTATGTAAGATTGTAAGATAAAACAGAGAAGAGAGAGGGAGTTTAGGAAATTTTTACAATGGTAGTGTTAAAATGCAGTGATGTGGTACATGTGTGATGTGTTTATATTTGATTACTTTTTATATCTTATAACTTTCATTCAGATTGTATCTTTTAATTTTTTTATATGTCTATTCTGATAGACCTTTGTATAATAATTCCTATGTACCTGAATGTGTACAAATCGCAAATAAAAATCGTATCTTGTCTGATTTTACAGAATAAAAAGAAACCTATAAATTCTGAAACGAAAAAGAAGTCACGGCAAAAATACATTTCAGTACGTTAATACGTGGGTGCAAATGAAATACATGATGCATATATTTCATATTTACGTGTTTATTTTGCATGACGCACCTTCAATTATTAAATATTTGCCTCATTTAATGTAGAAAAACTGGCTCAAAGACAAATAGCTTCAACATTTGCGAAAAACAAAATTAAATAAAAATAAATATCGTAACTAAAAGGACTTGTCCTACTTTTTTTGCTGCAAACTCTTTTTGATCTTGATCATGTGTAAAGAGACAGACACATGCAAGAAAGTTTGCATTTCACAGAACGTGTAAAACAAACTGACACGTCGTGGATTATGGTTGCAGTGTGATATTTTCTGATTTTTAACAGAGGCATAATGAAATATCTGAACAACCTCCACTTGGTCCTGCGGTTCTGGAACCAGGTTTTGACCTGTGCATCTGTCATCTTCAGACTCTTGGCCAGGGCGGCCCGCTCGGCGCTGGCCAGGTACTTCTGCCGGTGGAAGCGCTTCTCCAGCTCACAAATCTGCACCCTGGAGAAGGATGTCCGGGGCTTTTTCCGTTTGGGAGGTGTCCGGTTCTGGTAAGGGTGTCCTATTCGCCGCGTCACCGCAAACGGCACCAGAGCCGCTGCAAGGACAGACAGACAGACAGACAGACAGACAGACCAAGTGAGTGGATGATGAAATTCCTACACCACCAAACTAATTCACTCCTCACTCTGTATGGAAATCCAGGCCCATATATCACAAGTATCTGCCCTGTACGACAATAATTCCTCATATGGAGTGTGTAGGCCAAATGTGAAATGGAAATACAGTATTATATCACAACACATACCCAGGCCATTGGAAACAATACAATTTACAAACAATTAATGCAAAAGTTGTTTGAGTTTTAAGAAAGTCAGTTGGTCTCTGTACTGTTATTTACAGAGGATAAAGATGGTCTGTTGGTCTATAAATATATGCAGATTTTATCAAAAGATTTATCATTCTACAGAAAAGACATCAGTAAAGTGGAAATTCAAACATTTCAACCAGACTTTTTACACGATGTTGGTCAGAACTGTATAGTAAATGTATTATTATTATTATTATTATTATTATTATTATTATTATTGTTATTGTTGTTGTTGTTTTTTGAGTCCATTATTTATTTTATTAAGTTAATCAATTTTCGGGTTTACTTTTCTAAACTGCAGATGGACAGTCATTCAATTTTTTTATTGATTAGTTTTGAACAGTAATTAAATGACCCATGTGATTGCTTATCTATGCAGACATTATGTCCAAGTCCTAAAGCAGTCGTGATTGAAAACTCGAGAATAATAAATTTAAGTAAACGGGCCATAGTGATTGTATAGGGGGTTATATTAATTTTAAAGTTGGATGTTAATATATATTTTGTCTTTAGATTATTGCAGTGGTGACATTTCAATTGACTTTTAATAGCCTTTACACTTATTCCGCACAGGTGCTTCTAAATAGTCCAGTAACACTAAGTACCGTTTTACACCTAATAAAATATTAATCAGGGGAATCCACTAAGACTAACAGCTGGCCTACCTGATATTCTGTCCTTGGCGAACCTGTTTCCTATCCAGGGGAAGCACAGCCCACCAAACCCAGGGACAGCGCTCTGAACCGGGGTCGGGGGTCCCGGGGCTGTCATGGGTCTGTGCGCCGGGACTCGAATCACTCCCCGACTTCCCAGACTCCTGCTCTCCCCGTAAGAGCCCGAAGCCTCCATCGGAGGCATTATACCGGAGAGCGAGATTGACAGCGCGGTGTACGAGGGCGCGCTGGCCCCGGTAGGGCTTCCTAAACTGTAATAACCGTCCCCGTTGCTTATATCTGATCCACTTTGTCTTCCTGCCGTGCGCCCGTTTTCTGGCTCGGTTCCGGCTCCCAGGATCTGATCGATGCCGAAGCTGATAGGTTCGTGATGGGCCGGTTTGGGAGGAGGGCTCGGCGCGCTTTGTGCTTGCTCCATTCCCGTCGCTGTGTCGCAAAAAGGACGAAAAACTGAAGAAAATGTTTTCAGGGGGCTGCACAGCGGGGTCAAACTGTTCCAAAAGTCAACGCCAGTAGTGTCTCCATCGTCGTCCAGCCGTCTGTTCAGGATCCAGTGCGTCCTTGTTTTCTTTCACAGGCCTCTTTCAGAGGACTGGGTCCTCTCTGCAGGCTGTGGTGAAAGTTTGATGGGCGTTTAGAGAGATGTGACGCTCTGTCCTCCTCTCAGCGCGTCAAAACGCTCCGTCTAGCAGCTCGGTCCTCCTCCATCTCTCTCCACCTTTCATTGGCTGGCACCGGAATGACTGATTGAATGTTAATGGGAGTAGGCCCTCGATTTGGCACAATAACCAAGATGTCCCATAACCACGGGCGTCAGCGTGTTATATACTATATAAGGCAAAAAATGGCATCTCCCTTTTCCCTCTAAGTGAGTCAGAGTTTGATGTTGCGGTTTATATGAACATAATGAAGACTTAGGAACAAGCGACAACTTTATGGAAATGCGTATTTTATGTGTTGAAAAGTATGTCACCATGGATCACTGAAGATCAATGTTCTCCTAAACTGTGTGCGTACATCTAATATCCTTCAAAACTCGTCACTCATTTGTAATTGTTGCGTTTCTTTCTCGGTATAAATTAATAAGAACAAGTAACCCGTTTCTGTAGCGAATGATGTCAGATTTTTAAAAAAAAACAACAATCTTCTACACACCTAAGGGTTTGATAAATTGACCATGCTGTCCATTACTACTTTTCAGACCAGACACAAAATGCGCATCATTTGTTCTCTCGCTGCCTGTGACACATCTTCAGTCTCTATCATTTGACACATGTGGAATGTATGCGGTAATAAGTCTAGACGAAACAGGTTGGCAGCAATAAGAAAGTATTTCATGAGAGAAGTACTATTTATCATGGACGCTTTATAAAAGAAGATCCCAAAGACAGACCTGTTAGACTCAATTTATGTTCTAGATCATTTAAATTCCTTTAAATGCTTCAACTCTTAATAATAAAATACGGAGTTTTCTTTGACGTGCGCCTGTACAGTGACATTTCATGCTAAAATATCTAAAATATTGGAGCTTTACGCAGAAACCAAAATAAAGAAAATCTTGCATTTTATTTTTGTTCTAAAAACATAGATTTAAATTTGTAGTCATATTAATTCTATTGATTGAACATTTGACATCACGTTCTCTCCACATATTTGGTTGAAAAATTAAATAACATTTAAAAAAGAATTTAGTAAAGCAATTACAGCAACATTTATTAAACACATATGAGTACTGTAATGTCATGGGAACACAATAAACATAATTAATCTATAGTAATAAGCGTATGGTAGATATAACTTGTGCGTAATTACGTCGCTATAAAATCAAAGGTCAGTGTCCTTATTGGACATTCACCATTGTGCTTGGTGCTCTTATTTGTTCCTTGTTGCCAGTGCCACATTAAATGACCTGACATGGGAAAGCCATCGGCTACCTCAGATAAAGTGTCGGAGCTCTGGAAGTGCTAACCACTGAGATTCATTGTAACAGGCGCCCAAAGTGACCTGATAATCACATTTTCACTAACTTGTCTCTGGGACAGACAAATGCGCATCGGGTTTGGATGCGGCAGGTGGCTTTTTAAGCTATCACGTTACCTCACCATAACTAAGTAATGCCCTGCACATTCATTTAAGTAACAGAGCGGTCTGAATTTGAGACGTTTTGGAGAAGATACGTTAAACCTGTTCATTAACTACGGTTTTGTAGACTTGTATTTCAAATTCACATTTTAGATTAAGTTTCACTGTTAATCAAAATGTATTTAGTGTGTAACATATTTATCAACCTATCAGTGTTAGTGAAATGACATTAAATTATAAAATCAGACAATTGTTTTTGAGAATTAAAACTCAATTTGTTCTGTGATTTTCCAGCTCATTAAAAGGCTGCAAAAACAAGAACGGAAAATGCAAAGATACTGTAGTAGGTAGGTAATATAAATTCCGCATTTCGCTCTTCACAATATAGTCTTATGAAGCAATATGAGATGGGACAAGGCCCGAGGTGTTTGTTTGGCAATATGGACAGACTCTGAGCGTTGGCTGGTTCACCCTGCCATATGTGAACTCACCGGTGGCTTTTGATGGGGGAGAATTGGTCTGTTATAGCTGTCAGCTTTGTGGACATTTTTATGTTTCTCTTGATGACATTTGCACAATAATTGTCCAACAGCAAATATTACAGACTATACGTGAGTCGAATGAAGCGTTTACCTAAATTGATTGAATTGATTTTTAATATTTGCATGTTCACTTTTTATGGGATAACTCATACGTCAACTGATTAAATGTCTCATGTAAATTAATAATTGCTGCATTTATTCGAACTACTCTATAAAGTCATGCCAGTCCGGTGCCTGTAAATAGCACAGGGGTCCCACAGGTTGCAGATGTTGGGTGTCAGTAATCCGGTGTAATCCAAAGATTAGAAGTGATTATGACACATTAGCCCAGACTTACAGAGATACCACCATGATACCGGTTATCCAAAAAAGCATCAGGAAAAGCCCCAGCCCGCCCCTCTGCCAACCGTTATCAATTTAATGATGCCCTGAAAGTTGAAGACATTGTCGAGTCTTTTTTTATCGCTCCATTATTACAACAGAACAGGTAAAAAATAATTGACACCCAGAGTCCTCTAAAAAAAACACACAACCGCCTTGAAAAGCAGCCTTGAGGTTGTCTAGTTTAGGCGTATAGGCCAAAATATTTAGATAGTGGCAAATGACGAGCTGTTTCTGAAAAGCCTACAGCGCGCACGAACAATTAAGACGCACATTAATCCTGTTTTTTTTTCCACAGGCAATATAAAAGCTGACACCCTGATTCCAAAAGTCCAAAAAGAAACGACAACAAAAGAGTGAAAGAGTGCGATTTGTTTGAGAAATTACCACTTGATCTGCATAATCGGGGGTCTGGGCTGCAGCTCGGTACCCGGGGGCTGCGTTTTTATTGCGCGTCTCTTCGCCGTTATCAATTTCAGCAGCGCGCCTGACTTTTTAAAAGGGGGACGAGGCCGGCTGCTTCTGAATAATGAATGACACGCTTTTATATTGTCGCTAAAGTGCCCGTGATGTTACAATATGAAAAGGCAGCGGTAAGTAATAGTGCATTTAAAGGGGATGTAGTGTATTATTATGATGTAAAAGAGAAGGAGAGAGGGGGTAGAGAGAGGGAGATGAGAGGAGAGCAGCACCCAGAGAGAGAGAGAGAGATTGTTTTATTACAATAAGAGGAGATGAGTTTGCCTCGCAGCGAAATGGGGACCAGTTAATGAAACTTTACCGCAGCTAACGATTTCCCCTCCCTCGCTCTAAAAACCGCCCTTATGAAATATTTAAACTATTTAATATAGGTAGTATTAAGCTGAAAGACACTGGCATGGGCCATCTGACAACATTTACAAGGCTGTGGATTTTTTAAAGTTGTATAAACAAAGCTTTACGGCCCACATACAACAAAAGTCGTATAGTAAATCATGCTCACATTGAGTGCAATATAGTGAAAATGTGTTTTACTGTTGGGAGACTTGATTTAGTCTAATTTACACGTTTCTTCATTCCATGCCATGCATCTTTTCACGCACAGATGCAGCAGTTACAAGCTCATCCTATCAATATAAAGCCTGTCTTGTCTATAATGGGAGGGATAGCCAGGCATGGCCCCAGTGTGGTGGTATAGTGTTTCATATTGACATGCTCAGTGGGATTGTTGGATGAGAAGAGAGGAATGGGATCCCCCATCAGGGACATGGTCAGGGCCATCATCATCTCTGGGCTGTCACTGGACCATTGCTCTGTGCTTTGCGGACACAATTTATCTGCCAGACATTTAAAAAGCAGATAAACAATGTAAAATGTCACTGTAAATGTCAAAGATATGGCTTTGGAGATATTAAAGGATTTTAATTACTACATATAAAGGCTGTCATCCAGAGGTTCAGAAGGGGAAATTACTCACATTTCCATTAATCATACACAAAAGCAAAAGAATGATTCTTATAAATGAATTCATAGCTTATTGTAGAAGTGTTACCTACAGTAATGCTGGATATATTTTCATTTGAAAGCAAACAGCAACCAACAGAGAGACTTAAAGCATTTTAAACTTGTATACAAATCAGACAAGTAAGCTTTTTTGCAAGTATCATTATGCATATTTAGCCACATAAAGATGCCCTGACATGGTAGATATTTGTTTCATTGAACATTGCATACTTGTTACACTTGAGGAAGAGTCTGCTTTGACTCTGTGTGTGCGTGTGTGAGGGTTGAGCATGTTAGCCTGTCTGATGGTTGAATGCATGGCTGCCTCTTCACGCTGGTTAAAAGTCAGGGAGGGAGGGAGAGATCCACACAGAGAGGAGGATGGAGAGGAAGAGAGTGAGAAAGGGAAGTAAGCAACCACACAGACATGAATTATAGGGATGGACAGAAAGCAGAAAGCAAAAACAGGATGGATGGCTCAGGCTGAGATGTGAGAGAAAGAGTTAAAGCATTAATGGGGGTCATTTGGAGCTGATGATAATTGAACACATGGCTTGAGTTTGAACAAGCGTATTCCCACAGCGTTGTCTGGTTTTTATATTGAGAGTTAACCTCTGGCTTATCTGTTGTGAGTGATAAGTAAAAGTTTGTCTGCTCTTTCCGTGGAGCCACATTTTATTGTGTGATCATACTTTCAGAGGGATCTGCCATAGACGAAATGACTGATGTAATTAATAAGTGCGTTTGCCACTGCATTAATGACTTACAACTGATTTATGAGTGCGTGTGAGCATGCCAGTGCGTGTTTGTGTTTAAGAGCAGCTGAGTGCTCCTGAACGCCCCTGGTCGTGGCGCTAATGTGTTAATTCATTACTGCTTGTAGTCAGTTGCATTGTGTCAGAGCTGTGTTTCCCATCTCTCTCTGTCTGTGTTCTCTCCGCCTCATAAAAGCCGATTATCCGCCGCATGTCCACCGTTCCACCCATTCTCTCCTGCCTCTTGACCTCCTCACCCCTCCTGTTGCCTGCCCACAGGGTGCTCAGGCAGGGGAGGAGGGGAGGGAGGGACAGAGGACCAGCTGCCACCAGCCATAGTGCTCTGCTGCCTGGCAGAGGGAGCTACTCCAGCCCCCTGCTTCGATGGGCCTTCTGGCCCCTCAGGGTGGGAGGGGGGGCACCAGCCTCATGCCACCAGCCCCACCTGTCTTGCTCCAGGCAGAATAGTGTGACCGATTAGACACACACACACACACACACACACACACACAGTAGAACTCAGACACACACAGACACATCACATCAAGATCGATGACCCCAAAAATGTAATCTCCCCAGTAGGGCCAGGACAACTAATCATAATATCAACAAAATCACAATATGGGCAAGTGCAATGTGGAAATTGCAGGAGCTGCATAGAATAACATATCATATTGTGGTTTTAAAAAGATGACCCAAGCTGAAAGTCATGTTGCACACACAAAGGAACACCCTAATTTGGGACAGATCCAAGAAAAAAATCACTTCTCTTTTTTGCATTTTTTTAAGAGAGATACAAAAAAATATGACTCTATAAAATTGTAACTCCTATGGCATTTGTGATATCTGTCAAACTAATTACAATAGGAATATCTTACATATCGTTCTGTCCTACACTCCGGTGGCTCTGATTTGATGCAATGTGCTTTGAAAAAGTTTCATGAGCTGCAGAATTCTCCCTGCACAACCAGACATGAGTAAACCTAGAGTTAAACTGGAATCAGAAAATTAAGCAGATTTCGTTAAATAATTTTACATGTCAGCAGGGAATAGAGCTTTTCAAATACATGTCCCTCACTTGAATACACACATTACATAGACACACATGCTCTCACACACACACTGCACTACATTATGCCCCTCCTCACCCACACTTGAATACACAGAGGCACTTTGCTTTGAGGCGTGAAAGAGCGAGAGCTAAGTGAGGCCACTCCAGAGCGCTATTCTCTATATTGATTTCCCATTATCAGACCCCAGTCCCTGTGGAGTCATTAGTGCCGGGATCAAACAGACAGACAGAGAAGGAGACTAATACCAGTCACTTACACCAGCACAGGGAGATCACCTTACTTCCCTGAGGGTAGGAAGGCCAGAGTGGAGCAGAGGAGGAGAGGAAACGAGGAAGGGGGGGGGTAGTGGACGGACGAGTGCAACGGGCTAACAGATGGAGACGGCAATGTGGAGAGAGAGAGAGGAAGAGGAAAGAGGTGGGGTTTCATGGTGGAACGTTCATGGGCAAATGGTAGACTCTTTGATCACTTTATTTGGCTGCTCTGTTTTGTCTGTCGCTGCGGAAATGTCTTGTCTCACTGTTCCTCTCCTGTTCACCTTTCCAAGCGGAGCCCCCAAACATTATCTGTTAATACTCAGTTCAAGTTCTCATGTCTTCACTGATGGGTGACTTTTCTTTTTTTTGTCCAATCCTGTAAAAATGTAGAGAATATAACTGCTCATCCTTCTCTCTGTCAATAATTCTATGGTAAAGATGCAATGATGAATGGTTTTCATGTAGCCTGCAGCTGTCCCTACACCACAGAGAGACAAAGAGAGAGAGAGAGAGAGAGAGAGATACACAAAGAAAGAGTGAAAGAAGAATATGAAATGTGAGATACTCATTTTGGTCCCTTGCTTCATAATTTTGGTGGATGTATTTATTCTCTGTGGATTCAAGGGGAACAATGAATTCGTGGTCTGAATCAACACCATCCATCTTATTCACTTCTGCCTGCCAGTGAGCCCTGGAAGTGCTGGTCAGGCTTTACTTGATGCACACATGTAGGCCGGCACACAAGCACACACAAACACAGACACACGGCTCAGACGGGGGTGACCCTGGCCTGACCCCCCTGCTGACCCCCAATCTGTTCCCCAACCTCACACCATGAGAGACCGGGGCACACCAGGATAGGGACACACATGCACACAGACACACACATACACACATACACATTGGCATATCACGCAATGTGTGATCTGATGGATATTTCCTCAGACAGTACCATGTGTGTGGGCAGTGTGTGTGTGTGTGTGTGTGTGTGTTTGTGTATGCCTAAGTGTGTGAGGTGCTGTACCCTCTGCCCCCTCCTACTGGTGTTAATTGATTCTTGGTGCGCTTTGCTGATTGGTGTGAGGACCCCTAGAGGCGGGCCCTCTCTCCATCAGTGCCCCCTCCCCATTTAGGTAGCACCTTTCAAACACACTCAGCACACATGCAGTACATGTCTATTGCAAATATACTGTAAAGTATATGGTATATCTCTATATGATATATACCTGCAGACTGCTGACTGTATATGCTCTTATATACTGTATATGAAAAGATAAGAGACATACACACACACACACACACACACACGCACATATGTCTTTCAGGGGGTTTTCACACCCTGGTAAAGAGGAAGCTGGCTAGCTGACATGAGCAGATTGTGGATCATGACGATCCACTTAGAAAAAAATCAGTGTCTTAGAGGTGATTCATGAACAATATAGGTGGGTGTAGGTGTGTGTGCATACGTGTGTATGTGTGAGTGAGAGCAAGCCAAAAAGACAGTAAGAGAGATGAATCTCTGGTTATTAATTTCCAGCCGCGGCCCCTGGGTGAGATGTTAATATAGGGCTGATTGTGACTAATTTCTTATTAATTGCCATCAGCGATTACACAGTGGCCAGTAATGTGGCTAATTTGTTGAAATGAATTTGGTTTTCAGAGGCATTTTAATTGCTGCAGGTGGGCAGCGTCCTCTGCACACAGTTGCTTTTGTTTTTCAGCAGGAAACTTTTGAAGTAGTGCTGCTGTGTGCATGAATAGTGTTAATGACTGAAATGTGGAGGATTATCGTATCAGTATGTGTCCATATGTCTTTGTATGTCTGTGGTTTGCACGTGTTTCTGCTGGTTTATGTAAAGACATGTGCATAAACAAATCTTTGCAGCTTCATTGTAAATGTCATTGATATGTTATTCATCAGGTTTATGCGTCCTCCTATACATTCATACACGTTCATGATCATTACAGTGGGGATGGAGGGACATGTAAGTTGTTGCCTTTGTTTGTTGAATGTTTATAGCTTCCGTTAGCACAGTCACAACGACCACTGTGGAACCAGTAGATACAAAATCCAAATCCCCCTATAAAAGAGGAGATGCCCTCTGGGCAGCCATAGCTCATAGTTGGCCTGATTTAGTGGCAGCCAGGAATCTCGGCTTGAATAAAGACAGAGAGAGCGAGGGGAGAGTGGGGGAGAGAGAGAAAGAGAGAGGAAAAGATAGCTCCCTGTGTGATAAATAGCCCCGGCTCTCTCTATTGCATTAGCCGTCCGGGCCGATAGATTGCGAGCCCAATAGACCCAGACGTATGCGATTGGTTTCTCATATAAAAGTTGCATATTAAATTCCTTCACAGGACTGTGCCCCCCAAGCATGAAGGAGGGAAGGAAGAAATGGGAGTTAAAAAGCAGAAAGTGGAGAAAGGAATGGAAGAGCAAGAAAAAGGCTTTTTATGAGAGGTGAAACGAAGGCAGAGAGTTGGGGATGTCTGAGAACAAGAGGGAAAGATAATGGCAGGAGAAAAGTAGCTTGATGGTAGAAAAGACAAATGGTGATGTCATGTATTTAATAAGTCCGTGGATATTGGGCGATGAGTGAGACCGTACGTCCATTTAATCAGTATTGCTTCCCAATGAAGATTTCTCTCTTGTTTTGTGCTCACTCCTCCTTCTTCTGTTCTCAGCCGTTCTCCACATGCTAACGACCTCTCTAATTGTTTCCAAGCTCATTAAGATGCTGATGTTTTAATAGTAATTAATCCGTCATTTGCCTACATGCAAACACGGGCCACTGAGGTTTGTTCATCGCTGTTTCAATACACTGATAATGCAGTAGCCTAGTCAAAGGAGACAATATCCTGCTAATTTAGCTCATCACTGTTAATTGGTTGTTAAGTGCCTTTAATTACCAGGCAGGCTCTGGGATTTCACTGGGAAGAAAGAGAAGGATCGAATGATTGTCCCTGCCTGTCTAATGGTTCTTGTGTGAACTTTGATAGCTGGAATAAATGACCAAAGCGTGAAAAGACACACACACACATTGACCCTGTTCTGTTTCTACCACCGTGTCCCTTTCCTCATTTCCTTTCTTCTTTCCTTCCTTTCCTCCATCCTCCTGTCCCTTCCTCCGTCTCTGTCTCACTCCCTATCTCTTTCTCCAGATATTATTAACTCATTAAGTTTTTTTCATTATTTTTAATAAAAGATGAGTTATGGCTTTAGCCTCAGTGTGGCAGCATCCCCCCACACCCTCCTCCCTCCACTCCCTCTCTCTCTTCCTTCCTCTTCAACCATTTACTCCTTCCCCTCCTCCTCCCCAGTTTTATCCTTCCTTCTTGGCCATATTGTGCATCCTCTGATCTGTTTGACCCTTGAACTGCAGCTTTTGACCTGGGTGTTACTGGCTACAACCTTCTGTCCATCTTCTTCGCTTGCATCACAGTCACTCACATCTATCAATCATCTCTCTTTCTCATAGCGCAGAGCAGTCTTTGGATGGCATTCATAAGATTTATGATTCATGATTCTTCTATGTGTGTGTGTGTGTGTGTGTGAGAAAGTGAAAAGGAGAGAGAGAGAGATGAGAGACAAGAGAAAGAGAGGGAGAAGAAGAGGGGTTTGTCGATGACACACTTGAATAATGACAATATCTATGATTGATAGCTTGTACAGAGCCAGTCAGTGTGTGTACTGTATTTGTGTGCCTACGTTTGTGAAAGACAGAGAGAGAGAGAGAGAGGAAGAGAGTTTATATGTTATGTTTTTCCCCACATTAATCTGATGTAAAAGAACCGATGATATATGGTTTTCATGTTATTTGAGCTGTCAATGGTCACTCTGAAAAAAAGAAAGAGGAACAGAGAAGTGTAGCAGGTGACCAGAAGTACCGAGGGACACATGATATTTATATAGGAAAAAAGAGGTACTCAAGGAGATGAAACCGTAATAAATGTCTTTTACTCAGAGAGGATGCAGTTCACACCAGAGTACTGAGATGTTAACCATTTGGGCTTTCAGCCATTAAATGCCTTAATGAAATATTTACTGCAACTATTTATCACTTCCTTCACTTCCTTTTTCGTTATGAATTTTAACATTAGGTTGGTCTGGTCAAAAATTTACCAAAACTCAGAATTAGAGACTTGTGGATTCATATGAATATGATGCAGAAAATGTCTGGTTAAGTCAAACTGAAGCAAGTATTTTCCAAAGTGACAATGTTCCTTCTTTGTATTTCCTTTGATAGTTTTTCTTGGTGTGGCCACAGAGCATTGTATGTTGCCCAAAAAGTAATTTTTCCACAAGTCAAGTTTTATTTTTGTTCAGAAAGAAAAAAAAAACAAGATTCATAAGGAATATCTGTAACTCGGTCTGTACAATTATTACATAATAACCTTATTGGAGTTAAATGCGGCAACTTTGCGGTTCAGCATCATAATGATCTCCACTCACCTGTAAAAACTGGAATGTTGTATTTCCTCCTCTTTTTCCACATGATTTTCCACTGTTTGTGATTTGACTAATTCTGTTAATGTTATCTTCTTATAATCCTCTCATTGTTTGGTGACATACACCTATCTCTGGTATCTGGTATTGATAATTTGTAGATTACAGTTAGTATATTTTAGTTATTTATGTCAAATATGTCCACCGGAAATGTTTTTCACGAAGCCTAAAAGACAAGAAAATAGGTAATTCTCCTGCCTCATGCTGGCCATAGCTTTTGGGCAGAAACATTCTATTTTACAGTTGTCAGTCTGCCCAGTTGTACATCTGTCTGATTCATAAACACGGTATCCTAGGAATTCATTTCAGGCAAATATTCACTGGCTGAAGTTGGGTTGGTAGGACTTTGGTATGCCAAATGTCAAAGATCAAAGCCACATTGAAAAAAAAAATCATAATTTTCATTCACTCAATTCTATCAAAATTACACAAATATGTGTAATAGTACAAGAAAAAGAAGTGATGACATTTTATATTCAAAAGTTCACAAGAATACTTCACTGTAACATCATAATATTCTGTAAAACCACTTTCCTGTCCATTATTCACCACCATACTCCTTTGTAGAAATAGTCTCCAAGTTAAGACAACATGTATCTTAAAAATCACATACGATGTGAGTGTAATGACAAGTTTTGAGTTACTTTAAAATCTTCACTACATTTATCGTATTGGTTTGGACACATTGGACATGGATGTAAACTGTAACTTGACTGGTTTGTGGAGGCACACAGCCAGGGGGTGGACATTGTACTTATTTATGTGTCCCAGTGGTCAACACCATAAATGGCTCCTTGTCTTCATTATGTGCCACATAAGTGAATTATCAAAGTAGTCAGTACTACTAAAGGAATCACATGGGAACTGAAAGAAACAAATTATTGGGATACATTATTTTTATAACAATTAACCATCAAGTAAAATTTTTATCATTGTATTTGTGTTTTGTTTATATTACAGTGCATATGACCCAAAGATATTTTTGTCACGGAAATATTCGAATAAAAATAAACTCCTCTTTTTTTTTGATCCACCAGGAATTTAAGGGACATGCTTTAGTGTTGCAGTGTCAACCTCTGTTAATTTGTCATTATACTGTATAGTTAGCTTTAGCAGGACTCTCAGTGCTGCTTGGACTTTCTAAATGCTCCTTGAAAGCCTTACCCACTAAATCAGCCGTGATACCATTGGCTATAAATGGTCATACGGATAATCCCTATCCATTTTTAACTACAGCCCATCCAAAAAATCAGTAGTGTATCATTACACTGCATTCTTTAATTATCTGGTTTGCTCTTTATTTGTGTGGTTGTATTTTTTTTCCTGTATAAGAAACAGTACATGCTATTTTTCAGTCTTCAGATACATCAAAAATATGTTACAATACACACAGAACATAAATCAGCTTTAAACAACTTACAGAGCGAAAGTTAAGACACAGTCAGACATTGACTGTAATCTTTAAAGCAACCACAAATACACATTCACATATATCACATATGCAGGGTAAGTACAATTAAAATCCGTTTGTAATTTTTTTCTTCCACTCTGATCACTGGAAACATTTATTCTTATTTCTTTTTCCTTCCATTGACTTTGTCCAGAGTGATACTTTATGTTTCCACTGGAGGGCAGTCTTTAGCCGGCACAAAAATAGTATAAAGACAGACGAGCGTCAATACTATTCACAAGAACTTAATGTCAGAGCCATCGTTTGTTTTTTGTGGTGTTTGGATGCAATGACATTATAATTTGACATCTTGGCTTTTGTGTAGAAGCATCATCATTTTTTGGTCCTGGAAAGACAGAGGCCTGCTGTTTGCATACAGTTGGTCCTTGCTGATGAGATGTGGAGTGGCTGAGGTTCTATTCCCTCCCATTTATGTATGTTAACTTATGGATAGACTGAATGCTAACAAAAAGAGACACACAAAGGAAAAACATCAAATAATTGTCTCTCAATAACTGTAAGTGCTCAGTATTCAGTGAGAAAACATCTTATTTATGTCACAGGGTATGTATGGATTAGTTCATTCTCTTTACTTAACAACCGCAATTAATACACAAAGACATTTTTGAGGTATAGAAGTTAAAAATGTGGCACACACAAAACACTAGCAGAAACCATGACTATAGCTGCACTTTTTTCACAACATGTACCACTGTACCATAATAAAACAGACACACATTTTAAATAAATATGCATTTGAGATGGTTGTTGATAACATGTAATCCAAAAGAAATTTAACCCAATTAAAAAGTAATGCAGTGATATTAATGATATTATTTCTTCATGCCTTGTCTAACCAGGTTCATTTCATTTGTAAATATACATTCATTCTTGACCTTCAGGCTGCAACACATTCAAGAAGCCCACATTCAGGGTTAACTTAAGCCTAATAATGAGTGATAATAAGTAACTGTCATTTGACAGATGTGATGTGAGCTTCTGATTGTAATCATGATTTGCTTTAGTATCGCCACTGCGTATACCAATGCATGAGAAAATGACTGAAATGTTAAAACAATGTTATTCAAAGAAAGACAGGACAGAACTGGAATATTCCTCCATCTATGGTACAGGACTGAATTAAAAGGTTCAAAGACCCTGAATGTATTTC
The DNA here is from genome assembly GCA_037367365.1 of Apogon talboti. Classification (NCBI taxonomy): domain Eukaryota; kingdom Metazoa; phylum Chordata; class Actinopteri; order Kurtiformes; family Apogonidae; genus Apogon; species Apogon talboti. The sequence continues at coordinate 21,238,383 of JAPQRQ010000002.1, forward strand.
AGTGTGCAAAGTCAAAAGGCTGTGGTCTCTGATCCCTCAGATGGCATCGCATCAAAAACTGTCATCCATCTAGAGTTGCTAGAACCACATGGAGTCAGGGTGGAAAACCTTTGTTAAGCACTATAATATGTAGATACATCCACAAATGTCAATTCAAACCTTACTATGTTGACACTGCCTGGAAGAGTTGTCGACTTCTCTGGGTTCAGAGGCATCTTGTCGTCCTTTACACTCAAATATATTTAGATTCCTTCAAGTATCTAACTCTATTCTGTGCTGTGGAGGGTGAATGATCCAAACCCATCCCTATTTTTCTTTCAAGAACATTGTTTAGAACATTTGAATAATATTCTGACACATATGCTGGTGACTGGTGACCTTTTGTCCATTTTTGCTCCTATAGGACTAGACCTTTCCTGGATGCTGCTTTTGTACCAAACCATGATTAAAATCGCTAGTTTAAAATGACATTGTTTTCAAATAATTTTAAGTGCTTATAGGCCATATTTTCCAACATTTTCTTGAATGTGTTGCAGCCTGAATGTCAGGAATAGATGTACATTTATAAATGAAATGAAGGTGATCAGACAAATCATAAATAAGTTGTATTCTTATTGATCACAATGATATACATGTCAAAGTAAACTTTAATATAGCTGCATTATTTTTTAATTTACATTTTAAATTCTGATAAAGACTGTTCACTTACTGTAGTTTAGCTGCAACAAAGGCCTGTGGGTCTTTACCTTTTTAGTGCCAGAAAAATCTTAAAATCTAGATATCAAATATTTAATGATTTGATGTAGATTTTATAAAACATTCAACAGTGCATTGGGATCAACATATCATTTACACATAGAGACTAAGAACACTGTTTTGTTTTTTTTTGTTTTTTTTGGTAATAAATGCTATAATGTTGTATTACTGCATGTAAAATATATTTACATACAACTTACACACTGATCTGACAATTGTGTCTCCACAAAGAAATGAGTACAATATGCAAAATTGAGTAACACTGCGTCAAAACCACATTTTTTGGCCTGATGAGCAGGTTGCCATATGGCCCGATCCACTGTTGTTGACGCCGCTAGTATCTGTGTGTCGCTGTTCGTTTGTTCAGGGCCAGACATGACCTATGGCGACTAAAGGGATGTCAGAATTCCCTTCAGTATGTGTGTTTGTGTTTACTTACACAGAACATTGTGGCTGCTTCTGCTGCGGCACTGAGGACTTCCAAATATAGGCTCTGTCCAGTTTTTGCCCATCTTTTTTGTCTCTTGTTCTTTGGCTCGAGGATGGTTTTTGCTTCTGTGTTGTGTCTGTAGTGAACACAGCATCCACCTCACCAGCACAGACTCAGCACGACCTGGACTCACGGACAACAATGCAAATTCAAAGAAGGAAGACACAGACACAATTTACTGTATGTTCCAAAGCAATCACAAAAGGGTAAAATATGCTAATCAAGCATTTTAATCCAAGAGTTTACCTTTCATTTCCATTTACATCTGTGGCTGCAGTGCCATTTGCAAATTGAATAGTTGCTGATGGTGTGCTGTTGAGTTCTTGTAGCATAAAGTTTTGATCTGTTAGTCCTGCCCTGCAGGTGGAAGGGGTGTGGCCACACAGCAGCGTCACCTCTGTAAGCTGATCTCTGGCTGAAATACACAAAAATGAAGACTAAAAATATAGACAATATGGATGTAACTCATTCTTTGTCTGAAGTGAAATTTGTATAGTACAAACCTGATTCTCAAATTTTTATTTTCATTTGATTCATTCTACGCCTTTCTAAAGCTTTACCTGCTGTTATAATTGGTGAAGGCTGCCGGCTCCTCCATGCGCTGTAAGAAGGGCATCGACATCTCAGTAGATGTGTGTAAGCTGACCTGAAGTCCCTGTTTAGAGCTCCATAGAGGATTGGATTCAGAGCTGAGTTGGCATAACCCAGCCACAACACAATTTGAAACTGCGGTACTTCATTCGGGTCTTGATGCTCCTGTATTCCCAACACTGTGAACAGGATAAAATAAGGCAGCCAGCAAACCACAAAAGCTCCTATCACTGCTGCTAGTGTCACTGTGGCTTTGTGCTCCCGCAGGGCCACGGCTGTAACACTGGAAACCACTGTGGTAGTGATGGACGAGCTGCTCCTGCAGTTGTAGCTGGTTACGCAGGTGGGCCGAGCACTGACTATGCGTTTGGCCTGTGATCGTGCAATGCGAAGTATTTGTAGGTAGGTCCAGCACATAGCCACTAGAGGCAGGTAAAAGGTGAGTAGAGAGTCTGTGAGTACATAGGGTCTGTTAAGTTCAAACCGACACCTCCTCTCTTGAACATGAGGCCCATGGTTCTGCACTGTCCCATTAACAGTGTTCCAGCCCATTTGGATAGGTAAGAAGGACACTGCAACAGATACTGTCCACACACTTACCATAGCCACCGCCACTCTCCAAGGCAACACCAGTGAGGCGTACCTCAAGGGCATTGTCACTGCCATGTAGCGGTCCACACTGATGGCCAGGAGGGTCAGGATAGAAGCGGTGCACAGCATGACGTCCATGGAGATGTAGAAGTTGCAGAAAACTGGGCCAAGTGGCCAGTCATCAGTGAGCTGAAGAAGTGCAGAGAAAGGTAGGACCAAAACACCAAGTAGAAGGTCTGTTACAGCCAGTGACACAATGAAGCAGTTCGTGAGGCAGCGGAGGCGCCGGGAAGCACAGACAGCAAGGCACACCAACACATTACCACCAATGGTCAGAAGGATGAGGAGGGACAGGAGGATACCCAGCATCACTTTTGACACCACTCTCTCTGAGACTTGAGTGGAGTTAAGTATTGTCACTGGAAATGGTGTTGTCACTGGAGTTTCATATGAATCCATGCTTATCTGCTTTTCAACTTGGTACTATACGATGATTAGCTTTTTGTAAAGTTCCCTAAGCTGCTATAAAATGTTACAAAATTTACATCGCTCTGGCTGTTAATTTTCACACCATCTAATCAGAACATCTGCATGGTCCAAGGTCAGATGAGATGTTGGAGGTTCCTCTTGCTCTCTATTTCACCACCCAGTGTTATGTTTGTCTTAGCAGCTAAGTTGAATTTTCACACTTTTCACACGCTTTCCCATCTGTTCAAAAAATTAAGCAATTCTTGAAGGAGACCAGCAAATGAACATTTGTTTCCTCTGAAATGTTGCCATTGACGTTTGAAGTCATCCCTCTGTCTGGCTGCTGAGATGCCAGTGATGGCTGTTGGCCAGCTGTGTGGTTGTGTGGCTGATTCATAGTGGTCCTTTGCCTCTCGTGGGTCTCAGTGCCATCATCTATGGCTGCAGTGACACCTAGTGGACAGGGATGAGTAACACAATCAGTGAACAGTTCAGTACAATTTCAGGAGTTCAAAGCAGAACCAGTATAAAATTAATAATTATTGTATTAATCATAACTAGATTTTAGTCAGAAATAAAATAAAAGTGTTTACTTAATCGCATTCCTGTTTTTGCATCATCCAACGTTTAAGGCACAGAATCCATACCTGATTTTTGTTTCTTTTTATGGTTGCACTCCCATTGCTCAGTTGACAATATTACACAGCATTACAGCAACTTATAAGTGTGTGTTTATTATAAGTAGCTTCTGACTCTTTCTAGGCCATCAGGGCATCATGTTTATACACAAATTTAGCAGTAGCAAAGTGTTTACAGGACAAATAGATTTACAGTTTGAGCAATGCCAGAAAACCATGATATGGTGGACAAAAAAGAAAGAAAGCACAATAAAGTGACCTTGTATTACATGTGCAGGAGAGGGGTTTAAAGAAAATGATGAAAGAATATCTTTTAGAGTAACTTGAAATGAAAGAGATAAACTGAAAAAGAGCCTTAACTCATGAATGAAGAACTGCATGATGGCATTACAAAAGGAGAAAAAAATATAGTAAATGCACATGTTTTTCTAAAATATAAACCGAGTGTGTATACCGGCCAAGAAGATATAGCTCTTATGGCCATGAGTGGCAACACACAAGAAGCCAGTCATCATAGTTTTATTATGACTACAACCATAGTGGTAGCTTTTTACAACACAAACAGCTGTCAGACGTTATTTGTGACCAATATTGTCCAGGTATTTCATGGTACCCGTTATGTAAGCAAAAGTAAAGCTGACATTTTAGACACTGAGCTAATGAGAATTCCAGTCTTTCTATAATAAAACCATAAACCAAGACAGATGAACATGTTTGTTGTGGGAGCAATTCTTTTTTTTTTTTCCATCAAGGGAAAGTGGAACTGTGTAAACAATCAGTGTGTGTCTGTGAAAATTAAGATGATGCTAAGAACTGTTTAAGTTTTATGTTAATGAATATGATTACCATTTTATAGCAGTTATGTGGGAAAAGTCCCCAATAAATTAACCCTTTAGATTATTTAAATGGAAGCTGTGAGGCATATATTTAACGGTTTCAGTAGGATGATGAGGCTTGCCTTATGAAAAATGACTGTGCCTGTGTATAGATCAACTCAACTTGTTGCCAAATTTTCAGTGGAGAGTCAAAAAAATGTTATTAATCAAGTGAAAGTAAACACAATGTCGAGATTGTCTTTTTTAAATGCACAGAAAATATTCCCCCACAGATTAAGTTAAATTTTGGTGTTTCTAATGTAGACCTTGCGGAGAGAATTACAGTGTTATTTGTCCTCTGTGAACTCATTCCTTAATGGCATGCAGGCATGAGTTTTTAATGTGTGCTTGGAGGAATGAGGGTAACTACTTGATAAGTGTGTCTGTATGTGTGTGTACGTGCGCGTGTGTGGCGTACATGCGTTTGCGTCAGCGGGTGGTGGGTAATGTTTGCTCGTCTATTTTCTAACACTGTAATGGATACTGGGACATTTGCCAGACTTGGCAGAGCAACTCACTTATCACCTCAAAGAGAGAAAGAGAGATGGTCACAGACACATGAGGCAAAAAAAAAAATCATATAATAATAAAAAACATATAAAAAAGGTTTTAATTAAATCTGGGCATAAAACCAGAGCACCACAACACCATCCTTATATCTGAACTCTTCTAATCTTTGTTCTGTGGATACATTTCTGTCACCAACTCACAACTTTGAACTTCATCCAGAGCAAACACTGATAACAGTCACTAATGTATGAAGTGCAGCTCTCAAATGCCCATGACATCTTGAGCTTCAGATTTGACAGAACTGCAGACTGAGTAGCTGGGACTAAACATTTCGGATGTTTTCATCATCAAAACACATCTCTCTCAATGTCAGTCACTTTTATGTTTCTGCCTCACACACAAACAGTGCACAAACAGTTGGAATTATGTTTGGCTTATGCTCAACCAAGACCTATAAATATGATCCATGAATGGACATGTATTAGGGTCACTGAAAGTTTTGCGACAAGGGCAACTTTTCCTTAACTCAGGAATGCAATGCATCTATGTATGTACAGTATGTGTGTGTTTTTTTTACATAGACATTTGTTATCTGCTTCAGCCAAATGCATTAGTGCTTTTTCCCATGTTGCAGTGTATGTCTGTGAGAGTATGACCATATTCATTTCCTGTGTTTATTTTTGCATAAACATTGGTGCTTTATTAAAACCATATTAATATACAATCTTTCCCACTAACTTGAAAGCAGGCACAAATAAGTACATGATTAATGAAGCACGAATAAGATGCAAATGAAATCATAACATCTGCATTTTAACAATGCCAAATGACTGATAGTCTGTAACATGCGGTCTAATTACAGTCACAGTCAACCAGTAGTGCTGAGAAATACAGTATATCCTGCTACAGATATAAAACATTGCTCATTTACATGATGCACTAATTTATTTCTGACCATCTGTTTTTTTAACAAATATCTCATTAGTTCTCCCTGATGGAAAGTAAAAGTAAGCCTTTTGATATGTTTGCATGTATTTAAATGTATTCACAGATGCACACAAATATATACATGTATCCAAGTGCACAGGACTTGGACACAGCACACTAACACACATGAGCAAGTAATGGATGTTGAGGACTATAATGGATTGCCAAAACTGCTGAATGTTTTTTTTTTTTTTCCCACGGGATATTATGGTTACTCTTTTTTCAGGGTGTTTTAAAAAAAAAAACAAAAAAACTTGCGTATTTTCACTGTGAAAATACTAATGGTTTGCACAGACTTGTAATTTTGTAGGCTTCATCCTTGATCAAGTGGGTTTTTTTGGGGTTTAACTGAGGTGATAACCAGCACCTTGTGGACAAACAATCGCATATTAACTGACTAACTTTAAGAAGACCCCAGAGAGGACGATATTTCATATACAGCTTCTTCCTTTTGTCTCCCATTTCTCAGCAGAAGGAAGATGTAAATGAGCTTCAATCTGCCCCATCAAGGCCTTCCATTACTGAGTAAGTGGTCTGGTAAAAAGAGACCAATTTGGGCATTGAGATGAAAGGCAGACAGAAAAGGACTTGGAACAGGGCCTCTTAACAGACATGATTTGGGCTCAGAGATGAGTAATGAGGTTATTTACTTCTCAGCTGGGACACGCTGCCTGATTTGTGAGATTCTCCAAATACCAAGTGTGCAGTCTGTGACCTTTTTATACCAGCCAGATGTGTCTTTTTAGAATGAAATCATGAAGAAAATAACCGATTTCCGTGAACCCGATATCTAAGCTAATTGTACGTATCTCCATATATGCAAGTGTGTTTGAATATGTATACATAGGAAATCAGTAGATGCAGCCCTATGAAATTTCTGCATGAGTGTGATAAGTTCTGAAATGTCAGCAGGGTAGAGATTAGTCATAGACCCAAAAAATGGCTCATGTGATCCTTAATTTGCTTCAATTATTGCTCAATTGCATTTCACATACTGTCTGTGTTCTAAAGAGTAGGGCTGGATATGCCTCAGTCAACATAATGAACTGAGATCAGTGGCCTCATTTCTGCAGTGCTGCTGAAAAGAACATGGGGCAGGTGACACATACGATGTTGTTTTCACTTCATTTTCAGATTAACATTTTTCTGGGACATGACCAGCACACGATTTAGACATCTCTTCTTGCCACCTTTTTTTCATACTGATAGACGTTGCAGACAAAATTGCTCCAGAATTAAATTTTTCTGAAACCGTATAAGAAATGTATGGTCAGTTGACATTAACATGGTGGAGGCTGTGATAATAATAATAAAAAAAAAGCCTGCAGATATTGAAACAACTTTTGTTCTTTTGTGCAACGTAATGCAATCAGACATTTGAAAGCTTCATTTTTAATATAATTAAGCAGAACAGGCTCGTTCACTTCCTCTGCACTCATAAAGAAATCTATGGCTGTTTGTTTTTTTGTGCATGTGCAGAAGATTGTGTTTATGTGTGTGTGGCTGTGGGAGTCTCTGTGAACACCTGTGTGTGTGTGTGTGTGTGTTTTCTTGTTTGTTTTCGCTCTTGAGAGAGGAACCCAGAAAGAGAGTCGGGTGAGAGGGAAGTGTTCTGGGTTGGTGGGTTGCTCAGCAACAATAAGGTTTTTTCTGACCACTGGAGGGACACTGTGGATCTTGACAAAGCATGAAAATGAAACACAGTAAGTGACAGACACAAGCACCCATTGGGGATAAGTCTCATAAAATATGTATAGACACTAACAGCATGAAGTGAGTGGTAGACACACATAAACACATGTTACATAGACATCAAGTAATGGATTGTCCTCAGTTGCTCTCAGGCAGTGTTGACCTCACCACACATCTGTTATGTCAACATTTCAGCTTCCACATAAACGTGTCTGAAACACTAACTTTAAAAATGTAAGCAGATACACAGCCATTAGGAAAAAAAAACACCCAGACTGGGATATTTTTGTTGCATCTTACAGTTGTACTTTCAAGGTACGTAGTGAACTGCTGAGCACCCCCAGACGAGCTTATGACATATAACCACATCCTCAGTATATTGTGATCTACAGCAGACTTACTTTTGTTTCTTACTTTCTTTACTTTCCTATGATATGCAGCATTTTTATCTTGCCATGCAGTATTAGATACTTTTTCTCTCTTAATCCCAGAAGTGTTTGTTGTTTCAGAAAACAGCACCCAGAAAGAAAAAAATCTGTAGCTGAATATCAGGATACACAAGAACAGTCATATTTTAACTTCTATTTGTAATTTATCATTAGAATACAGCATGTCAAAGTGTCACGTAATTTGAGTCATAACTTTTTCAACAACGAACAATGTCACAGCAGTCATTCAGCACATTTTCCAGATGAGATTAGAAGTTCTGCTACAACCTTTGTTAGAAACTCAATATTTTTGTTCTGTGGTAATTTGATGAAGTGGCAAAAAGCAATATTATCATATGGTTGCCTTGGATATTCACACTGGGAATTGATTAAAGAATATATTAACATATGTTATACATAATAGAATTAGCATAATGAATGAGGCCTATGTAATAGTGTGAAACTCTGTACAGTGGAAAAATTATAACCCGTTATCTGTGAATCATTCTTTCTTTATGTGTCCATTATATTACTAGAACATAGAACATAAAAATTGGAGTCCAGAAGAAGAACCTCAGAGTGACCCAAATGCATTAGCAGGTAAAAGATTAATTTGGTCTTTAGTTTCATTACTCACACACACATTCACATGCAAACACACAGAATAATCTCACTTCCTCATTTTCTGGACTGATTGCATGACCCCTTTGTATATTTGCCGTTGTGCAGTGTTCACATAGGAACTCCAGCTTCAGAACTGACTCAGTCATTAGTTAAACAGTTTCATAAAACCATCAATTAAATTTTGTCAGCAACTAAGCTGAAAAACCTTCTTGAAGCTCTGCTGTTTCTAAAGGTGTGCCTCTGTTCATACCTGAGTCTGTGTCTTCCACACACCGCTAAAAGATTCTGTCACATCTTTTACTTTCATATGCCTTTTATTCAACAGATAATGAATTATAACTCAAAAATTATAACTCCAAAATGCATAAATATACTTCCTAAGCACTGGATTTGCTTTTACGCTGCCGTTTTTCATTTAAAGAATTTGTTGAATACTGAATTTCTCTTCCAAATGCACAACGTGGTCTCAAATTATGAAATACTCAGAGTTTGTTTGATTGTGCAGCGAAAAGGAACATGTTATCATATACAGTTTAAATGTAAAGCAATTATAGACTAGAAAATTCTTGGACTCACCTCAGTGCTGCGCTGCCTTTTCTGCGTTGACTGCCCCCGCTACTGTGCTCTGCTACCAGAGTGACGAGAACCACAGAGTGTGTGTGTGTGTGTGTTTGTGTGAAATGAATGTGTGTGGGAAGGAGATGTGAGAGAGGGAGAGTCACACAGAGCTCCCTCTCGCTCTCTTTCTTTTAGTGTCCGTGTATTCTCCTATTATTCTTTGCTATTTCTTTGGGGTAATTTGCTCTATAAAGGATTTTAATAGCTCCTCTGTTCTTTCAGCGTGCATTCTAACTCACGTTTGCCAGCTGCTCCTAAACAAATTGTAGCCTTTGGAGTATGGGCAGTGTTAGGAGAATAACCTGAGCAACCTGTTGCATTCAGTGCAAATGAAATCATTGCCAAATAAGTCCAGTTTCTAGACGGGAATGAAATGTGAAGATGTGTTATGTATGAATGTATAATTGAAAATTGTTTCCTGACATAAGCGCTTTGGCATCTAAACTATATGTAATGCGATTTAATAATTGAAGGTGTCCTTAGAACCTCATGGCTGGATGGGTTTAGGGTAAATCTCTGAGAATTGGCAGCAGATGGACTGAAGTGATGTCAATGACCCGATAGGTCACAAAGATTTCTAAATCTATCTCTCTATTTCTGGTGCAGCCTTTTACTTAGCCTTTGTATCTATTTTTTATGTGCTTTGGCTGGTGTGGCTCTTTCCTTCTTACTGTGAAACTCATCTCCTTGGCTTCAGGCTAACATCCATAAGTCATTATCATATCTGTCTTCATACCTTTTGTCTATTTTGTCCTCCCTTTTCCTTATCTGTCGAGTCTCTGTCTGTCTTTGGCTCTGTCTTCGCCCTCATGGCCCTGTTCATATCAAAGCTGATCCTGGATTTAATGTTCCTTTTTGTTTTTTCCTCTGTGTTACTGGCTATCCTTTATAATTCTTTGGGTCTATCTCTCTGCTCAGATTCATTTATCACATTTTTCTGTTTGGTTTTTTCATGTTTTCTTTCTTTTTTTCCTTTACATACAGCTTCAGGCTCCACCCTTATTTCTCCTTATGAGTCATAGTAACAAGGTTCCACTTTTGTTCCTCGACATATAACAATGCGATAACATATCTGTCTTTATCATTTTTCTTTCTTCTCTCCTACTCCCGTTCTTGTTGTATCTATCTACCTGTCTCACTCACCTCTCCTCACAAAAACTAATTATCACTTATTCCAATGTCACCTCCGTATTGTGTATAACACCTAGTTTTTAGTGTTACTTAGCTCAACTGTGTCACCATAACAACAAAAAATGTGCTTGACTTTGTGGTATTTACCTGTTTAGGACTCCAAATTCCTAATCAATGGTGCAATTTCTCATTTGTAGGTGATGAATTGTATTACCTTTGGACTGCACCATAGTTGGTTGTTTCCTGGCTTCAGCAAACAGCCAACTGGTGCATTTGGGCTTCAGCGTTCCCATGTTATAGATTAAGGAAAGGACCATTTATTACAACTGGTCATGTTTAAAATAGCAAGTTGGCAGAGGTACCTCAAATTCCATTAGCATTGTAATAGACATTTTTTTGTTATGGGAAGTTAAACCAGAGTTCCCAGTCTAGGTCAACAGTGTGTTTAAAACATGCAACATCTTGATAAGATAAGATGAGGTAATGCCAGGGGAACTGAAAAAGAAAAAAATAAAACAAAGAAAAATAAATCAGATCTCTACCACCCTCTTTTGGATTTGCATTGTCTTGACATTAACTTCGTGGAAATGTGTCATTTGCGTTAAATTATGCAGTACATTAACTACAGGCAAACACAAGCACCACAAACTAAACTAAAATCTCACTACTGAGAAGTAAGTCGTCTATATGAGTGATGGATGAATATCATATCATAACACATCAATAAGGTGTTTGTGCTACAGGTGGCTCAGAAAATGTGTGGTGACAAATCAACATGTGCTCTCAAAATGATGAATAGTGACCAGACACCTATGACAGCTGTGTGGCATTTACCACCTTAAGTTCATTTCCTTTAACCTTTTTGAGGTTAGCTAATATATGGTGAAAGCAAGCCTTGTAAGGAAACACACATTTAACATTAAACACTGACTATCTATCTTGTTGTTTGTGTGCCAAGTTGTGACACTAATCGGATAAAAGTCCATTTACAAAACAAACTTTTTATCCTTAATGCTACTACTTTCTGTCTAAGGAATAATTCAGTTTAAATGGTAAGGACTAGGAGGAGCAATCACTGTTATTGATGCTTCATATACCATTATAGTCATCCATGTCATTATCCCAGACATATTGCAGGTCACAACAGAAATGTGAATGATACTGAATGCAAGATAAATGGTCACAAGTGAAAATGTCAACTCGAGGGAGCAATAACTCCAGTCAAGTTGCAATTACTCAACACTAGAAAACATATATAGATTCCATGAACTATATTATATTATATAACAGAACAAAACAGCATTTTGTAAAAAAAAAAAAAAAAAAAAGTTTTATCAAACATGTATTATTATTTTGATTTCTGTGGGACAGCCTCTGTGAACAATGTTTAAAAGATGCTTGTTGCCAGTTGTTATTATATTGGGGATGCTGTGAAAATGGGAGGCTGGTGGTTACCACGGCAACATCATGTGATGTATATTATTAAGGTGAAACATATTCAGTGGGAGTGCATTTGTTTGAAACCTCAGATATAACTCCAGCTTAGTATAAATAATTAATTTAACACATGGAATAACAAATCGGCATCTAATTCTTCTTCTTGTCCTTGATGTATGTAAACTAATGAACAGCTGGCCTGGCCAAGAAGAAGACATGGAAATTTAACCAAGATAAAGCAGTGCTCCAAACTACTTCTTAAACTGGAAACTTTATAGTGTAATGCTTATACAGATGATCATTTTTAAAAGTGCTTATTTCCTTTCTTGAAACAGAAACAACAAAAATACCACTATTTCACTGTGTGATTGGTGTGGTTTCCGAGTATTTTTCTTGTGGCAGATGGAAGAAAAGGGGAAGGGAGGACAAAGCAGGGGTGAGATGAGGCTTTTATAGAAATGAACATGACATCAAACTGTTTTCTCTGATGTTGCATTCTAGCGCCTTTGATTTCACAGGGAGAGATGTTACAGAAAAAGAGGAGATGAGGGAAGACTAAAAGAGAGACAAGAGCTCTAGCAGACAATCGATCGAAGTCATCCAAGGTTGAAAAAATAGATTTACAGAGCGGTATCCAGTACATATTTGGTTCATATTTGAGATTGAACATATTTATTGTATTGTCATCATACAAGCCCATAATCACAGGTGTTCCTCCTTGTATCTCTCACGATATGACTAATTTTAATGTTTAGTTTGTACCTTTTTGGCCCCTTTATAACTGGAACCACCACTATCAATATTTTACAGTCTAGTACTTTACTCTCTTCATTTTAGTGAACAAAATGGAGGTTTCATCCACTGCGCAGGCCTGTGTGCTCTCTCCACCGTATATTCACCTACTTCCCCTTAACTGACTGAAGGCAGGAAGAGAGGAGAGACAGAAGAGGAAGAGAGACGAAGGGGGATGGCCTTATTACTGTGCTTTCATTTAAAGTAAAGCAAATGCAGAAGTGAGAGGCTGAGCAGACACCCTAAAAAAGAGAGAGAGACATAGTTAAACAAGGAGGAGAGTCTGAAATAGAGGCTCAAAGTTAAAAGTGGTGAAGGACTTCATGCAGTCATGGGCCCTTGGACCAAGACTACAACAGAGCGGTATGGTGTTGGTAAGTCAATATTCACCCACTTGGGTGTCTGTATGTGTGAATGCACTTATATATTACTATAGTGTGTGTAAAATGAGATGGTTGACCACTTTTGGTAGAAATAAAAAGGTAGTCGAACATCTCTTCCTGCTTTACAGGATGTCAGAAGGTGTTAACGGCCTTCAGAGCTTACACTTCCACACCAGACAAACAAACTAAAAAGTAAAAATATGGTCTTTTAACTTCAGTGCAAGAAAACTCGTAAGTCCTACTGGTGATCGTGTAGTAATTAAATCATAAACAAATTTACTATCACCCACAGCTGCTGGAGAGATCAAAGAGATTGAAAAATGATGGCTAGAAGGCAATCACCATGCATTACAGATTATGCATCCCATAAATGCTGAATCTTCAAGACATATTATAAATGAAATTAGAATTTCAAATGTGAGTGCATTGGTTTTGGCACCAGTATGAAATCCTAAACTGTATTGTACTAAGTTTCTGCACAATCTGTTGCTTATCTTATATGTGGCTTGAATGTGGCCCGGTTAGCATGTGTTACTCTTAGATATGTGAGACAGACAGCAAAAATATATATTTCTGTCCTCTGATACAGGTTAGCATCACTGACCTGCTATAGACTAAATGCAATAATTTTATTGCTGACATTAATCAGCCGATAAAATTCATGTAACATCCCAATAGCTGTACCATAAAACTTATAGTTGACATAGTAAAGAACTGAATAGCAATAGAAAATGTACAGAAGAATCGATTACTAACACAATTAGTCATTTAATGCTGATTTTGACCAAAGCATAATCTCATGCTGTGTGTACAGCTGCAACAAACAAATGGCAGGAAGAAGGAAGGAAGCCTGTATGAGTTTGAAGCTGTACAACTGAATACTGTAAAACCACAAGTTATAAACCCGTAAGGTGTTTTCATTTAGTTGGTGTAACTACTTGAAAGGCAAAAACTTTTATTGTGTAAAGACAAATGAGGGCAGAAATAAATGGATAGCATGGTTAGTTTATGCAAGAGGACAACTCCAACTTGTATCTTCAGTAATGTTATTAGAGTCTCTAAGTACTGACATATTTACACAGTATCTAGATAGGCTGTAATTAAAAGAAAATAAAGTGAATAATTTGATTGCTATCTATATTTTTGTACTCATGGTTTTTCACACAAAAATATTAATACTTAATATGGTGTAATCATAATTAAGATGCAATTGATTTCCTGCTTTTGTTTCTTGTCATTATTTGGAAACTTTCCCTTAAAAGAATCTTACTGTATTAGACTGTCCAACAGGCTACATGGTTAATACTTTAACCCAGCAGCCCTGACCACAAAACAGTTACAGGAGATAACCAAATCGGCTTTAAATGTTCACTTTGTACAGTGAACGTCAGCTTCTACCTTTTTTAGTCCCAGGGTGTACGACAAACCAGTACAAAAAGTTTTTCTTCCGGCAGCAATCACTGAGATGAACAAATATTACAAATAGCAGCTATTCATATACTGTATGTATGTATAGTGGTTTTGTTATCATTTTCTCTATTTAAGGACTTTGGTTGTTGGAACACTGCAAATTTTACTTTATTCATATTTCATCATGTTTTATTAGTGTCTGCATCTGTGCTATTTGAAAAATGCACACCAAGAGGGATGCTTTGTCTTAATCGCAAACCAATTCCACCAATGGGTATAAATGAAGTAACCTAAGCTGATCTCTATTATCCTGACCTATTCTTTTTAGTTCCCTCCTCTTGAATCTATACTCCTCTAAAAGTCTCCATATGGTCGTGTAATCAGTGCAACAAGAAGGATAGTGTTACACTGGATCAATCAGAGATAGTGATGGTGTTCAGTCATCATTGGAAAAAATTATCTTGATTTACAGGATTCTGTTAGCATATATATTTATCACTATATGAAATAAATTATACGCACATCATTATTATTTATTACTAATTTTGTTTAGTACAACTAGTATTTCTAATGTGCAACTGGTTGGTTTTAATAGCTATTGTTGTTATAATTATTATTTGCTTATTTCCTTTTTAATCTTCTAATTCCTGTTTTATGTGTACATATGGTGTTGTGCTGCTACTGGAACCTTAATTTCCCAGAGGACTTTGTCCAAGGGATCAATAAAGCGCTATCTAGTCTAATCTAATCTAACATGCCTTTTCCCACTTTAATTGTATTATAATCAATTCAAGATTGCTACCTTGATATAGAGCTGCAGAAACTTAGAAAATTAAATAGATGATGTGTTTCTCTGATTGGTTCATATCCACACATGCAGAGGCCAGATTAGGTAAAAGAGTAGCCATCACAGTAACAGATAGTAAACATGTTTATAATATCATCAAAAAGACTTCCTAGCATATAGATGGGCTGGTTAATTAGTTTGGGTGATTTAGCTGCTATTGCCCATAGACTGGACTTTTTCTTATAATAGACACTGCTACTGAGAGAAACTACTCAACTTACTCTTGACCTACTGTAAAAAAAAAACAAACCAAAAAAACTTGACCTAGTGTAGACCACTTCCTACTTCCGTTCTAGAGCGGAAGTTCGATTAGCTGCTTTATTTTTTACAGGTGCCGTTATCCTGTACGTTCAAATTTGTGAACATTTTACCGCGCCACTTAGTCTGTAAGTGAAAATATTTGACAAAAATAGTCTTTAAATCAGGAGAAGGGGGGTATTTTAAACTTCTGACCAGATCATACTTTAGTGGGGCGTTAGGTTAAGTTTGGCTATAAAGCACTAGCTGTCATTCACTATGACCTAGCGGATAATACTGCGGAGATTATTTATTATTATTATTCCCAACACCTGTTTTACATAAACTATGGGAGCTGCTTATTGGCGTTATCAAATATGAATCAAAAGGCCTGTGAAAAATGTCAAATTGTGAATGTTGATGGATAACCTGACGCCCACCTCTTAAAGTAGGCCAATGATACGGTCGTAGGAGACCTGTATGAAGAAGACAGGTTTACAATGAACAAAAATGACAGACCTTTTTTATTTGTAAATCTCAACTTGTGTCTTTTCATTCTTACTTTTATAGCGTTTTTAGCTGACATGAATTATTAAACAACAGTAACAACACGTGCTATTAAAAATAATGATGCACACGTGTCAAAGACATTGGCTAGTACTTGCTAGCTGATCTCCATTAGCTAATATCAGTCTCTGTAGTTAACTAAGCTAGCTACTTTTCTTGGTTAAACGGATATTTTTTCTTAAGTTTTTTTTCTTGATATAATTATTCATTTTAACCTAATAATTTTCATTTTAGTCAAGTGGAATTTCGTCGGCCAAGGAGAAAACCATCTTTCCCTGGAAGTAGGAGATACAGTTCACATCCAGGAGGCCTGCGATGGTAATAATATCACTAACTAGCTAATTCCGTATTTTATCATACTTAATATCACTTGTTTTTCAAGGAGATCCCCAGGCAGTATTTTCCTTTTATCATTTAATTCCTTTAATCAAGCTCATTGAATAAAAAAGCTAATTTTATGATATTGATATTAATCAGAATGCAATATTAGATATGTATTTGTGTTACAATAGGATTATCTCATAGTATATACAGCAAATAAATATTAAAATAAAACACCATGTTAGATAGATAATATGTATTTCCAGACCTGGTTATTTAATGAAACATTTTTCAGTTAAAGTTATATTATTTCACATAAATTACTTTAGAGTACTGAATAATAGGGCGATGTAAACTCTTACTTTATGATGCTATAACCATTTTAAGTTAACACTGGACTCTGTACCTGTCTTTTAGGATGGTACAGAGGATACCTGGCCAGGAACACGGCCCTACAGGTACACTGTACACACTGCACACATCTTTTGAGCACATCAGTTTCAAACTCTATAAAGAACAACCTGTATTATTTAGACAGTACAGCTCAACTAGGAAATATTATACTCTAGTTTTAAGAAAAGGGAAAGTATAGATAAGATGCCTTTAGTTTATTAACTTTCTCCACATATATTCATCTCCAGGGAGTGTTTCCTGCCAGTTTTGTCCATCTGAAGGAGGTCATCATTGAAAAACGAGAGTAAGTGAAATGAAATGTCTATCTGTAAATGTATTTTCCTCATTTAATGATAATTTTATGGATTGTGTGTACACCTACAGCAATGAGGAGGTGGTGATATCAGCAGAGATGCCTTTGGTGAAGGAGGTGACAACCACCCTGAGGGAATGGGGAAGCATATGGAAGCAGCTTTTTGTGGTAAAAGCAAAACAAAATAAACACTCTTTCTACATACATGTGTGTCAGAATAACACCATGCATGTCCCTCTGTAGGCCAATAAAGGAGTGCGTGTGAAACAGGTACAGAGGCTTATGTGGGAGCTCATGGAGTGGCGTTCTCAACTCCTCTCTGGCACTTTGCCCAGTGATGAATTCAAGGAGCTCAAGCAGAAAGTCACTTCCAAGATTGACTATGGCAACAAGTATGTGTATTCAAAAACTAAATTGCATGTTTACACTCTGCCCCCTTTCCACTCACTTGTAATTTCTGCCATGTCTTTGCCTTCCTCACTTCTCAATTTCACCCTCTGCTTGCTGTCATTTCTTTCCCCTGTTTCCATTATTTGCGTTTGATCTATCTCACCAGTCACCATCTGTCCTCCTACCTCCTACAGGATCCTTGAGCTGGATCAGGTGGTTCGAGATGAGGATGGGAACATTTTGGACCCAGAGAAAGCCAGTGTCATCAGCCTTTTTCGAGCCCATGAGGAGGCTACAACCAAAATCAATGAACGCATCAAAGAGGAGCAGGTAAG
>JAPQRQ010000002.1:21256306-21281687 GCA_037367365.1 Apogon talboti
GTGTGATGGGCCGCAGAAAAATTAGGCGATACACACACCATAGTGTCTTGGTCTGTAATGAGGATTTTATGGCTAAATATGTGGATTCATTTTACATTGTTCATAATTTACTCTTTGACATCTCGATGTGTATTACAGTGGGATATTTCCAGAATAGTTCCAAAGTATAACTTATCCCAAACAGGATTTATCTGTTTTATTGGTTAAATGAGCGTATTTAATCTAAAAATGTAATAAATAATACACTCAGGCCAGTCATGTTTTGGAGCCAAGCATAATAATGAATTTAACCCCATTCTCTAACTTAACTTATACCAAACAGCTCCTGTAAAAATTTACTACCACATGGATCATTTGTAGGTCCATATTACTTTCTTATGCTGGTATTTTGAATTAAGCAATCGTCAGCTAATATGTTTTACTAGTCAACAAATTTTCTCAGTTTCTTTAATTTAAGTGTCTGTTCAGCATTTTATCCTTTTTCAACCACAGTCGTAATTTAATCTCCTGAAAGTAACATCTTCTCCTGCAGTCCAACGTCCAGACAGACCACTGTGGAATCTCAGCTCGGATCCAGTCATCTCCCACCCACAGTCTTTACGTCTTTGTCAGAAACTTTGTGTGTCGTATTGGAGAAGACTCAGAGCTCTTCATGTCCCTCTATGACCCAATCAAACAGACCATCATCAGGTATCAGCCTTCACAGCCTTATGTTTTGCTTTTTTCCCTTAGTGACCGACTGAGCCAGCAGCTGACAAATAGATGAGAATGTTTGTTTATACATACACGTTTAGGCTACTAGTACTTCCCTCGACTTGTCACCCTATAACAGTTATGGAAACATATTTTTGTGGATTTCAAGATGAATGCAGTTGCATATAATGCATGTAGGGCTGTCGTGAAAGGCTGTATGGTTATGGAGCAGGACTCCATAGTGAGTGAGAGCACACACAGGGCTCACCCCCCTCCTCACCGAGATAGAGAAAAAGATGAGACTCACCCTGTAAACTACAAGCTGTGTCAGAAGAGACCCAAATTCTCTTATTTTTTGAACTTCCACTGTATTTTCAGCTTACTGTATGTTTGTGTCATGTGAAATTAGACTATAGTGGTCTTCAGTGTATAAACATCCTTATTCAAGGTGAAAATGTATATTTACTTACAGTGAACGTAATATACTTTGGTTAATATTGTTGAGGCCCAGTAAAATCTGTGTGTGTGAAACACTGGGCCAAACTGCTTGCTAGAGGTCGACCGATATGGGTTTTTCTAAGGCCGATGCCGATGGCCCATAGCTACAGCCGATTTTTGAGGCCGATATTTAAGGCCTATTTAAAAAATTTTTTTAAAGCACATTGACCGTAAAATACAATTGAATTACTCAGATAATTAAGATTTTTATGCACCAATATAAATTAAATTATTAATACATGTACACATTGTACTCTTTTAACATTGAACTTCAAATGCTGCCCACACATGTGCCTGATCAAATATCTTAGAACATTTTTACTACTGATCAAATATTGGCTTTCAAAAAAAAAATTAAGGCCGTTGGACGATATTGAAAAAAAATTATATATTGGCCCGATATATCGGCCGGCTAATATATTGGTCTACCTCTACCACCTGCCTCACCTCTATGCGTGTTCAAGCCTTACATTGACACACATGCAGTGACAGAGCATCATCACTATTGTGATGGAACAAATGTCACTGCTGTTTGAGGATTATGGTGTTTTCACAGCAGTGTAATTAGGCCACAAATAAACTACGTATTATGGCCTATTTCTTCTACCATTTGGGATCACTGGTTAGTGAAAGTAACAGTTACCATGGTAACAATAATCTTTTTGCGCAGATGGTGTCACTTAAACATTTTTTTTTTCAATGTAGCCATAAACCCCAAGTTTATGCTACAAGTCAAGGATAAAATCAACTGTAATGCACCATCCACTGTGAATTAACAGCTAGTAGGCAACATCTTGTTTCTTCTGGAAATGTTTAGTTGAACAGTACTCCACGAATCAGGGAAAGATACTGTAGCCTATGTAGTAACTAAAAGAACCAGTCAGGAAGTGAATGCGAGTGTCTGCGTGATTGGCTGACCTCATACAATTTTGTTCACATTAAAACACATCACTGGGTCAGGTGCGTGTGTGTGTGTATGTGTGTGTGTGTGTGTGCGTGCGCAAAACTTTTAAAACAAACGAGTTTTAGTGTGAAAAAAGCTTAACATAGCTTGATTCTCATCAATGTGAAGACAAAGTATATTTTTCTCTTGTTTTTCTGCGTTTGGGATGTTACTGGGTGTCGACCTTGGAGCAGTGTGTTTGTACCACCAGCCAGTAACAGCATGCAGTGTGTGTGAACAATATGAATGTAGAGTATCTCAGGTTATATGGCTCTTTGTACTTTTCTCTGTTATTTCAGTGCTGTTTGACAGATAAAATTGTGAGCAAGGCATGCTTTACAATGCACACCTCTACACACAGACCTCTCAGCCTGTCACCTCTAACAGACTTGTTGCTCAGACGTTTTTATTAGTATTTTAAGAATTTAATGACTGACAAAATCAGAAAGTAATATTAATCTATTTATGTTCCATTTCCACAGAATTTTTTTTCTTGCTATGCAGCTTACTCTCCTCATTCAGTTTATGGCTGCCACAACTGCTGCTCATGCTTCATTGTACAGTGAGTGGAAATGTGGAACCACGTTTAAACAATTCTGTTTAAAAACAGGCAAAAATGTTATATACTTTACAATTAAAGGAAGCAACAAACACTTCCAACCTCAACCCATTTCATTAAATGTGATCCAACATTATGCTCTACCTGCCACCAGAAAGACAAACAGCAGTGATGAAATAATCTTTTTGTTGCAGGTAACTATAATATATGAAAAATCAAGATTAAGTGGATTAAACCTGTATATTTCTTTGAGCACATCATTTAGTGCCCACATGAAAAGAATGAGTGCCTGTAAGATGTAAGCTCTGATGCTTTTCTCTCACTCAATCTCTTGGTAGTGTGTTTCACATGAATACACACTTCATTTCTATTTCATTTCCTCATACTTAAATAGCTCCCTCTTCTTTCCTCATTTGTCCTCTTTATTCTTTTGTGGAACCACGCTAAATTACAACAATGGTACGCCACCAAAAATAGGTATATAAAAAACAAATTATAGAGCAGCAGACACTGACTGACAGTCTTGTGTGGTGCCTGACAGTGCTGATGCTATGTCTTGTCACTCACTGTCATACTTGGTACAGTGTATCTCTGTCTGAGCTGCAGCAGTCAGACCTGGATTGATTATCTTTTCCTTCGTCTCTATACTGTACACAGCAGTTTGTTTGTCTTTGCCTTCCTGCCTTTTATCCTACTGCCCATTCACTTTATTCTCATCTGCTCATTTGATCGATTTGTTAAATGCTCTTTTCTTTCTTTCATACAATCCATACCTTCGCATTCTGACTCTGGGAGGGCAAGTTTATGGCCATTAGGCTGTAGCCTCATGTCAAAAAATACAAAAGAAAGGTATTTTTTCACAGCTTTTATTCAGTCATCTGTACCCAAAAAAATGCCGCTTCTGTCTTGCAGCAAATATCTGTCAAAGTCTTGCTTATAATTATACGTCAGAGAAAATGCTCTTTAGAAGAAAAGTTGTATTTTTAACATTTATGTTTAAATGACTCTGCAGCAGCACTGGATCACAGTTGAACCCCGGTTTTCCAGAAATCATATTTCTTATCAGGAAGAACAAACACAGCACACTGCATGCTTGTGTGATACTCGGTATATTTTCAGTTGTGTAACAGTTTAACATGTCTTGTGTATGTGTGTTTGTTAACATTTTGAAATCTGTTGTGCAGTGAGAACTACTTGGTACGGTGGGGCAGCAAAGGTTTCCCCAAGGAGATTGATATGCTCAACAACTTGAAGGTGGTCTTTACTGTAAGTGGCCACAAGGGGGTGCTGTCACACTACTTTCCTACCCCATAAATTTGTACTGTATCTTTTTGTTATTGTTTGTTGTGTGGTTTCCCCTTCACTCTCTGTTTTTCCACTAACCTTTCCTCTTCTTATTCTCTGTGTCTTTTTCAGGACTTGGGAAACAAGGACCTGAGCAGAGAGAAGATTTATCTAATTTGTCAGATAGTGAGAGTAGGCAGGATGGACTTGAAAGAGAGCAACAAGAAGTGCACTCAAGGCCTGCGGCGACCGTTTGGGGTGGCAGGTACTTGAACAGAGCCTATAACAGCTATTTTTGGGTGTCTTAAACATTTACTCCCAAGTAGTCAATCCAATAATGACTCGTAGATATGAGTTTTGACAGCATTATTTTTTTTATAGTAAAACTAAAAAGTAATGCAACAACAAAGACTTTAGTAGCCTATATTATTTTGAATTTGTTTGCATAAATCTTACTATTATTTGGTGTGAGTTGTTAGTTGATTCATATATTATAACTATATGGTTTATAATATATATTATACCTCGGAGCTCCGTAGTGCAACCACAGCTGACTACTGCACAAACAAAACTAAAATATTGATGTTATCGTCCTCTTCTTACACTCTAGGCTGTTTTTGTTTTTGCTGCTATATTAAGTTATTCACATTCCCCCATAACTTCACCACTAAAGTGTTATCCAGGTGTGTAGTGACTTGTTTAGCTAAACCAATGAGTAATGGAGAACTTTGTTTATACACACTTTAGAGGCTGTCACTGCTGATTGATGTGAATCCATTTCATAAACTACTGTTGAGCTTTTTCTTTGATATTGTCATCATATACAAATTTATTTTCTCTTCTTTGCAGTGATGGACATCAGTGATATTATCAAAGGAAAGATTGAATGTGACGAGGAAAAGCAGTTTTTCATTCCTTTTTTCCCGTATGTTATATTATCGTTTCTCCTTTCCAGTTCAAAATCCCTGTAATTATAATGCTGTTACTGCAGATTTGTGTTTGGAAATCACCATAATTTTAGGATTTCATGGATGCTTATTTGTTTCCAGGGTAGTTGCTGAGAATGACTTTCTGCACACATTACTAAACAAAGTGACAGCATCACGAGGAGACAGTGGTGGCCAAGGTATTATCCACACTCGCACATTTTTTATTCTGTTTCCTTTTACCTAAGTCATATGACCACAAGCACTTGTGGTTCTGTGTGCACCAAAGGCACCTATGGGTTGCAGTCATTTGTGCTCAGATGAAATCACCATTGCTGATTGCTAATTTGCTTGTTCCCTCTGCTATGTGGTTGAGAATGAAGGCCTTTATCCTGATGGATAGAATGCACCCTTGAGCCTCTGTTTTCATATTACTTACCCTTTATGTCTCCCACACCAGCCTCCAGTCATACTACCCACTACCTCATGTTTATGGCTGACTTTGACAGCCTCTAGATGACACTGTCTTGTTCCTCATAGAGTAACCACCATGTTGGACTCCACTGTCATATTACCTATCTTTTGTCTTTTCTCCTGGTCATGAAGGCTCTGGGTATAACCTACATATGAAAGAAGCAGATGTTGAAAGCGCACCGGAGGCCAACAGATGCATGTTCTTAACATTACTGACCTCTAATCTCTCCCTCCTCACACTTTTAGACACTACTGCCACCAGACATACTAGACACACACACACAGTGTATTCCCTTTTGGTTTGTGGTTAGCTCTGAAAATGTAGGTTTGTGACATAGTCTAGATTTCACTAGCTACGTGTTGCCCTAAAATAGCTCACCCCCTTGTTTCTTTTTCTCCCAATTGCTTTCTGTCTGTTATAATTATACCTTCTTCCTTTCTTGTTTCCTTTACCACCTTGTTTTACATCACTTTTAGCAACAGGACACCAATATTTATAGCATTTATTTTCAGTTTAGACCAGTGGTTCTCAACCTTCTCCTGGGGGGGGCGTGAACACTCTCCCGGGGGAGGTGCAAGCACATTGTGGGTGTGCGAATGACATTGTTGTGGGGCGTTCAGAATTTCAGAATGAGAAAGCTGAGAGGGGGTGCGTCAGCATCTTCACTTTAAGTTTCACTTCGCAAAGGGAAAGAGGAGACTGCTGTTGTAGAGTGGAGTATTGGCGCGTGCAGCCGTACGTATCTATCATGAGGTACACACGGAATGCACCACCCCCGTATGTACTCCCCCTTTTTTCAGGACCTTTTGGCAGCTCTGAAAAAGTCTTAAAATGCCTGAAATTAGATTTTATATTAACAGGCCTTGAAATGTATTATTTATTCATTTGGCTTTAAAATGATAGCTTGACACTTCGGGAAATACTCTGATTCAATTTATTATCGCTTTTTGAAGTTGCCAGGCAACCAGTCAATTCGATTTATTTTTTATTCTGATTTAACATGACAAGGTATGGGATTTAATTTAACGTAGTCTATTTGGAGAGAGCCAGACAACCTCTATGGCTGTAGTACCTTCATACTCACCCCACAAGTGGCAGTGACATTGATATGTGTGTTCTGTTCTCTACAAAAGAAGACATTTTCAGAAATGTCGTTCTATTTATTATTTACTTAGCTGCAGAAATAAAGACTCTAGATCTTTGCATCCTACCTTTAAAATAGATTGACTATCTATGTCTTTGTTCAACTAAATTCTCTACTTTATTAGATTTTATTCCTTTAATTGATAATCCTACAACCTCAACAAAAGAACAATCCCCCAATAAGAAAAAAATGTTTTTATTTTAAAAACAGCCTCTCATCGTCATAATGTTTCATCTAGAGAGTGACTTTAACTAATAAGTATTGAAATTGAGAATCAATTCTCAGCTAACTTACCTGGTGAAATAAAGGATAAATAAATAAATAATAAAATAAATAATACGTATTGAATTAATTACATGCCCCACAGTGTTAATAATAGCCTATGAAGCAGGGTAGAAAGTCTGTGTGACATAAAAGCTTTTCATGGCTGGAAAGAATCACTTAATATAGCCATTCAAAATACACAAGGCTATGAAATACTGGATCAAAGAGTAGCTCTCGGCATTTAACAAAACCTTGTACCAGCACCTGACTTGATGAAATGGAAAACTGTTCTGATATTACCCTGTTACTCTGGAGAGGAAAGATACCATATTGGTTGAGTAGACCATTTGTTTTCTGGAAATAAGGTTCTTAAAAGTGGTTGTCACCCATTATTAGTAAAATTAGACTTGTGTGTTGACTTCATAAATCACTTTTTCCTATTTTCTAAATATTGTAATTACATAGATTCCAAATTATGCAACTGCTATTGTTAGTCATCAGTTAGTCACAACAACACAAGCTAACATATCACCAAAACCCTCCTCAAAAATATACGCTGTTCTTCAAATGTGTTTGCCCTCCCCTCCTTTCAGGTCTGTGGGTGACAATGAAGGCACTGGTAGGAGACATAGTACAGATCAGGAAGGAATACCCTCACCTGGTGGACCGCAGCACTGTGGTGGCCCGTAAACTGGGCTTCCCTGAGATCATCATGCCTGGAGATGTTCGAAATGACATCTACCTCACACTGCAGGGCGGTGACTTTGACAAGTACAACAAAACCACTCAGAAAAACGTGGAAGTCATCATGTGGGTCTGTGATGAGGAGGGCAAGGTCATACAGGTAAACAGCATGAACAGATAAGGTCACAGAGTTTATTAGTGTGAGTGTATTTGAACAGGAAAGGGATTTGTCTGAACTGGGATTGTTCTGAGTGTGTGTGGGGTGTTTAAGAGATTGAGGTGGCATGGGCCAGTAAGCAAGCATGGCACTTATCAAGCACTTACTCACCCACTCATAGTCAGGGCCACATTGACGCGGCTTTATCCCAGAGTGAAAATCCATCTTAGGCATACATGAACGCACATACACACTGATGTAAAACCCCTCAGCTCAATATTTTACTCTTCCTCTCCTTTCCTAGAACTCCATCTGTCTGGGAGCAGGGGATAAAGGGGTCAGTGAGTACAGATCGGTCATCTACTACCAAGTCAAACAGCCCCGCTGGATGGAGACATTTAAGGTGCATGAGTTATTATAATTATTATTATTGTTATTATTACTATTGTTGTTATTATTATTATTATTATTATTATTATTATTATTATTATTATTATTATTATTATTATTATTATTATTATTTACATCTCAGGAAGTTATAATAATGTGCAAAAAAAAAAAGTTGGCTTACAAATTTAATGCAGCACACATATATCAATTTACTCAGTAAACATATTTATTCACTCATTTCTAGAATGTTGAAACAGCACATGTGTAACATTACCATATACGCAAATTCAGCTTGTTTCAGAAATGTATAATAACACAAGTAGGGCTTGTAGCAAGGATTGATCTGTGAGCCAATAAAAGTTTTTATCAAATTAATATTTATTGCTACAGTCATGGGCAAAGCTTCTGATCTAACAGTTGCCCAAAGAATAAGACACTAATAAGGAAAGTCACAGAAGATTATTGCCAAGAAACAAGGCAGTTCTCAGAGTGCTGTATTGCTCTGGAAAGACAACTGGAAAAATAAGGTGGAGTAGGAAAAGGTGCACTGGTAAGAGGGCCAACCGCCTTGAGGAAATGGTGAAAAGAACTGGTTTGACAATGTGAGGGAGATCCATGTGCATAGTTTTTAGTCAGAGGTCTCAATGCAACAGACGGCTACAAGAGATGACACATATCTCCTGAATACAAAGCATTAAACCACTGCAGGTTTGCAGTGTTGCTCACCAGTCCTCAGTGTTTTCTGAAGTTTTTGCATCTCATTCAGAGAGTCAAGGTTTTGGAGTCAGGAGTGGGGTTTGAGGAGCACAGAACCCCATCTGTTTGAAATTCGGCATCAGAATCAGGCTGTTTGGCTGTCAAGGTTTAGGGTCTGCAGGTGCCAGACTTTTATGATTCCACCATACTGACTCAAGGATCACTCCTTAAAATAAACCTGTCTTATGTGTTTGTGATATTTAGAACAAAACAATCACTTTTTTTTTGTTGAATTCATAAATTCAGTTGTAATCTTATGTACGTCTTTAGAGAGTAAACTAAAGCACATATGCTTCATTATGTACTAACTAAGCTGTATTGATATTTAATTCAATCTAATTTAATCTGTTAAACTGTATGTAATATTGATCTTCTTTCATATTTTTCTAAATTTTTTGAGATGTACTGTATCTGCATATATGTGTTTGTGACTGTGCCTGTCGGTTTGCACTTCCTTCTCTACCAGACACTCTCCCAGGAGATGAGTGATCCTTGTAATGCATTTGCAGTCTTTATTTTAACTTCAAAGAAAATAAACACCATGGCAAAACATACCTTTAATATTCTAAGATTACAGCTATTTTTGCTGTTTTCTAAGATATACTAACTTTGGATGTCCTCCAGGTGGCAGTCCCTCTGGAAGAAATGCACAGAATTCATTTACGCTTCATGTTCAGACACCGCTCGTCACTGGAGTGTGAGTATCAGGTTTTCCTTTTTGCCTCTGTTCTCCCCCATACATTCACATTCTAAACTCTTCTCTCCCCTGAGTATAATGTGACACTGAAAGGTCTGAATGATTGGAGGCAATTTAGAAAATAAACCAAGGCACCATTACTCACACTTGATTATACAAATCAGCAGTCTTTCTTCCTCCTCTGCCTGAATTATCATCCCTCCTTCCTGTCTCCCTTATGTGTGTCTCCCCTGATCCTCCATTCCTGTGTTTACACAATTCATCCTTTTGTTTGTCTCCAGCCAAGGACAAGGGTGAGAAGAACTTCGCAATGGCCTTTGTGCGTCTAATGAAAGAGGATGGGACAGTTTTACAAGATGGACTGCACGACCTTGTTGTCTTTAAGGTCAGAAATAGGACTTTTGTTAACACATAATAGATGGCTCAACCTTCTGGTTTCATATTTACTCCACAGATTCCACTTATACTCAGTCAAACAAGAAGCAAAGTAAATACATTTCTGTTCTCTGAAGACCAGGTTCGTTTGAAAGTGGATTTGTGAATCTCATCTACCTTGACCATGTAGTTGTAGTTACAGTATTCAGCATCAGAATAGTGAGCCTCTTAATATGAATGCTTCAGGTTAATATACAAAATGAACATGTAATATTATAGTAAAAGTAGATAAGTAACAGGTAATCTCCTATAATGTTGTGCTTAAGACCTGACCAGTTGACACCTTTTTTGTGTCAACATTGGTAGTCAGACATGTCATTAGCCTAAACCGCAACATTTTGGGATATCATGCGGATAGGAAGGGCAGGGGACGGCATGCAGCAAAGGGTCTAGGCCTGGACCTCAACTTGGACCACTGCAGTAAGACCTCACCCTTTGTATTACATACTTTACAGAATTGGCCACAGGGGTGCCCAGCACAATTCCATTCTAAATGCCATTTAAGCAATACAGTGTGCTGAGTTGTTTCCTGAAGTCACAGCCGATCAAGGCAGATTATTTGTCTAAAAAAGTAAATAAATGTCTTGTATTTGCAACTATCATCAAAGCTGGTCTAAACATATAGTAAGTCTGTCCGGGAGATTATGGCCACCCAGTCAGGTTGAGTGAAGCCAAAATAGATTTCCTGCCAAATGAGCCAGAGCTAAGATTGAATCCCCTTATTGATTAAATGCCAAATGCAATGAAGATTAATTACTCGTGATTCACTCAAAGACCGAATGGATGGTCTCCATGTGCCCTCTTTCTCGATTATCTCTCTTTATCCCTGCATTGCTCTCGATCTCTGTGCCACTCATGGCTTTATTCTCTTACTCCCTATTTTCTACCTACTCTCCCATTATTACTCACTGGTTTGGCATTGAAGAGGGCAGAGTTGAGTCTCATGCCTCAATGAATCTTTGACCAAAAGCTGTAATATATATGCAGTGAATAACACACCTCCTCCTCCTCAGTCCTGCATGTTCATTTGACCTTTGTAATGCGTAGTATTGATGTTGTAAAAAGAGAAAAATGGTTGTTTGTGTTGTTTTTGTTTGAAATATTGTTCTATCCAGTTATGGAATCCCAAGCTATGAGTTTAAAATAAGGTTTAAAGTTTTGCAGAAGCAGATAAGGCTACTGTTGTTCACCTAATAACTTCAATTACTATTTGTCATTCTGTCCTTTGGGGTTGGCCTGATTAATTACTGCTTGAGTGTTAAACCCCACTTTGCCTTAGTGTTCTGCTCCCAAAATGGCATCAAGACTAAATGCAAGAATTATAATTTTTGTCCCACTGCTGTTGCAACAACCACCATCTGTGTCCTCATGAGTAAAGTTGTTGTGGTGATGGGTTAAAAATGGCTCCATCATATTATCCTGTCAGGGTGACAGCAAGCGCATGGAGGATGTGAGTTCCTACCTGTCATTGCCCTCTACCCGCCACCACCATGGTGACCCCCACAAGGGGGCAACGCTGAGCCGCAGTTCCAGCAGTGTGTCTGGAAGTGGAGGAGGCCTGTCTGTTAGCTCTCGAGACAGTTTCACCATCTCCACTCTGGTCTGTTCCACGAAGCTCACTCAGAATGGTAAGTGTGTGTTTGTGTGGGGCAGGTGTTAATAAATGTTTATATAGACACTTGGTGACATTGTGTTGACATTAAGCTACTCTAGGGAGTGAGTTGGAAGGACAGCACATTTCAGTGTACATCTATACACACATACATTCACACAGGAAGTAAGTTGCAGAAAGGTTAAGGTAGAAAATATGAGGAGGAAGGTGTTTGAAATTAATTCTGACAGGTCAAAAAACATTAATTAACATCTTCTTTCCACAAAGCAATGAGGTCAGCCTAAAGCAATGAATCATCAGTTAACTGTGAAACTGGTAGAGGACACATGTAGGTCTAGTGTTCATCCCAATGTCAAGTTTTGTTCCGTATGATGGAGATGGTGAGTCAGCAGTATGTTTTACCATCATAGGATTGGGGACAAAGTGTAAATGCATCAGTTTTACATTATTAGGGAGGGTTTTCACTCTGTCTTACACTATCTGGCAGGAAGCCACACACTTTGACACACACTTAAGTACCCATACAAATGCATACACACATGGACGCTCCAGACAGTAAGGTGCATCAGACGCAGGTGCAGTGTAACAGCTGTTACCGAGGAAGCCAGTCCATCACTATAATGAACATTATCCTGCAGTATTAATCACTTGTACCTCTGGCATAGACAGTGACACACACACACTCACACACAAAGGCTCTCAGACATGCATGCACACAGTGTTGTTTGGGGCCACCCACCAGATGTGCTGCCTGGCTTGGTGATTTGGAAATTATTGGACAGGGACAGCAGTGAGCTTCAAGCGGGCAGCCCTTCAGAAGCACAGAAATATGCCCCATGTCAAACTGTAGCAGAATTAATGACAGAAACAGTGGATTTGAATTTTCATCTATAAGTCTTACAAATCAGGGAAAGAGCGATCGTTAAAGTGACAAGATGTTACTCGACAAATTGCTGCTATATTGTTGCCCTTTATAACCAAAGCAGGCAAACATAGCAATCAGTGAAAAATATTGAAAAGAAATGCAACCTACAGCTAATTTTCACCACCAATGGATTGATACTTTTATTATTTTATAACATAATTCTTTTATTCTGTATAAGACTTCAAATTGCTTGCTTTGTCCAAATGACAAACATAAATGGATCATTTCAGCCATAAGTGCTCAGAGGGGCAACTAGCATTTTTTCATGGTTGTTTTCTGAATGTTATTTTTTTAGTCATCCGCTGAATAAGAAAGAGATGTATTATGAGTTCTTGAGGGTGATTGTTTAAAATTGCTTGTTTTTCTCAAACGCTGACTTTAGTCATATTTAAATAATATTTTTCTTTTACTGTATGGTAACGTCACCAGGGACATTGCTTATACTGTATGTTAAAGAGCAGTTCTTCTTTCTAAGCATGTGCTACATCTTGTACATGGACAGCTAAACAGGAGACAGTGTCCGTTTGTCTTCACAGTGGGTTTACTGGGTCTGCTCAAGTGGAGGACTCGACCTGAGCTCCTCAAAGAAAATCTTGAGAAACTCAAAATCATTGATGGAGAAGAGGTGGTCAAGGTTAGTGTGTGTGAAGTAAAGTGTCTTTGTGTAATATGTGCGGAGTGTTAGGAGAGCTCTTAGAGTGCCTCTGTTTTGTCTGTGTGTGTGTCTAGTTTCTGCAGGACACGTTGGATGCCTTGTTCAACATCATGATGGAGCACTCTCAGACCGACGACTATGATATTCTTGTGTTTGACGCCTTGGTGAGTGTGTGCAGAGTTCTGTGTGTGTGTGTAGATTTATTTATGTAGTGACGACTTATGCATCTGGCTGTGTCCATATGCCTCATTAGATGCAGCTGATTTTTGACAAGCTGTCTCTGTGTGTATTGGCTCTGACATCTTTGTGTCTATACCTGTCCATCTACTTGTCAATAAAAATGGCAATCAAGTGATTCTATGTGTATAACTTCTCCCATACCGTCTAAATATCTACCGCTTTGTAAACTTTTAACTTCTATTTTTTGCTCCTCCCTTCTGTCTCCTAGATATACATCATAGGTCTCATCGCTGACAGAAAGTTTCAGCATTTCAACACTGTGCTGGAGGCCTACATCAAGCAACATTTCAGTGCCACGCTGGCCTACAAGTAGGTCATGTGCTGCATCACACCCCACATCATTTTATCGCACTGCATTAATGATTTCAGTTTATTTTAAGACTGTTGGCATCGTTTCAACACATGTATGTACGTCTTGCATCAGACTGTAATGAGGACTGTATGAATGATTTCAACATTTTTCTTATCTAACCGTGAATGTGAATCCAACAAGGGCAAATTATTTTAATTCAATACTTACATTGCAATAATGAAAACTGAATCAATGAGATCACAAGTTGATGGGGGGGGGGGGTTCTTAAAGTAATGAGTACAGCAGCAACTCATCAAGTTAAATGTTTCAGCAGTTCAGTCAGACAGGACTTCAGACAGGACTGTAGATGTATGTAAAGGACTGTAAAACTGTTTTGACAAGCATGTTGTGCAACATTTGTGTGAAAACAGCAGTAGTTGTATCAACAAATTTTAATTTCCATTTCAGATTTTCACTGGGCAAATCTTTTATCATCTTCCCCTCTGAGATTTCTTCATTTAATCAGTTTTATTACCATAATGCTTTGTCATGAAGCATCAGTTGATACCCACACTGTTTCGGGGTTGATTATAAAAAAAACTCTGACAGGACATAGTACAGTGTCAGAGTTGCTGTAGTAGATTGTTGAAGAAATGAAATGCCAGTGTGTCATACAACACTGGAATATGCACAACTTTTTTAAGTTTTAACGTGACATAAGATCTAATGTTAAGTGATTAAAACCTGACCTGTATCCAAAGCTGCTGTGGCTCAGTGTATGTATTATCCTCTGAAGCACGTCCCTGAACAGGATTAGGATACATTCTTTTTTATTGTATTCCCAGTTAGCCAGGGTTTTAACCTTGCTTCTCTGTGGGCTAACAGCTAAACCAGTCAGGCATGGCAGACAAACACTTCACCCGGCTTATTCTTATCTGTTTATTCAGTTTATGATTCAGTAGGCACAAGAGAAAACATTTGTTTACATATCCAAAGCTCCAGTTTGAAAATTAAATAATTGTCTCTTTCTGTTCTTGTTCCTTTACTTCATCTTCCCTTGCTTTTCCTCCAATTAGCCTCCTTTGCCCCAAATTTCCTACACTCTCCTCTCTTAACTGTTTCTCCCTTTGCTCTTTGTTCATCTCTGTCTTCATGTGTCTTTCTCTCATCTCTTCATGCATCTCCTGCCAGTGTGTTGGTGTTCACCCTCTTTAAGAGGGTCACTGCAGCTTAATGCTTGTCAGCCTGGAGGCAGTTATGTAAAACCCTCTAACTCCCTCTCACTATATTTTAAACTCCCAATCTCTTGCTCTTAAAAAAGGCTAAATACTTCTGTGCATGCCTTTTAGCCATGCACAACAACAAAACTTGGGAAGACTGAATAGTAATAATGTTGCCTGTGTAATCAGTGTCATCCTGACGATAATGAAACTTAATTAGAATGACAAGTTAAAATTTTTTAAGCGAATTGTTATTGTCTAAGGCAGGGATGTCAAAGTCATTTTTTTAAGGGCCACATACAGCCCAATTTGACCTCAAGTGAGCCGGACCAGTAAAATAACAGTATAATAACTTAGGAATAATGACAGCTCTAAATGTTTCTCCTTGTTTTAGTACAAAAAAGTATTACACAATGAACATGTTTACATTTACAAACTATCCTTAAACAAAAAATGTGAACAACCTCAAATTTGTTAAGAAAAATAAATGCAATTTTAATAACATTATACCTCAGCTTATCATTTACTCATGTGCATTACAATTTACAGATTGCAGTGAATCTACAAATGCACAAAACATTTAGTAAAAGGTGTCTGGAACTGAAAAATATAGAATTTAGCTTTGTGATCAGTTCAACTTGATTATTAATGTCTTTGTGTAATCTTTGCAAATTCATCCTGTGGGCCAGAATAAACCCTTTGGAGGGCTGGTTTTGGCCAGCGGGCCGTATGTTTGACACCCCTGGTCTAAGGGCATTGGATGGTTTTAAACCAGTTAGTGAGTATTCCATCTTGCTATTTCACAGAAATGAAATGGTCATGGATTCTCTGTAGGTCTACTGTTATATGTGTCATATGTTAACAATGCATGACATAAAATAGTGCAGAGAGAGATTGGACATAGACATGACATATGCAAACATATGCAGGTAGGTCATAAACTCACGCTGAACCCTGCGCCACCCACAGATCGCTCAAATTGATTTGACACACCAGGATATATGTGTCTCAACACACCTGTGGGGTGTGCATGTGTTGGAGAAAGATTTTTGCCATTCATCGGTGGGCAAATAAAAGTGTCTGCGGTG
The DNA here is from genome assembly GCA_037367365.1 of Apogon talboti. NCBI lineage: Eukaryota > Metazoa > Chordata > Actinopteri > Kurtiformes > Apogonidae > Apogon > Apogon talboti. Next base: position 21,272,244 of record JAPQRQ010000002.1, read on the forward strand.
TGTGAAAGGTACATCTGTTGAGGTGTGAAATACTATTTTGCCATTTTCCACCTCCACCTGTCTGCCAGTCTTCTTCTATCATTCTTTCACTCTCACTCTGTTGCACTTAGTCTTTCTGCTCTACGGAAGTGAAAAATGGAGTTGCTGATGAACTTTTTAACCTGTGGAATATCAGAAAAATTTTGGACTGAATGACTTGGAGTTCATTCTTGTTGTCTTTTTGTCTTCTTCTTTTCTTTGCTCTGTCCGTTTGTCTCTTACTGATGTTCTCTTCTCCATATCATCTTTGAACCAGGAAGCTGATGTCAGTGTTGAAGAGGTATCTGGATGTGTCCAGTCGTGGGGAGCAGTGTGAACCCATCCTCCGAACCCTCAAAGCCCTTGAGTACATCTTCAAGTTCATCGTTCGCTCACGCATGCTCTACTCCCAGTGAGTGTTGGTATAGTTCTTTGTGGACTGATCTTTATGATAATGACTTGTCATTTCTTTTAATCCCACACTGATGCAAACAAAGACTACAACACAGAAGCCACGCACTCAGGGCCCAGTGACACCAAATTGCCATAGTAATCGCTTTTGACAGCCTTGTGAGAAAAGGCTGCTGATTACAGCACTAATGTTCCTAATAAGCATTGATGATGAAGTGCAGTGTTGGAATGAGAGCTAATGACAGGGCAGGGCTGCTGAATGGGCAGCCAGTGAAACAGCAGGCAGACAAAGTTCCAGCAGGAGAGACTTATGACACCCCTGGTGCAGAGCCAGGAGCTGCGCCATACGATAAGTGTAAACACCATTTATAACTGCAGCGCACACGTTGATGCTGACAGATCAAGAACTTGATCTACAATTATATTATGCATCTTGTCTGGGGGTGACTTGAGGATCTCTATATGTTTGTGTTAAAGTCTTTCAGTATGTTAGACACTTATTTGTGTATTTTAAGTGTTTGTCAAACTGAGAGAGAATCTTTGTGTGTGTTTGTGTTTTTGTATGTAAGTATACTGAAAGTCTGTCTTTTTAATCTTATATAAGGCATTGGCAGCTTGTGTTAATTGGTGAGTTTTTTTACTGATGTTGTGGGTGTGTTTGTTTATTTAGTCTTAGATTGAGTATATTTGTGATTGTGGTAGAAACATTACTTGTGATGCCCATGCAGATGTGCATAGCCACTGTATATATAGTATATGTATGTGCATGTGTCTGTGCATCACCTGTCTTGTACATATGCCTCAGCATATGTGCATTTACCTATGTGACTAGGTGCATGTGCATGTATGCGTGTGCATCACATTATCGCCTTGCTGCTCCTGGATTGACTGTGCTCCAGTCACCAGCCTCCCCTGGGTGTCTTTCAGCAGATAAATCTCACTCTACTTCTCATTCTCTCTCTCTCCCCTTGTATCTGTCGTCCCCCAACTACCTGCAGCAGACAACTTCAGCTTCCTCTGCATTCCTCCTTTGGCCTTGTCATGCAAACAGATAATCAAATATTCAAGGCAACCACTGGTGCTGTAGGTGCATCTGGGAGGCTCCATGATCATCAAGTCTGGCAGTCATTAATAGTTAAACAGGCTCCATTGAAGATTTATTAGCTTGTCAAACTGTCTTTATTTTCATGCAAAGTCAATTAGCATTGTGTGATGTTTACTTCAAAAAAGTATGTAAGACATGTTGTACCAGATTTTGCACTTTACTTCACCTTCTGTCCGTCCTTCACGGCCTATAGCTTTTATTACCTGTAGTCTAGTTCATCAGTTGTATCCATGTCTTTTTTTCTTCCCTAGAGCACCTGCTATGTTCTCTATTTCTCCTTTGTGTTGTCCTCTTCTTGTCCTGTTTCCTTCCATCCCTCCAACATCTTCAAATTTCACCTCTCATTTTCTTTCCCCCATACCAAAGAATCATATTGTTTGCCTTCACAAAAGTAATATGTTTTCCACATTAATGTGATAAGAATTTTGATATTAACACATCAGTCACCTTTCTTGATTATATAATGTTTTCTAATCTTTTCTTGTTATCACAGTTTTGGATATAATTTAATTCTAATTATCTTATTCATTTAATTTTATCTCCTACTATGCTGAGATCATTTCTTATGATAATAAGACTATCTGTCAGGTGATAAATTGTTTTCCTTCCATCAGATACCGCAAAACTATTTGATTATGGTATAAAATTTCACAAACGCACCAAAAAGCCTAAGACTGATGTAGCCAAACATCCCCTGGAGATGAAAAGTATATAATGAATTACTTTTGCATCTACATCTGTTATTTTATTAGCCTTTATTTAACCAGGAAAAAATTACTTGTTGAGATTAGAAACTGCAATTAAAGAACACAGCTATATATACATTTAAAGTCTATATGAAATATGTTTCCTTTAACATAATAAGACCAAACATCACAGTAATAGTAAAGTTTACGGCGTGTGAGTCGTTTCGAACTGCCTTATAAAATATGGGCATACAATTTGTATCACTTAAATTGAAAACCTCCTTTCCATGTGTCACCCTGTTGTCAACTCCATTTCCTACCCCATCCCCAGAATAGCAAGAGGAAGAGAATGTTCTTCTTCTATTTAATTAGGAAAATGAATGGGCTTATCATAGCATTGTTTTTGCATGTTCCTCTTCCAACTGTTGATGCCATAAGAGTGGGTCTGGGAAGATCTACACAACAGTATTTCTTAAATTGTCTTCATGAATAAACTACACAAATAGATGAAACAAATATCATGCTAATTGCGTGTCATGCATTTCATTGCACTAGCCTGCCCTCCCACTTTCTTCTCTGTTTTTCTTGCAAAATATCTGAAATTCAAACTTCTATCTCTTGTATCTTCCTGAACAGTTCCCAGATTTGTCTAGGTGAGCGTAATTTTAACAAAATGATATTTGATACTCATTTGCTCAGGTAAGTATTTCATTATTCAGAACATGTTTTGTGCTGTCATGTTACATACAGAGTTACATTTGCATGCTTTCCCTCCCACTTCCTCCTTCCCTCAGAGTTGATGTCAGTGCTGTTCACTCGTCCCTCCCCCTGCTTATTGTATTCTGTTCATCTCTGTCTCTCTTTCTCTCCTCTCCATCTGTCATCAGTATTAATTTGCTTAGCCACGATGACGCGTGTGTGTTGTTGTCTTTTTTGTGTATGCGAATGATTGTGTGACCTGAGTTGAAACACCAGTGTGTTGCCATTTCTTAGTTTAACATACACATTACATAATGTGCATTGGATTAAAGCTGTGCTATTTGGGCTTGACATGACATCCTGTTCTAAGTATGGGACACAGCTCTAATAGTGCAGTGTATGTATGTGGTATGAGTGCCCAACCTGGTTATTATCACACCAACGCTGACCCTAACACATCGCAACCTCTGCCACATCCCATGTACACACCCGTCCACATGGGTGGGCTGGTGGATTAAGCAGGACAATGGGCCTGTAATCATAACTGTACTCTGTCAAGACCCCACTGATAATACCTCTGTGTGTTACTGCCTAATCCCTCCCCCCACATGCTAAATTCGCTGTGTGCCACATGCTAATCCTTCCCTCCAGCACTCATGACTTCTATTGTAATTAACAACCGCATAGCTCCACTGAATCACAAAGAGATAATAAGGGAGACAGAGGAAGTAAAGGGGTGGAGAGATGGATGAGAGAAAAGTTTGCATGGGGTGGAGAAAGTAGGGCTGAGGAGACGCAAGAGGGACAAGTGTGTATGTGACGTGAATAGCAGCAATAAAGATAACCCAGTTTTTTAGTCAGAGGACATTTCCTGTTATCGCAGCAGTCAGTTGTTATCACTTTAGTTTCAGCTTGTCAACATAAGTGCATTGCTTTGATCATCACTATGATTTATTTAATATAGTGCACTCAATTACAAGTGTGCATTGGGGTAGCTTTGTAACTTATATAGTATAACACTGTTTGTGCCCTGTACAATAAAATGTTAGCTTGAGAATTTTCATGCTGAGTGCAAGAAGGTGTGGAAAAATTGCAACCAATTTAGCAGATGGAGTGTTTTCCTTAACATAAAGAATTCAGGTTTTTCGACTTCCTTTAAAGTTTGGGCTTCGCATGAGTTGGAAAACATTACTATTACTAACCTTGAATCAATTTAAACTGTGATGAAAAATAACTGCTACAGAATAATACAGAGAATAGGGCGAACAGGGATAGAAATGTCTAGTTACGCGGGAAGGCTTTTGCATTAAGGAAAAGGAAAAGGTAAAAAATAAAGGTTTTCAAGGGCGTTTTCTTAATGTGTAAATAATGTATACCCAGTATAGACCTAATTGTCGCATTTGATAAAACTTTGAATACTTTCAAATGTATGGATGTAGGTGAGGTGTAGCTGAAAGTGTCTGAGAGACTGATGCAACCTAATTCGTTTGTGAAAGGCAGGCCTTGTCTGACAACATGCTGTATGAAAAGAACAACTTTATTCCCTATTACATTTCAGGTGTGTCCTCAAACTGGCCTAATGTATGCAACAATTATGCCTATATCCAGAAACATGTTCAAATGAGCTAGAACAGGTGGTGACAACAAGTAGAAGGGAAGGTAGTACAAGATGAGATGTGAATATAAAACTGAACATACATCTATGTGCATTTATCCTTTTATGTTGTATGCTGTCTACTCAGGAAGAATCTATAGATTATTTTTGACACAAAATATAAATAAAGCTGTTTGAGATGATGAGCCTTGTTCACCCTGATGTTTCTATGTTTTTTGTCCATATCCTGTTGTTTTCTCTTATGTTTGAAGTTCTTCCTCAGTATGTTCTCCCTCCCCTCATCTCTCCCCTTTCCTAATCATGTCATGCGCCATGTTTTCTAATGCTGTCTCTTACTTTGCTTCCTTTGTTTCCCCTGATACATTTCCATTAATTTCCTTCTACTGTTGTAGGCTGTATGAGGGGAAGGAGCAGGCAGAGTTTGAAGACTCGCTACGGAGACTTTTCGAGTCCATCAACAACCTGATGAAAACCGACTACACCACCAATTTGCTGAACAGGGTAATCATGTACACTCACCCACACCCGTACTTTACCACGTAATATTCCTCGCCACATTTTGCTCATTTGAGACCTTATCTCCTTTCCCCCTTTTTTTATGTTTCTTGTGTGACTTTGCATGGTCTCATTTTTTCCTTACTTCTACTTCTTTAATGTGAACTTTTGGTTCTTCTATATTTGTATTCTGCTGCTCAGTGTCTTTTTTAGTACACAGAGATGTATAAATTGACAAAGTTGCAAAAATGTAAGGAGACGCCCTGTGAAAAATAAAATATCTCCTTTTAACACTTGTAATGAAGTCCCATTTGATGACAAAGTCACCTTAAATTCACCAACATCTACCACGGGACTTAAGAGTTTAATTTATTTGTGGTATGTCACCAGGTCGCGGCTCTGAAGTACCTGCCAACTGTCCTTCATGATGTTGAGAAAGTTTTTGATGGCAAACTCCTCAGGTGAGCTTACCGTTAATCCCCCCATTCACCCCCACCACACTCGTCTGTGCACATAGGATTTATGGGAGCTTTCATGGCAGTTTTCTACTGTGCTTTGTTGTGACCCCCAATCTACTGTCCCACACACACACTTCATCCTGGGTGAACCTTTTCTTCTTTATCAGGTGATAAAAATCTCATCAAACTGGCATATACACAAGGACACACACTCAAACACACTTTGCAGCTCCTCCATGTGCCCCCGAGTGAACCGGCAATTTCAAACAAAAGCCATTTGAAGCTCTTCTCTTACCTTTGCTCTCCATCTTCAGCGGAAACAAACAGCTTGAGTGGCTTGTTTAACCTCCCTTTAACCCTGAAGCTCTTTCACAATACTTATTTAACCCAGGAAATGACCCCAGTGCACACACTCCACTTTTTTCCAAACTAGACCTTTCAGGCAGTTTGTTTATCCTTACAAAATTGCAAAGATCCATTTTCTTGTCCTGACAATTTTACTTCACAGAAAAAATAATTAAAGTTCTCTTGACTCTCCACATCCAATTTCAAACCCCTTTATTCTTGTCATTTCTCTCCTCACCTGTCTGTGACTTGTGTGTTTGTGGGTTATTCACATCTGCCAGATCAGTCCCTCAAGAGGGTACATGTCAACACAGTGTCACAAAGGTGCAACCTCTAACACCTGCCCTGCTGAAACGTAAATGCAAACACACACATACACAAGCAGAAAGGTAATGAGGGACACAAAGTTAAAAGTCAGCACACATACTCTCACTTTCATACTACCTTACTCTCTCTAGCGCACAGCTTCACGCAACTTTATTGTCTTTCTTCTGCGCTTCATTACACACAACTACGGAAACACGCACAAACATACCCGAGCCATCTGAACTTAAAAGCAAGGTCCCGTTGCATTCTTGATCAGAAGCGCCCGAGGCAAAGTTTCCAAAACCAAGCTGTGTGAATTCCAATCACAGTGCATGAGGTGGACATCAAAGCTTTGTCTCATCTTTTCAGTGGTCACACTGATACTCATTGTAGTCTCACCTGAAGTGTGATATGTGCGGCGGTGCAAGAATAGGCACTGTCAGTTAAGCCTGTTTGTGTCTGCACTGTGTCCTTTGTTTGTCAATAGGGTAGAGACTGACATTTTGGGTTTTAATTAAATTTAGTTTAGATTATTAGAGTGCCTGATAAGTTTGCTTTGTGACACTGTGTCCCAGCATGCCATCAAGCCAGCTTATGCACATTAAATGTCATACAATTTTTTTTGTTAACTTTTGAGTTTGGGAGCAGAGGTGGAGAATTTCATTCCTTTATATAATTATTGAAAGTGCCACTGCAGCCTGTATAGAATAATTTAAGGAGACAGAAACAAAGTGGGAGACAGGCGAAAAATAAAGACATAGGGGTTGCCATGCTCTAAGCATTCAATCTCTTTAAGTAGCTTCAGGGCTTGCAACCAGCCAGTTTAATTATTCTAAAATTGAATTTGGGGCAGAGGATGACTCAAACCTGTGTCTTCATTAGCGAGTGTTTAGGCTCTAACTCATTTGTTTTCATGGTACATACAGTGCTCTACTCATTTTGGTGCTGTGCCCTGATAGGAGCAATACTAATAGTTGTCTTTATGGATGCTTATGTAAAAAAAAACACAATTGAGTTTTTAATCTTTTTTATTAATTATGTACACGATGGGAGTGGCTTTATAATTGAAGTCAAAAATACTTTTCCAAACACATTTGGAAATGTAGTTTTTGGTATTAAAAATCATATTTATTGCACTGCTTAAAAAAAAAATCTTTGCTGCTTTGCCGCTATAATGATTTCACCCATTAATATTCACTATCGTGTTTTTCTCTCTACAGTCAGTTGCTGCATGACTTTTATTCTTGCATCCCTCCTGAGAAACTTCAAAAACAGAAGGTGGCATCCATGACTGAAATTGTTAGCAGCCAACTCTTCCAGAGACAAGGTGTGTAAATGTCTCTAGTTACAGACTCCGCACTGAGCCACTTTCCAACAGGGGGCACTTTAAGGATCCAGTCAAATGTACAATGTCCCAGAGTGACTGCGAGCCCATTTTGTTTAGAATCTCACAGAGCATTAGTTGCTTCTCACTTAAATGTTGAGATTACATTAAAAGATCCATTATACACTGAATAATTCTAGCCTTGCAAAAAAAAAATCAGACAGCTGTTCCCCACTGTGCTTTATTACCAATGAAGTGTGGTACTAATACCTCAGGGGTAATGTTGCAGTTCCTTCGGGACAATTCAGTAAAGCAGTCCAGATAAAAGCATCATCCAAATGTAGTAATGTTCGTGCATTAATATTTTAATGTTTTAGACGATTTACCTCAGGGTATGCACAGTACATGATCGCTATACCATTGCTTTGAAAGTTTTCACCATATCTAACAGTAATTACTAACGTTTATATGTGATGAAAAATGAATGATTAACCTACCTGGAGATGATATCATTCTTCAATCATATAGTATTATTGAAGAATACAGGGATATTTGTGCTTAACTTGCCAAACAATTGCTTCTTTAGGAGGTATTTTATATTTGGATAAAGGGATAATATGTGATGCTATGTTCACCTTCACTGACATTACAATCAGTGTAGTGCACCCTAGTCACATACCATGTTATTACAATCAGTGCAAGTGGCACCTGTTGATGGGCTATCCTGCTAAAAACTGCTGCCTGTAACTCTTGATACGAGCAAGTAGACTTGAGACTACAATAACTTCACCTCAAGCAGATTATTTTTGAAAAAGCTAATAGGTAGCAGTATGTTTTTATTTTCTTTTGTCCTTGTAGAATTGATATTCCTTCTCACCCAGAGTGAAAATGGCCATGAACTTTATTGCAAGAAAAGAATGAGTACACATTTCACGCATCAGTAAGGGCTGGGGCTGAATATAGAAAGAGAGAAGTATTATCCATATTAATGTCACAAGGAACTGCTATTTGCCAAAGAACATTAGGCAATATTGCCAAATTTTTGAGGCCGATAAGACAGGAAGTGTTTCCAAAACACTGTAGTTTCAGAGTCATTAAAGTGTCACTTTTCACACTGTGCCTACTCTACTTATAAACAATTTTCTCTAAATTTGGTGCAATTGCCTTTGGCACATGATTTTATCTGTGTTGTATCTTTGAAGTACATCACACATCAGTGATCACCAACTCTGCACCGGTCTAGTCTCCCCCTAACTCTGTTTAGACCTTTTATTTCTGTCTAATTTGCTTGTAGTGGGCTGATAAGTGGTAGTTTCCCCCTGCAGAGGACTTCACTGTGATGGATAGATTGGGCCAAAGTTGTGCTTCTGTATAATGCAGACTCGATAAGAAGAGCCGTAATCAGCCCTCTGCAGTGCAAACCAAACAATTGGATGTAAACTGTGAGTGACTGTGATGGACAAACTTGGGTTTCAGGCAGACATTGTGCAGAGTGAGGGGATATGTGCTGGCCTGTGTTAGACAGACTACATGGTTCATGTGTGCGTGAATGAATTCTCACACACAACCTGCAAACACATCTGTGTGTATTTGTTTCAGAGTGACTGATGACATTATATCTGGGTGATTGCATTTCAGCGTTTGTGCTGTGGTGCATGTTTAATGGCTATGCGCACTACCTGGGATGTTGTTTTTGCATAGTGTCGTGGGGCCACTCATCAGTCAGGCTCTGCCAGAAAATTCAGTAGCCAGTCTGGGATTCAGGCCTTTGTATTGATCTTTGCCCATATGATTGATTTCTCAGGGATCGAGAGGACAGGCTCAACCCACTGGCTAGCTGTCAACATGCTAGGAGGGAGAGAAAGACGAAGGAGTTTAAACCAGGGGTGGGCAATCCTGGTCCTTGAGGGCCGGTGTCCCTGCATGTTTTAGATACTTCCCTTTTCCAGCACACCTGGACGCCATTACGTCGTTATCAGGCT
>JAPQRQ010000002.1:21286451-21306873 GCA_037367365.1 Apogon talboti
TCTCCTCTCCTCTCCTCGCCTCTCATCTCCTCTCCTCTCCTCTCCTCTCCTCTCCTCTCCTCTCCTCTCCTGCTGTGTCTTGCTCTAATATTTTACGCTGAGTTACATTACATTAGCTTTTGTTAAATCACATTAACTTTCATTTCATGTCTATTGTAACTGCAGGGAGACTGTGTTCATAAACACTCACTGAAAAACTGCTTGGTGCCATACCTGTCAGAAAATTACAAATGAAAATGAAAAATAAATATTTGTTTGTATATACACATGCACATAGACACATTTATATACTCTTTGCATGTATTTGTTGTGTTTAATCACACTGGGAAATCCCAGTATCTCTTTGTTTCATTTATATTCTGATGTGCTCTTTTTTCAGTGGGGAGGGTGGTTTAAACTGAATGCAGACAAGGATAGTGAGAGATATTATGGTCAGTGCATCAACATCTCGCCCACTAAATATTTTGTTATGGATGTGAGAGTTGTTTACAAGATATGAGAGCAACCTGAGTGGACACCATACTGCTGTCGATAACTGGCTTTCCACTGCACAGCTAAGCTGGAGTGAAATAACCTTGCTGGGACTGTTTAAAGCTTAATGAACCCCGTTGGGATGCCTCAGCCCTTATGCAGTAACAGCTCTAGCCGTTAAGCGGGTAGATGCCATTTAAGATACTTTGGCAAGTCATTGTCACCGTGGTGTAAATTGTAGATAATATAACAAATTGGTGTCTAAAGATTTACAGATAAGGCAAACGTAACAGGATGTTCTTGCTTATCCAATCTGACCAAATGCAAAGCAGGCTTTAAAAACTGAGATCAAACATAAGCTTAACCTGAGCCAACAGCTTCATGAAATATGACTCCACTATTAAGCCTGCCCATCGGTCAAAGCATTGAGATGGTTCACTGCAAGGCATTAATCTATTGATCTGCCTTGGTTAAATTGGTCAAAACACTGTAGCTGCTATGCTACCAGTAGACTAATTTGTCAGACAGTATAACCACATAGAGGACAGAGCTGAGGATGAGGGATAGTCATTAGAAGGGGATTCACGGAGAGTTGCCAAGTCAGGTGGAAGGAAAAATAGATTATTTATGTGGTGCTTAAAACAAGGTATAAATGACATAGCTTCTGAACGCTCAAGATTTATCTGAAGACTTTTTAGTTATCTGTCTAGTATTTCCTACTTGTTTACTCTTCTGCAAATTGTGTCATAAATATAATAAATATGACAAACATTTCTCCTTGAGACTAAACTAATGAGTTCAAAGTACAGGTTTGGTATTGAAGAAGGATTTGAACATTTTGGGACATGTGCTCATGGACGTTTTTGCTGAGCATTAGATGATAACATTTGTGTGTTTGCCCAGTCCTTAGCTTTATCTGAATCATAGATATATTACAGTAGAAAATGCATTTTCTACTATCATCTCCACTCTATATATCAGTCATTATTCATTGTTGCACTACATCATCTACAACTTACTACCCAACACTTTAGGTTGAGCACTTACTCACACAGCATGACATTTTTATGCATTATTTCAAATCAAAATTCTACTAAACCATTTTGAGACAGCTTTCCTTCTAATACAAATCATATGTATATATATATGTGTGTGTGTGTGTGTGTGTGTGTGTGTGTGTGTGTGTGTGTATAAATAGTTCCACCACACCATGTTGAGCCACTGATTTAAAAAGGGAGTGATGTGGACAGACAGGCACAGCCTAAATAAGAAAAAGTCTAAAGCTTTAAATTTTAAATGAGGTTTAAAGATGGAGCATGGAAAAAAGTGAAGGAGGAAGACAAACACAGAATGGAGGGTGGATGAGAGGAGACACCCACAATGACAAGGATATATGAAAAACCTGCTGAGAAAGACATTTAGTCTTCACCAAGCGGGGAGACAGTTGGCTTGGTCCCAACCCCCTCTCAGCTTCGAAGATTTACTTGTCATTGCACCTCCAAAACCCCCTCATTATCATCTATTCCATCACTCGATCTTCCTGAAAGCAAGGGAAGACAACCAAATGGGGGGAAGAGAGAAGGATAGAGAGGAAAAGGAGAGGAAGGCACCTCTGATTTAGATGCCTCTTAGAAAAAGAGACTGCATCTTATTATCATCTGCTGTAGTTTATTGTCTTTGGCTGTCAAATTTTAAAAATTGGAGCAGAGATGGAATGAGGCGGCTGCTGAGCCATCAGAGCTGCTCTGTGCGGTGGCCTGCCAGCACCCGTGGCATTCTGCTTAAAAAAAATTTAGTAACCTGAACACATAACCACTCTATTACATAGCCACAAAGAAAATCTTGATGTTACACATCAAATAGCAGCAAAACACCAAATCAGACACAAAATCAGAAACAACATGAGTGTGCACATTGTCACACACATTCACGTTAATAATCAAACGCTGAGAATATGGCTAGAATAAATAGAATTTTCAAACAGAATGTGAATGAGTACTTGGGGTTCTGTTGGTGTGAGTTCTGATTCAGTTGTTTGTTGTGTGTCAGCACTTGTGTGTATTTTTTTTAACAATGTGTACATCTGCACATTGTGAAAACTAGAAGAGAAAAAGTTAAAATGCATTACAATGGTTTCCCCAAGACCTTGATTTCCATTTGTCTGTCAGTGCAAAGCTTTCTTCCACACCATGGCTGAATTGATTGTATTGTTGCACCATTTACTATAAAAAAATAACATGCAACTGAATCACACTGGCCAGTGAAGGATAGAAACACAGGTGTGCACATGACAATGGGCATCAATGCAGTTATAGCAAGTTGTATTTTTTATATCACAAATGTGTGTATGCATGTCCTCTATGTCAGACTGCCCCACTTAAAAAAAACTGAAGCAGGTTTTACATTTAATATATGTACCTGTATATTTTTTGGTCATTCATGTTACCCTTCCTAAAATGAGAGGGAAAAAAGCTTCAAACTGGAAATATGCTGCAACAGTTGGTACCAAAAGCAGTCTTTAACTGTTTGGTTCCCTTTGCACATTTCCTCCACTCCAACATCTCTCCTTCCACTAACCTTCCTCTCCTCTTTAGTTGAGCCTCTCAGGTGTTTAGGCTGCTCCAGCCTCTGTTTAGGCTGCTCCGTTATGAAGCTGCCCAGAGCTCCAGCAAACAGACTTGCAAAAATGGTTTAAGGTTATAGGATTAGAGCCATGACTTGGGTTAAAATCTGCCAATCCCAGCAGAGAATTCTGGATTTGTATGCAGGCCAAAAGGAAGTTTTATCTGAGAAGCTCAAGTCAGAGCAGATCTAGTGCATCGTACATGTATTACTGTTCCATACACATGGAAATGGACAAGAGCTTGCAACAACACAAAGCTGTTGATAGGTTGAATCAGTTGGTTGAACCAACTACTTGTAGTTAACCAAATATTAGCCAGTGACCAAAATCTTAGTCTAACAAGTTTGAGTGGTGCGTTAATCGCAGGTTTAAAAAAGAAAAGCATTTTATTGTTTACAGGATGTTTATTCATTTGTGGGATAATTTTCTGAGAGTAAATGACAACCTAAAGAAGGTGAAATTCTTTGCAGGTGGGTGGATAATGATGCACATAGAGGACAGAGAAAACCAAAAATTTAATAAATGCATAAGTAGAACTAAGACATACTTAAGAGAACAACAGGAAGAATGACAGGAGGAAATACAGGCACAAGCAACGGAGGAAGTTACATTTTCAAGTTAGAAACCCAGATGTAGTAATTATGCCACAGCATAAGTGCCATTTTGTCAGGAAGCAGTTGTAATTTTGTATTACACTCAACATTCCCTCAGCTAAATTAATGACTGGTTTATTCTCACCACTTAAAATTTTTGCCTGCATTTATTCAAGAAACAACACAGAATTTATCAGTCATATATGGTAAAACCATTCAGAGCACGTAACTTTTGTTTCACAAAAAGAAATCCATATTTATCACACCTCTTCACTTGTATATGGATGTAGAATATTTCTTGTATATGGTCACTCACAGTGCAATGTCCCAGAGCATGTGTTCCGACAAAGAGCAATCATTTCAAATGCCCTCTTAAAGAATGACCTAGACCTGGAAGCTGAACGCCTTTGTAGCTGGTGTTCTTACAAGACCGAAAGCCCTGAGGACCATGGTGCAGTTCAAAGAGGTCTCTGCGAAAGCCACTATTCAGGCTGAAGCAGCAGATATTAACATTCCTCATGTTATTTGAGAAGTACCTGCTGTTCCACATCAGTGCCTGAAGACTATCAGTCAGTGAGTCTGGAGGAGCATTACAAATGCAAACTGTACTTCATCATTTTTGATGCTTATGTACAGAAGCTCCAGAAGTGATATAAAAGGAAGAGGCGCCTAAGTAAAATCAAAACAGACAATACACACCCTGACAAATTTGTTGCTGGATGAGAAAGCTGTTAAGTTGCACTTTGTTTCATGTAGGTTTTCTGAATTTTTAGATGAGAAGTAGTTGCTGACTGAAATACAGGGGCTTTACTTAAGGGTATATACTCTCCCAGAGGAGCTCAGCTTTTACAGACAGTATTCAAAAAGCATGGACTCTGGTTGATTTTCAATCACTATTGCAATTCATGAGAATATACACTCTTCCAGTGTCAGCAGCCCTTGTAAAAAGGCTGTTTGCTGATAAAGAACAGGGTCTGACCACGAACAATGAAACTGCAGCAGTGTGAAATGCTTAAAGTTTGCAGAATGCAAGCTGCATGACTGCTCCTGAGAAGATAATTTTCATTTGTAATTTATGACAGTATTTAATATTTAACATAAGTTGATATAATGTTTAGTATAGCAAGAACTAAATCATCTTGGAGTAAATTTCAATTTCCATTTGGAGCCTAGTCGCTATGTACTTAGGAACTATCCTTTCTTTTAACGTTTTCTGTCCTTTTTCAAGCAGTGAAGTTTTAGTGAAAGAAATGATGAGGTGAAGTAGCTCATAACTAACACAAGACAGGCATGACAAATAAAATGTGGCATGGCATGGGTTAACCTACGTCTTTAACTAATTGCTTAGTAACAAAATGGTAACACATTTAACAAAAATCAGACCCTAGATTATCCCTCATGGTACACATCTACAGTATATATGATAAATTATCCAGTGTGTAGAGTTGAAGGGAGTCTGGCTTCAGTACATTTATTATTTTATTTTCCTGAACATTCTTTGAGGGTCACAGTAGACCTGGATCTTGACACTTTCTTGACTGTGGTTCTATTTTTTTATTACACCTGGCTCCTGACAGTGTCACAACAAAAAGGACACGATTTATCACATAACAGGTACCCCTTTCAGCTGCCCACCTGCGTTCTTTTTGATTTTCTCTCCCCTAAACATGTTAAACTGAGAAATTTCAGCTAGATCAATAGAAATAAAGAAGTAGGTGGCTCTGAGGTCATTTTACCAGGGAATGGAGGTTTCTGCAGTTTTAATGGTACGTTCAGCCTCCGGAAAGGCAGATGGATTAATTCTCAACATTGCACGCTCACCCATTCTGCTATAAAACACAACCCATTGTTTTCTGAAAGGACAAAAGATGATGAGTTTACGCTGTGATGGATTAAACAGATTAAACAGCGTTACTATTCACATACAAAGCTGGCAGCATCTAAAACACTATCCTGTAAACCACTGTAAAGTCGAGGCCGGTGGGGCTGTACAGTTTAGCGTTTAAGCATCATCATTGTAATGCATGCATTTGCAAGTCACATCACAGGATGTGCTATGTCACCTTAGGCAAAAAACTCAAAAATGGCATGCTCCAACTTTTTCCTGTTTGGATATATAGTGAAAAGTTGTGCGGTTCTCTCCATCATAAATCTGCAGCACAAGTCTGGCTGATAGAACGTGGTTAGGATTCACAGTTTGTGGAAAGTGAGCGACGTGTGTTTCCCTTTGGTGTAATAATTGTCCCTGCACAGTTCCAGCATGAACCAAGTATTAAACCTCATCATAATTACGCAAAAGGTCTCTAATGATCTCTAGCTTTTAGTACTAACAGACTCTAAAGAATCACTTTAAATGAACCCCCCAGCCTAGCAACATTAATACTTTAAACAACCCATGATGCAACATTCTTTGAAACATACTGTGAGACCCAGGTAGTCTGTGCATTAAAGGTTCGGTGTGTAATATTTTGTGGCAGTTAGTGGTGAAGTTGCCAACTGCAACCAACTGAAAACCCCTCGCCTCCAGAATAGCCTTCCAAATAGATCTATTCAAGTCCTCCAGTGAAAGTGCTGGTGTTTTTTTTTTTTTTTTATATATCACAATATATTTTGCAATAAAATAATGATTGCTGCACAATTCTCCTCCAATGTCATGAAGTCTCAATAACCAGGTAGCCAACCATTATCATATTCCCCAAACACCACAGTTATATTTTTCCTTTTTGATAATTTTTACTCTTTTCTCTGAGTCATTGTGGAGCACTTACTATTCTTGTGACTCATGGATTTCTTCCCCTGATTTTGTCTCCAATCCCCCCATTTCCTCTCTGTATGTATGAGTGATGGAGTGAGTGTTGTGACGAGGGTCCACTCAGCAGGTGTGTAGTCTTGGCTCTGTTAATAATGGGACTAACGGGCATCAGCCGAAATGAGCTTTTAATGGGCTCTATCTACCTGGGGCTACAAAGGCAGAGGTTGGGGTGTAGGAGTGGGAACTTAGGAGACTGGAGGGGGGTAGAAAGATGGAATTAGAAGAAGAAAAGACACTGAAAGGTCAAGAAAGATGAAAGGCAAATTCTTGTTATATTTGAGGAATAATTCAAGAAAGAATTGATTATTGCTTGAGGGAATTGGTATCATGTTGTACTCTGCTGGAATAAGTCTGCTATTGGGTGAATATTTCAGTTGACATTCTTCTCGGTTCTCCTTTCTACTTGTTATTATTTTCAAAACCCTAATATGTGGAAGAACATCCTCTATGCTAGTAACTGCAGGCTGTAAATGAAGAAGTTTGACCAAAGTACATGTCTCTATGTGGAGTTATGGTTGGTATTTAGCCATTTTGAAAACACAGCTCACTTCTGAAACCGTAGCCATATCCGAGTTGAGTGTGATTTGAAAAAATGCAAACTACCTGAACAGCCCCGAGAGTATTTTTTCATACTGTATATAAAGAGGGATGATTTGACAGTACACTAGACTGGAAACCAAAACATTCTGGTAGCATAAACTCCATCCCTCATATTTACATAAATAAACACTGTTATGTTTATTCTTCGTAGTTTTTCTCGGTTCAACTGGACTGGTTTCGTTCTTTTGAAAACGTTTACATCATTAGAACTGAAGATCTAACTGATCCTTTTAATAATGTCCCCAGTGAATCTCATGAAAACACATCCCTGTTGGATTTGTCTATTTAAACAAAACATATATGTCCCATACACATACTAAGTAATATGCTGCTAATGAAGCACGCAATAAATACAAATTATTATATCCTTTTTTTTCTTGGTAAAATCCCTCATTGAGATTGAAATAAATTTTCTGGCAACTCTACACTTACATTAAATAAGGAGACAAACATAACAGATAATCAAAAGTTTGACTAAGCCGTTTAAATCGTTCTTCTGTTGTACCATGCTGTAATGAAGAGCCTTGTGCACCATGGGATTTCTGCATGGTTTGGCAACTTGACAGTCCAGTTAAAGACTCAAATGAATAGACTAGTACAGACAGCCATTGGGACATCAACACTCTCAGACTTCAAGATATTCAACAAACATAATCAGACAAGAACAAACTATCATCTCAGATCCAACTCATGGTCTTTATTCTGAATATCAACCCCCCCCACCTTCAGGCAGATGGTAGAGTCCCTTTAAACATGTACAACTGGTTTAAAAACACTTTTGCACTATTGCAGTTTATTGCTCTTTGTCTCAATATTATTGTATCATTTGTGCATTTTTGGAACATGCAGCTGAAAGATGTATGTATTGAATGTATTGTGTTTTGTAGCACTTGTTCAGTGTTTATTTAACTATTCAATTACTGTTTTTTTGCATTGCAAATACTGTCCAAGGCAAATTTAATATGTTAATACAGCATGATTAAAAATATATATATTTTTTATCATCAGTTACTTTATCCTAATTATTTTAGCATGGTCTTTATTAAAAAAAAAAAAGAATCCACTTGCTGTAAGTCCAGGCAGGCTGGGTACTGTGAATCATGGTACCAAACTGCGACACCACAGCAGATTTATGTTCACACTGTACATTTTTGATTTAGTCTTCAAATACTGGTTTTATGTCAGCAGGTTCTCCAAGTATGATATAAATGATCAATATTAGCTGTAAATCATTTTGACTCTGACCTGTTTCCAACATATTTACTTGATTTGGGACTTATTAAAATGCTGAAGAAATCCCTTGACTATTTAATAACAAGAAATTGTGACATTCTCTCTTTCCAGAGGTTGCTTCTGTGTCATATACATCTTTTAATGAGATCTATCCACCATGTGTACTATTTAGTTTTTATTTCAGCACTTACGCTTCCATGTTTATTTCCTGTGATTGCTAAAATACCTTTGGACAACCACCAGAGACAAGCCACACAATTAATTTCAATAAAGGATTTACAGGGCGGTTAAGTTCTAAGTGTTAATGGTATCAAATAAAATAGATGTATTTATATATTTTAGGTTCAACTATGTTCATGTTAACGGCAATGAAATTGTGTTGTCACTTCAATGTTCTTTACTTCAACATAGTTCTAAGTGATATAATTACTATAATACTATAATTACATGCATTGCATGTGTGACTACATTAACAATTTAATTAATTAGGATTAGGGGTCATCAGAGAGATGGGGAAAAAAACAAAACAAAACTTCTAGGTTATGCTGATTGATGTGTCACCTGCCTGGCTGACAGAGCACAAGACATGCTTGGAACTGTAAACAGACACTTGATTGATATCAGTCCATTGTGCTGTACAGGGTTAGGGTTGAATTTCTTCTTCAGGGTGCTGTGGCATCATTATTCATTCCTATATGGGTGCAGCTGTCTCTCAAGGTGCAGCACCAAATGATTAAAGGCCCCTGGGTTGAGCCATTTGCAAGAGTTTTGAACCCAGAGTTGTATTAAAGTAAATATTGATGCTGTGACAATGCAGTGTTGTCTGTGGGTGATGCTTAATCTGTTCATACCTGGTTAAGGCAGATAATAAAGATTATTGACTGTAATGGATAGATTGACAACTTTATTAATCACACAGTGAAAATGTATCTGGTCCCCCTGCTCTTTTTCTTTCTTCTCAGACTGTCGTGATATCTTATTGCCTATGATGCTGCGGGAGCTGAGCGGGGCATTAGCCAGTATGGCTGATGACCCTCATAATGATAGAAGAAATAGCCTGGAGCTGCTCAACAACATCCTGGAGGTCCTCAGCAGGGACAATGTGGTAAGACATCTAGCAACATTGTGCAGTGTGAAGACTTTTTTTTTTTAAACATCCATTAAAATCTTCACGGGTGATTTATCCAAAGTAGACAGGTGTTAAATGCCACACTGTGTCAGGAATAAAATGGCATCCATCTGCTTAGATCACATTTTGATGGATTTAGGGGTAATGTACTACATTCCATTAACGTTAACATTAATTTCAGCATAGGTGTTAGTCACATAGTCAGTAGTAAGGAGGATAGGGCAGTGACTGTAAACCATGACATCCCCATCTCAACTCCTGGCCTAAGTGACCTTTATTGAATATATTCCCCACCTCTCTGCACATGTCTCCATTCTACTGTCTAGTTATTAATGGAGGCACAAAAAGAATGCTGGTTTACAGCCTGGTCTGTGTCATACCATATATCATGAAAAATACCAGCACATATTGAATGCAAGACTGGATATGGTCATCTATACAAATAGCTTCCACAAACCCCTGCCATCATCTTAACGGTATCTTTATGAATAAAATGTATTTACTATATACATTTTAGCAATGTCCCACATGTGTGATGTCAATACGGGCAAAAAACGGTGGGTATCATAAACATTGTATGAGTAACACAAATGAGAGACGTTTCTTAGACTCTTGATTTACATAGTACCTCTCACATGTGTTGAGATTAAAAGAATTTCCCCATGTTATGCATCAGAGGAAGAAGTTGAAACAGCTCCGGGCCACCCCACTGCAACACGTCTCCTCCAGAGTCCAGTAAATAGCCTTAAGCGGTTTTGTCCTCAGCCATCCACTCAGGCGATGAAGGAGGGCCGTGCCAATTGGAATCTAATTGATTTTGTTTCACACATGTTACAGTATGTTAGTCTGGTGAAAGAAAATCCTGTAAGCCCCTGAACTAAACACCTTTAGCACACACATACACACACAACAAACGCATCACTGACATCCAACTGAGGGCTTTTTAATTGCTGCAAGTTGTTGACAGTCTGCTGTTTCTTTGAAGCGAAGGTAAGGCTGTATTTATTTGGATAGAACTAATGAAGCGTATGCCAACAGAAGGGAGATAGCAAGAGAAGAGACACATAATGAATGAAGTCGAGTGAATATGATTACACGAATTTGCGTCGGTTTTTGAAAAAAATGAAAGCCGGTAGTGGCAGAGTGTCAAATGGAAAGGACAGGTACAAAGACAGTTATGTACATCCTTCAAAACAGTGAGGCATCACTGATAAAAACCATCTATGTTGCGGTCAAACAGATGAAATTCTGCTCCATGGCTGCATATTAAAATATGGTATTTAAATAAACTCGCACACACATCCACACATACATCCCAGCTATGGGATTTATTTCTGACTCTAAATGCAATCTAATTCATGTAATTCATTTAATACATGTATACACACATTCAAATAGGAAATGGTATGTGAGGTAACACAAATGCATAGATGCACACACTTCACAGCTGTTTGTCATTCACTATTATGTCCTGTGGCTGTGAGTCAGTACATCTAATGTTGTTTAATCGTGCCTGCCTGATTCTTATCAGGCACTTCAAGTCATCCGCCACCAAGCACACACACACACACACATACACACAGAGCAACATATACACGCAAAGACAGAGCAAAACGTGGTTTGTTTGAAACTCTGAACTAGAGGCCTTTTTACCTACTTCTGCTATTTTTGGCTTTTCCCCGTTCATTTTTCTGCTTTGCTGATCAGCTCATACAAGGACATGCACAAGCAGAACACACATATGTATTCAGGTCAGATTATTCTAATGATGTCATACACACACATGCACAGATGTAGCTTGCAGCATTGTTGTTAAGGTGTGTTTGGCTAAGGCAGATGCTTGTCCACTGAGTAACTTCCCCCAGGTAAGTCTGAGTCAGCTGCCAGTGACCATCTTGTGTATGTGTGTGCATTTTTGCCCATATGTTTGTGTGTTTCTGCCTGTGGAGCCTTGACTCTCACTGTAGAGCTGTGTATTTGGCATATGCATGGATGGCTTTGAGAGAGGCCTTTGTCCTACTTTTATGTGAGTATCATCAGTCAGATGGCAGTGCAATAGGTTAAATACCTTTCATATCAAAAATATTTTACACAACTTAGAATAGTATTTGAAGTCCATTTATCACCATACATTAATACTTGGATGAAACAAATAATTAAAAAAAAAGTTTAAATAGCCTGGATTATTCTATTCAGGGTAATTAACAGTGTTCTGTAGGAATAAGGCTGCTATTGGCCAACAGTTTCAGTTGGCATAATTTACCCCTTCAGGTGTCTGCACATTTTAAAAATCACCCTTGCTACATGAAACGGCAACATTTCCAGCCACTGCTTAGTGAAAAAGGCAAGTTTGATTAAAATTTTGACTGTGCAATAAGGAAGACCGGCTTGTTTATTTGGGACGCCTTATTTAGTGCACATGTATCATTTTAATGTTAGAGTTCAGCCCCATCTCACAAATGTTCCACTATTACAATCCCTCCCCTTGACAGTCTTTTGCAAACACACCGTTATTATGTCCTTGGCCCAGCACTGCCCAAGATGATTGCGATTAGTTTAATGAAATCCAAAATGCCAGAGAGTATTTTTTTGCCCTATTCTAGAATGATAATGAGTTCAGTCTGACCTTAGCCCAATTTCAAAATGAAAGGTATTTCTCGTTAAATACACCAAAATTTATCAGTATTCCTTGTGATCATTCCTTTATTTCTAGTTCTTCTATTAAATTATTAGAAAAGGCTGTTATGATACACATGTAAAATGATTCCATATTTCCTGCCTGCAGTTTCATGTAACATACTGTATTTATAAACTGTGGAAATGATATGAATGTATAATTTTTCTTGGTCAAACTAAAAAGCAAGGGAGGAGGCATACGGTCACAAGAAGAAACATGAAACTCTGCCTTATCTGAAATGTTACTCTCAGGGTTACCTGTAAAGGGTATGAATTACACAGTAGACTGCAGTCTGTTATAAGAGGCACAGTGATATGGGGGGCTCACATAAACAGCTCCAACATCAGCTGAATGGACATTTCTGTGTTTAGTAACATGAGTGATTTTAGAGTTGTTTCCACTTTTATGCCTGGGTTAAAATTCATGTTTGTGTTTAATTCTGTTTTCGGTAAGTATGGAAAGTGTATTACTTTTAAACTGGTGTAAATGATACGTTAAATTATCATAGTCATTGATGTTAATGTACCGTTCAAGAATGGCTGTGGAGATACAATACATATAATGTCGTCATCTATAGAATATAGACTGACTTCCCAACTCTGAGTGACTTAGCGTCCTTGAATACGAAACAGGTCCCCTTTGTTTCCCTCAGGGCTGATGAAGGAAAAGAAACATGATAGAAAAGTATCTTCAAAGGGATGGATCAGATGGAAAAAGTTCAAATGTCAACAGATTTGCAGTTTAAATGTCCTGACTGAACATGATTAACTGATTATTCTTTCAGGGCTTGACTTCTCAAAGGTGAACACACTTTCACATTCAGAAAAATAATCACTTTCTTCTTTCATTGGTCTGCCATCCATCCATTTGGCACCGCAATTAAACTTGGTATTATGTGAGTGAACATATTCTCTTCACAGTGAGGAGAGAGTTAATGCAAAGGGGAAATGGCTATAAAGGAAACCTGAATAGTCTCAGTAGCGCAGTTGAGACAAGTTCCCTGGAAGCAATGTCAAGAGTTATGACTGAGTTAACGCTACTCACACAAATTCTGCATCTGTCTTTGTTTAAAGTTGAAGAAACCTGTCTGCTTACCACTGTTTTTCTCCATTCCTCTCTGTTAGTGTCTTTTTTTGATCTTGTTCTATGTGTGTGTGTGTGTGTGTGTGTGTGTGTGTGTGTGTGTGTGTGTTTTTTGTTAGGGGGGCACGTTTCAGCATATCCAGGACATTGTAGTGTCTCTGCTGTCCATCATCAACCGGACAGTCATCACAATGGGTAGAGAGCACGCCCTCATTGTAAGTACACACCCCGCATAGGCGTGTTTTTCTCGGACAGATGAGTCTGTCTTTGCAGACTCTTGTGTCTTTTTCTCCTTGATTGTACTCACAAATATTGAAAGTGAAAGTAGTTAGATGCAGTTCTATCCACCTCTGTTTAGTACATCCTGAGGCACAAAATATGTTAACAACAGCATATTTTGTTTAAAATGCCCACTTTTATTGTACACACAAGAGGAAGATCAAAAGGAAAGGAACATCTTGGGAGCTCACACACTGTTATGAGATGGCTTATAAAATGCAAGAATAGGGCATTTTGGATATGGATTGGTTAATTAGTAAGTGTGGTGTCATCCAGAATTATAATTGGTGGCAATGTGTCAGCCAGAAGCGGCTGAAGTAGGCTCTTGTGAGATTAGTGGTTGGTTAAATTCTACACTGCTGCGAAGTAAGCACTGTGGAAACTGTGTGTAAAATGATGCTGTGGGTTTTGTTTGTAACAGGGACACAAGATTTGTACCGATTTTAGAGTTTTGATTTCTGAAACAGCATTTTTTAAAATTTTATTTATTTTTACTATTACCGTTTTGTCTGTTATTTGTGGTATGATTTATAAAGATATTTTTTGATGTGTAAACTTCATAATGCTCTTTGGATGCCTTATGAAACTGTTGATATTCTGTGCTACATTACATGAAAGCTGATGGCCTTAACATATTGCATGTCAAAGTGCATTGTTCTGCATACTTTGCATGTTTTGAAATTAGGGAGAAGTCCATAAATTTATCTTCACTGTATGAACTCAGAATTTGGTTGTGACTTTAGCGACACTGATACGTTTAAGTGATATGAATGCAGGCCAATAAAAAACAGAGAACAGGTCACTTAGTCTACCCCTAGTTTGCACTGTTTCACATTTGGGTTTATAGAACAGTATCTGTATATTTATAGGACTAACCTCTTGTGTTTCAGTAAGTATACTTAATACTGTATGTGGACGCCACGTCTGCTTGTTTGGCATGTACAGTATTTGTATGTGAGCAAAAATCCTCGAAACAAAATCAGGCTCAGAACACCACACTACCATTTTGGATGGTAATAAAGGAGAGAATCAGTCACTCTGTCACTCAGCGTTGACAGTATTTTCAATTATCTGACATAAACTGTCAGTCTTTGATCAGCTGCCTATCAAATTGTCTCTTAATGTATTCTTAATACAAACTCAGCTCTCCAAAACCCTGATATCCATCCAGCGAGCTGTCTTTGTACTCCACGAGCTCATCTGTCTGTTTTCCACTCTCAGGGCTTCGGCTGTTGCTACATTCAACTTTTGGTTGTCAAGCCATCAGGTATTGCGGTATATATTCCTCGGATTTTTAAAGTCATTCCTATTCCCCAGCTTATTGCTGTATTTAGCCAAATGGGATTGTAAAGATTCATTCCCAGCTGTAGCCATGAATCCATCTTGGCATAAATCCGTTCATACATCTGTCCATCTGTCTAGACAACCACTCAGCCAAGTGACAAACACTGGGTCGTCTGTCATCCACAGCGTCCATGCTTGATCACTCAGACAGAATTGTTATTACATACCATTGTCCTCACTTTCAGTCAAAAGTTAATCGCAAATTACAGTAGCTGCTAAAGTCTGGCTCCAACAGACAGCTTCTCTCATCCTCTTCCCTTCCTGTGTTTCCTGCATTTGCATATGGTCCCCGGGTGTTTTTTTTTTCAGAGCTGTAGGCTCTCAGCTGTAGAAAACGTGCCATTTACAGGGATGCTGCATGGAAAAATATCCCTCCTTTCACGAGACTTATACATGCTGTACACCTGGAGGAAACTGATACTTTACTGTAGAACCGTTGGGGCCCACGGTATGCTTAAACATAATCCACACCTACAGTGTATGAATGTGTTGCCCAGAACTGCTGTTTGTTCCAAAGCTTAGAGCCACCAGAAACACTTTTTGCGGAGTTTCTTAACACGTGCCTTGGTACTGGTACGGCCAGAGGAGGAGGCTGGCATGGGTTTGGTCAGTGTCGGTGCAGGCACATCATACTCTCCTTCCAGCGCCTCCATAACCCCCTGGAAACGTCCCTCCTGCTGCCGGAAATCATGCTCCACACTGAGGAGGAGACAAAGAGTGAGCCGTTAAAAGGGATGAAGACAGGGATATGGGAAAGGCAGTGGAAGTATAATTTAAAGGTTATAGCAGAGTCAAATCCAGTCAAATTTATTTATATAGCTCATTTTTCACAAAAAGAGATTAGATGTTGGAGAAGAGGGAGAAGGGTAGAGGCGGGGAAGAGAGATGTGAGGACAAGAAGTGAGCGAAAGAGAGATTAGAGACAAAAGAAACTGAGGGAAAGGTAAGGAGTTTAGAGGAACTGAAATGTAGTCACAAAATGCTGACAGGTATTTAAAGAGAAGTTTTATTTGTGCCTAATGTAGTTTATGTGGAGATTCAAAGTTGTGTTTTGCTCATATCAGATACTACTGCGCCATCACATGTACTTTCACATAGGACTCAGCACTCGTTTCACGTCCATAGTATTCTTTTACACTTCATGCACCAGTAGATCACAGACTGTTGGGATGAAGGAAGTGGGAGGAGAATGAAAAAGAGCAGGACAGGAGAGCATTTGCAAAATGGAGGAGGTAAAGGAAGGAGCAAGGGAGGAACTTTTTTTTTCTCCTCTGATGTGTTCAAAGCAGCCCCTCTTGACTTTCTTTTTCTATGGTTCCCTCCCTGCCCCCCTCCCCATCTCTCCCACACTCCTTTTCTCACCATTCCTCTGAAGTGCCCACTGCTGCAAGTCATAGTGTAGTAGACTTTTGAGTTCCCTTTTCCTTTGTTAACTGTGTGTGTTTTATATGTGTGATACGATGTGTGTGTGTCTGTGCTGAGTGGATTATAGGGGTGGAGCTGCATGGGGCCTAGCATCTGGAGTTAATGAGCCACGTGATGAGGCAAGGAGAGCAAAAACAACTACACACTCTACCATCCTCTAGCATCCCAATGTCTCAACACACACTCACATACACATCTACAAATACATATGTGCTGCCTTGACATTAAACGCATGATGCTTCCACAACACAGCAGAGTGAGGGGGGAAAACAGCATTCTGGGACCTATAAGAAATAGGGGAGGCGAGGAAGTGACTCATATAGGAGATGGATGGGTGGATAAGAATGGCAAGCTTTAATAAAGCAGGGCAGAGAGGTCACTGAGAATAAAGGAGAAACCCAAAAACGAAGGGAAGTTAAAGGAGAAGAGGATGAGTGTCACAAGAGACATGGAGAAAGGAGAGCAGAAAGGTCTTGGCTCTGTAAGAAAGAGCAGTTGGTTGGAGGCAGTGAGAGAGCGGGTGAAGAGAGGAAAGTAAAAGCTCTGGTGGGCACAGAGGAAAAGAGATGGCTGCCATGAATAAATGATAAAGGAAAAGTACCTTGACTACACATACACACAGATAGATCTCGTTCACACACACTCATAAATACATATATATGAAGATAAAGTGGTGCACCTGTCCTACATTCGGTCAATTTACAGTCCGTCTTGTTTTAAAACTGAGGAGTTTTCTTTTTCCGCTCTCTTTTTTTTTACACACACACTCTGCTGTTTCATCCTCCCCCTTTTAAATACTGTCTTACTACCTCTCTTTCCTCTGTCCTCGTATCTTACTCCGCACTCTTGTTTATGGTATTACGGCACAGTGGAAAAAAAATGCTGCTGTTTTTAATTCTTTCGGCAAGCTGTCATCTTCATCATCTTTGCAGCAGCTATCTTTCTGAGAGCCTGTTAAAATTTGTGTCTTTGACTTAAGGGTACAGAAATGGTTAACGGGTGAACAATTAGGGTTTTGCCAGTAAGGAGATATTATAAGATTATGTAATCCCTTACTCTGCACACACTGGTATGTATATGTCTGTAACAATGTGTGTGTGTGTGCGTCTGTGTCTGGGTTGTTTGAGCTTTGGGAGTAGAACAGGGGGCTGTCAAAAGTTTCTCTCCCACTTGTCTCTCATCATACAGATTAATTAGTGCTGACAATGGCAAAACAACTTCAGGCAGCCAGCCCACATCAAAACCTCTTTTTTTTGCCACAAATCATTAGGATGGATGTTGTAGTCCCATGCGTAATCTATCCCATGCTTCTGTGTCTTTCTTCCCTTATCTGCCACCCTCTTTTCTTCAGTATGCTCTCTTGGAGGGTTTGATAAGTCTGTTACTGTCCAGTCGAATGAAGATGTTTTTTGCATTGGTCAGTTTTTGTGGCAAGCTTTTTTTTTTGACCTGTGTGTAATTTACCATGAATAAATACACTGATGTGTGGAGAAGAATGATTAAGAAGCAGATTCTGCATATTTTTTCAGTGTGAAATGTGCTGTATTCATTTATTTATCTGTGGGGGTGAATCAGCGTGTGCATGCATAAATGGCTGCACATTTGTTTTTGATAAAGACATATCCTTTTTTGCCAAATAAATTAGCATTGGTACATAATAATATTTGTAATGCAAACAAAGGAAAGGTGGAGCAGGAAACAAAATATTGAGCAGGTGACAGTGATGTGTGTAGTGAAATACCCTCGTACTCTGTGGAAAAAGGGTAGCATTAGGCCTTTAGAATGTTTCAAAGACATCTGAAATGCTCTAAATGGAATGTCTTGGAAAAATAGTCCCAACAAGTGTACAAACTTTTATTTTTTTTTCTCTTTAATAAATGGGACAAAATGAGAGGTTTCACACTTAAATTGCAGGCTAGGTTTGTCAAACATTGTTTTTTTCATTGCCAAAACAGAGCCTTTTTCCTTCACACTGTAATGTACAACAACTTTGTGTAGGTTTATGTCACATCTGTGTGGTTGACACGTGATTCCATTGGAACCTGTCCCTTTTCCTTGGTGTTCATTACAACATACTGGTCTAAGTATCCTGCTGTGCTAATTATGATCAAAGGGCAGAGAAAGTGGGATGAGGAGGAAAGAATTGTGGAATTGGATGCAAAGTCACTTTGAAATGAAATGACACGAGGACAGAAACTTATGCAGATGTGAGGATGCCAGGAGGTGAGCATCACTGTGAACAGGAGAAAAGTGGAAAGATAAAAGTCCCGTAAAATGTGTCTTTATTCCTTGTGGCTGGTAGAGAGAATTGTATATCACTGTAAATGAGTAGAAATGGCTTCAAGTTGCAGGTGGGTTGGGCACATTGAAACAAGTAAAGACAGTCACTGGAAAATTGTGCAATGAGTATTTACAGTATTTTTCTACTTTTAGTATTATCAAGGGAGCAAATCCTCATTTTTAAATTGTGTGCAGAGCAGAGAAAACGTCTTGAGGCTCATTTTGGGTTGGAATGGAGCACAGGTGATTGTTATTGGCAGGTGCAATGAGGCAAATATGTGCAGAGGAAAGCAATCTGATTTACATAATGAAAAGATGAAAATAAGAGAAGGATAGGGTAGAGGTGATGGGAGGATTAAACTATAGCATCTGGTATCAGATTGTGAGGGCGCGGCTCTCTCAATTGCATTGGATCTATGAAAGCAATTACTTATTTAGGTCACACGCACACAAGGGACGACTGGAACAGGAAACAGATCATTTAGGTGCTGAATTAATTTGCTTGTTTGCACAGAACATTCTTTTATGTGTAAATAACATTCTTGGAGAGATTGTATTCATTTCAATATTGATGAGGGGATCATTCTTAGTCTTGTCCCTCATAGTATAGAGATATAGTCTGAGTGAGTACTGTAGGACAATTATCAAAGCTGGAGGAAAGGGCAGAGACAGCAGGGTACCTTGAAGAAAGTGTAAAAAAAAAAAGGATATGCTGAATAAGTGATAATGCATGGAAAGAAAAAGGAAAACAAAACGTTTTCAAAGCTACTCATATAGCTTTTTACTGAGGCTATTTCTTACGCTCCAGGAAATTATAAGAGTCAGAAGTGGGTTATGTAATGCAGGAGACTCATTATCTTGATCAGGTTACCTGTAGATGATGCAGGCTGTCTTTTGGCAGGTGGGGCAGTTGTTAATGTCCTGACCAGTTCTGTATGAGCTGCGACTGTAGAAAACAACACATGTAAAACATTCGCTCACACTCAAGTCACGTTTATTTCAACACCTGTGCATCTTTGTAGTCTTACTATGCACCACTGCCACCACTGTGGCTTTTTTTTTTTTGACTGAAGTCTCTCTTTGGCTGCTGGGGTACACTTACTGAATTCAACATCAGTTGTGTTCTCAGGGGGTTGTGAAAAGGCACACAATAGTTGGGAGGTTTAGTGCATGTGATGTACAGGACTATCTAGGACATCGCTTCTGTAGTCCTAGTGGAATACAAACTGCAAATTTAGCATATCAGGCTAGTGAAAATAATAATTTGCATCGGTTCTACTTCATAGTCAAGTATTGCATGAAGCAAATAATGTCATCAGGGTTCAGTTAAAATGATCTCATTGTCTTTCATAAAACTGTAACACAAGCAAACAGTTACTGAGGTTGACCACGATAAAGACAGTGCAAAAGTGTTGGAAAATGAAGACAAGCTCATGCTGAATGCCATGTAATTAAAACGCTTCATTTTGCCAAGATATTTTGGCTGCCCCTCTTCTGAACTGTGCAGAGAAGGGAGTCGCTGATTCATGTTGATAAAATAGACATTTTAATTACATGGGGAGAGACCATGTGACTGGCATCAGTCCCCCCTCCCACTCTTTATCAAACACAAAAACAGCAGCAAGAAGAGACAAGTATTTGCTTCAGGAGAGGAAAAGAAAACAAGGAGCTGAGCACAGCACCAACCTTTTAGCTCAGCCGACACGTTTATCACAGCGGCCCACTTAAGAGTACTTTCATTTCTGGCACTGCATCAGATATATGCAGTCCCTCTTCCTGGTTCTCTCACTCTTTTTCTCCTTTTTATGTCTTATTCTCTATCTTTTTGTTTTCTCCTTTCTCTCTTTCCATTCCTTTTTTTGCCATTTGGACC
>JAPQRQ010000002.1:21332948-21371404 GCA_037367365.1 Apogon talboti
GAGAGAGAGAGAGAGAGAGAGAGAGAGAGAGAGGGCGGATAGGGGAATCCATATCCTGTCAAGTCCCATGATGCATTTCTGGCATTGGCTTATAGATATAATTAGTTATTTGTATGTGTGAATGTGAGCTCAATCTCTGTGGTTGGTCCACTGTTTCTATGTGTTCTGCTGAGAATATAGTAACATTTGGCTTGGACTCGAGTTACAGTTAGCAAACAAACAGAGTTTAGTTCAAACATATTTTTAAGCATTACATTTGCATTAATGAATGCCTCAGTGTAATCTTTAATTTCAACAAAAGTAAAGCTACGGTTACTGCAGGTCATGAATGCAAATATAACTTCAAATTAAGTTGTGATTGTCACTTTTATGGGTTTAAATTATTCTCATGTAACTTTAAGTTGATATATACAGTTACTTTAGGTCTCTATACTGCAAATTATTTTGTTCTTACCAAGATTAAAAAAAAAAACAAAAAAAAAACTTAGATAATTTATCTTGAGCGTTAATTTCTTATTTTAAGTGTTCATTCATCTGTAGACATGCTTATGTCTTGATTTAACAAACTTAATTCAAGAATCAAATGAAATTATCTTGCTGCATGGACAGATAATTTCACTTGTTTTGAGTTCCTTTTTCCTCAGATTTAGTGTTTTTATCTTGTTTTTAGACACCTCTTTTTTCAGATTGTTTTACATGAACTCAATATGATTGTGATAGTAAAATCATTCAGAATTCCCTTTGTCCTTATATCTACCATGACATTCTACAACCACAACTCTGCTCAAATTCAGACAGCTGCTTGTTATTACAAACCCACAAAAAAGTGAAAGGAATGGCTTCTATCTAAAGTTTCTTTTTGTACAGAAAGTAAAGACTGCAGTCTTCTACAATATAAACTTTTAAACATATCTTGGCCAGAGTTTCGATCCAGTAATGACAAAATATTTATTATACAGCACTTCATTGATTTGTGAGAACATTTATTGATTTATAAAAACCTATTTCTTTTTAAAAACCTGCCTTTTACTGTATGATACTGTATAGATGTCTCCTTCCGCACTTATCTTTCTACCTGTTACCTTTAGCTGAATTTAGATCAGATCAGTTCAGGCAGAGACATAGAAGATGGATGGAGAGAAGAGGAAGAATCTCACTTGAGACAAAATGACAAATAGACATAGAGAGCAGGGAAGATTTAGTCAAACAAATAAGGAGATGAATGTGTCAGCTGACGTAGAAAAGCAGAGGACTGGAGTTGTTGATTTACACTGTCAACAGCGTCTGTATTTTCAAAACCAGCTGAGCAGAAAAATGTGTTTTCCAGACAGAGTATCATAGGACTGTGACTGAGGTGGTTGAAAGTGAGAAGTAAGATAGGAGCAGAGGAAACAAGATAAAGTTGAGAAAGTGAGAACCTTTAACATCTATCCAGACAGAAGGAACGAACACCCTGAGAGTGCATCTATATACTGCACAAACAGAAAGAGGATCCTTAAATTAAAAACATGGGAAGCAATTCCTTTTCTGTTGTGTCAGCTTGTGCCCATGTGACTTTATTTTTCACCACAGTGGGAGAAAAGCACAAAAGTTTGTCATTTTCTTTACTCTGTCTGGGTCCATTGTTTCCATTGTTTATGTCCTTGTCAGTGTAATAAACATTATTGAGCAGCCAAACCTTTGTCACCACTTTGTTATGCATTGATATATCCATAAAAAACTAAGATCTACAACTGTGGAGGCATGAAAGAATTACTGTTTCATGTTGTGCACAAATTTTAGGGTATGTAAAGATACATGCATATAGTTTGTTATCATTAATGCGTTGTAAGGAGAATTTCATATTGCCCAACAGTGGCATCTAGTGGTGTGACGTATAAGTTGCATATTAAATTAATTGGATATCTGACTATATGTATGTTTATACGCATTTTTTGTCCAGGTACCTTTACAAATTGAGGGACCTTCATCTGGAGGGTGAAAACTATACAGAGGCAGCATACACACTGCTGCTCCACTCTCGTCTGCTCAAGGTAGGACACACGCACATTGAAAGTGATATTGTGAATGGGGCTGTTTAATGCTGGACTCCGTGTCCTGGTCCGCCTCATCACCGTCCATCTGCCACGACTGAGACAATTTTTTATGAGCTGATAAATGGCTTATACGTCTCCGGCCTCCAAATGATGAAGAGCCAAGGTTCATTTATGGCATAGCATTGGCCACTGTAACTGCATCACTGTAGTCTTTGTGCCGGTTTGTGTGCAACTGTCATTGCTCGCTTACGTTGGAGCGTGTGTAACTTCTTGCATCTCTTTTTCTTTTATGGTACAATAAAGGGCTCACAGAGAGGGACAGAGGAATGGGCACCTCTTTATGCTCTATCTCCCTCTCCCTGTCTAGTATTGTTACAGTGAGGCAGTTGAACTCTATTATGTTTTTTATAATCTCCATTCATCTCTAGAGTCAGCCCTGTCATACCCATTTTGTGTTAATGGAAAGACCACACTGTATCCAGTATCCTCTAATCCCCACTCTCCTAAGCAGATAGAATGGTTTCAATAATATTAGTTGCCTTTGAATATCATTCTGCACTTTTTTCTGTGTTTCAAAATTGATTTATGTGTAATTTATTTAACAGAAAATGAACTGTTGTATATTTTTTATGATAAATGTGCTGGCTGTTTTTGTGTGAATGCTGTTTAGGACTAATACTGATTTATTACAGCAAAGAAACTGTGCTTTAAGTTCTACACATCTTCTGCTACAACTTAGTGATGAATGGGACAGTAAAAAAAAATAGTCTGTCTGACTGTAACTTTTTCTTTTATTTAGCCTATAAAGAATTATTTTTATGTTTCCACACATATATTTCTATGTTGGCTTCTTCCCAGTGGTCAGATGAAATGTGTAGCCCTCAGTTTGAGTTCCACGGCTCCCAAACACAGCGGCAGCTCAAAGAGACGCTCTACGACACCATCATCGACTACTTTGACAAGGGCAAGGTCAGCATTGATTGCGATTACCTCGAGTTGTCTTCTACAAACAGTGCCTGTATCAACTCTTATGCAGGTTTAATGAGTGTTGACCACCTACAAACTTAGCCAGACACTGAAAGAAGTATTTTAGATGTAATTCTTTACACATCAGGTATTTGACATAACTGTTTTTTTTGCATATTTTGCTGAGTTTCTGCTGAAAAGTAAACAGATCAAAACACCTAGGGCAAAGTAACCTAAAATTTACTTCAGACTTGGCATAAGCGTAGTCTGAATCAGCATGCAGTGCACTTTATTCAGAAGTATCAACAGATTCAGGATCTTTTAAGCATCACACACTGTTGCAATTGTGAAGTCACAGTCTCCGTGTCGTATGCTAGTGTCACATCTATTTTGTATTCTGTGTGAGTGTTTTTTGTTCTCTGAAGCAGAGATAGAGACATTCACTCCATTCTCCAGAGACCTCGAAAGAGAGATTTTCACCAGATGAATTTCCACCACGCTAGCTTTTGTCGATTTATTAGCAGATGGTGTAATGAAGGTTATTTTTCAGTCATTTTTTTTCTTGTCTGTGTGTGTGTGTTTAGATGTGGGAAGAGGCCATCACTCTGTGTAAGGAACTTGCTGAACAGTATGAAAATGAAATCTTTGACTACGAGTTGCTCAGCAAAAGACTGGTAATGCATGACAGAACCTAACTTCCAGAATCAATAATAATAATAATCAATGATTTGGCGTTATTTCTACAATTCCTTTGCCTTTTTTCTTTGCCTTTTTGCCATAATTCTCTGCTACACTGTAGACCCTACAGCTGTTCTTGTGTTTTGGGGCTTTTTTTAATGTTAATAGCTGCTTACTGCATCTTATTGAAGTTAATATGGAATACAAACTTCAAGTCAATGAATATAGTTTCTTAACCTGAGTGTACACTGTTCCTACCAAGAACTTTCCACATTAAATGACCAACTGTACTATTCAGTACATTCATTCAGCTATGCTTAAAAATTAATTCAACCTTCACCTATTAAATGTTTCATTCATATTTAGTCTTTTTCTGACAAATTCTTTTTTAGTGCTTCCATAATTACCATATAACCCTAAAAGAAAGTGACATTTGTCATTTTCAGTCATCAGCAACTTCAAACCCCCTCTAACCTCTCTTTTTTGTCCTCTCAGATGCTCTGCTGTTTCCGTCATCTTTTGACACCACAGCAAAAATCATTCTCTCCATTCATGGACCACCTTCTTTTCTATCATCCCCTCCCCCACTTCCCCTTGTTTCCTTCCCACAGAGGATCACACATTTTCCTACAATAGAAGAATCTGGCTCTTCCCTTATGTCTGCGGCAGTGGCTCTCTAAGCTAATGCTGAATTTATGTGGTTATATAAATGACAGACATCGCCCTTGAATGGTTTGCACATTAGTTTGTTGTGCAGCTCTCATCCTCAAAGGTCCAGCTTTCTGCTGAGGGTAGCTTTGTCATTGGCACTGGCTGATAAAACAGCTCTGGTTGCACACTGTGCGCCTCTGAAACCCCCATGAACACATTCTGTTTGCCTGTCTCTCTCTCTGCAGGAGAAACAAGCCAAATTCTATGAGAACATTATGAAGATCTTGAGACCAAAGCCAGACTACTTTGCAGTGGGCTTCTATGGACAGGGCTACCCTCCTTTCCTCAGGGTTTGTACCCATACACCTGCCAACAATTCATACACCAATTTTCAGTGCATTTCAGTGTATTGCATTGTCATTGCGATTACATTGTCTCTGTACATGACTACATTTTCATCTAGGTACACAAGATGTCATGTAAATCTGGATTCCCTTTTACTCTTTTTTAACAGTTTATCAATCAAACATTAGAAACTCAAATTGTTTCAGTACATTACAGTAGAGGTGGAAATATCCACTGGTTTCATAGTTGCATTTGAGGATGACATCTGAATTGTAGTTTATCTTGGAATTAACAAATTTTCACACTTTTACCATAGGGTGACAAAGGCAATGAGAGCTCCTACTATACATTAAACAGTATTTTTACAGAGTGAAAGCACACACTCACAGTATGCACAAAAGTAACACATAGTTATAGTGCTCGCACATCCAGTCAAAAAGTACTTTGCTTTCCTTTATCAGCACTGAGGAAACTGAAAATTGGCACAGTGAACAAGTTTGTAAAACAGTTTTCTCAAAAGGACATAAAGTACCTTATGGGATTATTGTGGCTCTGTGGATGTCAGCAACAGTTTCCAATGTTTTAATAATTCATGTATTTATTAGATAGTTTAATCTGATGTGGTGAGGACTATGTTAAAGTCAGTCAGGAACAGATCAGAGCGGTGAATGAAGACTAGGTACAGGGTGCTCTTTGTGTCCTCAAAATCTCTGCAGTATCGTACACAGCTCTAGTTTGACTGCTTATTCTTACTGATAAGACTTCCTTGCCTTTTGCCTATGTTGTTATTTTTGTTAATGACGTTTTTATTTCAGAACAAGGTGTTTATCCACCGTGGTAAGGAGTATGAGCGCAGAGAGGACTTCCAGACTCAGTTGATGAGCCAGTTCCCTAGTTCTGTGCGCCTCAATACGACCACCATGCCTGGGGATGACATCAGGAACTCTCCACTCCAGTGTATCCTTCTGTGTAGTGTAGGATGGATGGATAGATGGTACTTTTACATTAATCAGATAAAACTTTCCTTCTCTCACATGTCCAGTCTATGTGTATTAGATCTACCCATCCAGACCCACTGTCCAAAATGATGCATTCATACTGTATATAGCCTTGGTTTACTTTTATTGTACCTCTGTATATCACACTCCTGAGGTTGGACATATCCTTCAACTCTCAGTTTGAGCTTCTGACATGAGGCTGGAGAGGTACTCTCTGTCATGTGGTGATGCTTTATTCCTGAGTGATCTGAACCAGATATCCAGTGTTTCACAGTACAGCCCGTCCTCGAGATCCCTCCCCGTCTGAAGAACAAACCAGTCCCTGACCAGATTATCAAGTCAGTGCTGTTTGACCCAACTTATATTGATAGAGAACATGTAAATGTCTGTCATATAAAACCTTAACATCTAAAAAGAGCTAGCTTCTGATAATTCTACTCTCTTGTAAGTGATCTCCATTTCTTTTCTTTGTTTGACTTTAACATCTGTCTCCCTTTTCATACACTGTGCACAGCTTCTACAAATCCAACTACGTGCAGCGTTTTCATTATTCCAGGCCCGTGAGAAAAGGACCTGTGGACCCAAACAATGAGTTTGCTGTGGGTTTTGTCCTTAAAATGAAATGATTTATCACCACAATGGTCTGTGAAAGTGTTTCAGGATTGCATTCTTAAGCTGT
The DNA here is from genome assembly GCA_037367365.1 of Apogon talboti. Taxonomy (NCBI): domain Eukaryota; kingdom Metazoa; phylum Chordata; class Actinopteri; order Kurtiformes; family Apogonidae; genus Apogon; species Apogon talboti. Next base: position 21,339,302 of record JAPQRQ010000002.1, read on the forward strand.
TATCAGTCTTAAAAGATGATTTCCTGTTTTGTCCAGCAAGAAGCAGGGTTTGGTAAAATTATGTTATTATGTCTTGCATCAAATTCAGGTAGTGACGTCGTGGATAAGTAGTTGTTAGATTGTGCAATAAGTTCAGGGTAAAGCCTCAGACTTTAGAAATATTACCAAGTTATCAGTATTCACAAGTGGAAGAGCTTCTTTTAATACTTTCCTATGTCCTCTGGATGCAGTCCATGTGGATTGAGCGCACAACATTCACCACTGTGTATAAGCTGCCGGGGATCCTGCGCTGGTTCGAGGCTACCGACATGAAACATGTAAGTCTGAGGATGTATTGTTTGTTTACTGTGTCTTATTAGCTCCACTGTTACATGCTCCCCATCTCACCCTCACAGAATCAATCTAATCCTTTGCAGCTTTTTGTCCCCCTGGTGTGTATATCTATATATAGTATGTGTGGGGGAATATGTCAGTCAGCATATAGCGTTACTGTCATGTGTTTTGCAATAATGCCTTTTGCCATCTTGTCTGTTTGCATCTGTGTTGTCTGTCATGCCATTTGTCATCATTTCATTGCTTGAACTAAACCACAAACCATGTCATATTTTTCTCCACCTCGTCTTCTGTCAATAGACAAACTCACAGAAGTAAGCCAACATCACTAACAAGTACCACATTTTGGTCTTGCAGGGGCCGGAGGGATATGCCATCCTCTGATGGTGCTTGTTTATTCCATTTTTAGTTCCTCATCTCTCACAGCCCTCCCCCTCTATTTCTTCATTAGTCCATTCCCTTTCTCCTCAATTTTTAATTTGTTTCTTGCTTCTGCTGTTTTTTTCCTCTCACCCTCCCTCCCAAGACGACCTTGTCACCGCTAGAGAACGCCATCGAGACCATGGAGTCGACCAATGAGAAGATTCTGACCATGATTAACCAGTATCAGGCAGACTGGAGCCTTCCCATCAACCCTCTCTCCATGTTGCTTAATGGCATTGTGGACCCGGCTGTCATGGGCGGCTTTGCCAAGTATGAAAAGGTGAGTTCTTGTGGATGAAGGTCAGCATCAAACCCAGCCCTTCAGCCAGTCTTTTCTAATTCAGCTGATTGCCACTGTTCAGTTGCACATTATCAAGAAACCTCACAGAGATTCACCATCTCAGTAATGTTTTATTTTTTATTTTTATTTTTTCCATTAGAACAGTGAGCTCCTAATAAGCAGTCAGAGCCAGGACATTTTCCCACTGCCAGACTCATCTCTCACGATGAACTGACCCGAATCTATCAATACTGTATCACTTCCCGAGGACCTAAAAAAAAAAAAATAAAAAAAAAAACAGATGCAGATTTTTCAGTACAAATGATATTACATGGAATGAACCTATTAGTCTAGTGTATTTAAAATGTTTAATATAAGTAGAGTTTGTGCTGCAATACCATTTTATTCTGAAAAATACTGATTTGTGTGTGCTTTCAAAGTGTATGCACAAGTGGAAAAATGAGTTATTATTTCAGAAACTGCCAGAGAATGTGAGATGTATAGCCATCACTAGAAGAGTTTTCGATGTTTTCTTCATATCAGGCGTTCTTTACCGATGAGTACACTCAGCAACACCCAGAAGACAGTGATAAACTGCTGCGCCTCAAAGACCTCATTGCGTGGCAGGTATACAGCACACAAACACCGATAACACACTCTCAAATCGATGCACATCTACACACTATGAACAACATGGTTATGTTTCTTCTGAAGAGTTCACTTGACTATAAACCTGCACATTAACACAAAAATACTGAATTTATAGATACCATTACTGGGTGGAGGGATCTCTCTTCATGGAAAGAGAGTGACTGATGACCTGCGTCCGTTCCATGAACGCATGGAGGAGTGTTTCAAACAGCTGAGGAAGAAAGTGGAGAAGGAGTATGGAGTGAGAGAACTGGTAAGAAAAAGAAGACAGAGAGGGGAAGTTTGGAAGTACACACTGGCCACATTGTGTTTCTTTATAATCCAGACATGTTCTTCTCTGCGAGGCTGGACACAGTGTCTGTGGAAGAGCTACGTTAATTAAGCTGCAAATGAGCTGACCTCAGAGACTTCTCAGATCAAAGGACTCACACAAGCCTCGAAGACGAGTGTTGAGCTGGGATTTGTACCTTTAAATTTTAGTTTCAGTGTTGTGGCTGTCTAACTGGAGCTAAATATGGGCATTAACTGGTAATTGTCTCTTCCCTTCAGGACAGATTACACTAATGATGAGCTGGAGTGAAGATGTGTTGTTTTTTAAAGTAAACTCAGTTGCTTTACTCACCTTACAGTCTCTAATGATGTACTTACGCTTATTCGCCTTTCACTGTTACTCTCCAACTGCTGTATTTTTGGTCTAAATGTAACATTGTTCAACTGACTCCTTCTGCAGCCTGACCTGGATGAGAGGAAGTCCACTCGTCCTCGTTCTATGCTGCGTTCCATTCGTCAGTCTATCATCTCAATCGCCTCGCTGCAAGGTTCTGAGTGTGGGACTCCAACAAAACCCCAGGCTGACAGGTAGCACACACATAGGGATGTGTTTCTTTGTAACTACTGCTGATGCAATGCACATTTCGATGCATTGCCAGGAGCCTGATCTGTTAAAGAAGTCTCAGTTGCATTATGATTCAATGCCAAACATTACCATGCTAAGCAGGTACAACCAGATTTGGACTGGCTATGATACAGACAGTTCTGTTTTACTTGTGTGGTTCTTAAACTGACAGTAAATCTCATCTAAAAAATGGCATTTTGAATTCACATGCACTATTTGTCAAAAGTTTGGACACACCTTCTCATTTAAATGAGATAGATGGACTGCAGAGTGAAGGCAAACGGGCCAACAAGTGCTCAGCATCACTGGGAACTCCTTCAAGACTGTTGGAAAACATTTCAGGTGACTACCTCGTGAGAGAATGCCAAGCAAAGGGTAGCTATTCTGAAGAATCTAAAATATAAAACATGTTTTGAGTTTTGTCACACTTTTTTTAACTACATAATTCCGTATGTGTTCATTCGTAGTTTTGATGCCTTCAGTGAGAATCTACAATGTTAATAGTCATGAAAATAAAGAAAAACCAGGTGTGTCCAAACCTTTGACTGGTAGTGTATGTTTATATTTATGGCCATTTCATACACAAGCCTTCCAATAATTACTTTGTAGCTGGAAAATAGTCTGACAAAAAACAAAATAAAACCAGGCATGGGCCCTGCTTTAAATCAGTCCTCCTTTCCTGTTCTGTATCGAGTTAAACTTTTCTAATTCACCTCTGTAGCAGCCTGAGTTTTGCTCATATTTGTTTGAGACTCAGCTCTGAGACTTAGCTATGTGACTTGGCAAGTAGACTTACGAGACTTGCTTGAGAGAGGAGATAAGAGTGGAATTGATCTACTGGTAGGTATAAAATTATCGGTCACATTTCTAAACAATGAAGACAGACAGCCAGATTAACTAATGCAAGGGTGTTAGAAATGACAAATTGTAATTTTGTCCCAAATTACATCCAGTGCACACTTTTGTGACTGGGGCATTCAGATCATAAATCAGTGGACTGATGTGAGACAGTGATTCTTATCAAACGTAAGTGTTGACAGATGGAAGTCTGGAGTGATCGTACAGTATGAAGAGAATCCCTAAATTGTAAGAATGACCTGTCACTGCACTAAATGAAATGATAGATTTGTCTTGTTTCATCGTTAACCGACCTTAATTTGAAAGCCGATATGTAACCCTTTTCCTTTGCTTGTGACCTGTGCGTGTCCTTCCCCACAGGGACCTCCCCCCTGAATCGCCAATCTCCTGGAGCTCCACCCTGCCACGCTCCAGCGGCAGTGTGAGTGTGGTGGAGGATGGAGTGATGACGGTGGGTGACATAGAGGTGAAACTGAGGAAGAGTAAAAAGAAGAAGAAGAGGAGCAGCATGATCTTCATCACAGAGGAGCGAGAGAGGACGAGTACACTGGACTGCAAACGGGTGAGGATGAATGACACAGTGGCACAAGAAAAGAAGAAGAATCACATGAGAAGAGCTAAGAGGGGAAAGGGAAGAGCAGCATGTGAGGAGGTGTTTACGTATTAAAGCTGATGGTGTGTGGTGTCGTCGGTGATTTTGTGTGATCTCTGTCTCCCTCTAGCTGTCTAAGAAACAAGAGTTCCGCAGTGACACCAACTTGTCAGAGCCAAATGTGGGAAACGTCTCACTGGCCAGTGCAAACTCCAGATCCCTGCCTGCTATTACAGGTGACAAGCAAACACAGCCACATTCACAGCGACTTAATGTCTCCCCATGTATAACAGACCCCATAGGGCCCGACAGGGAGTAGTCTTTTTACTATTTATTAGGTCTGCTATATGTTTAAACAATAGTGATAATCATAGACATTGTTTTTGTAGTGATCCAGAGTTACAGTCAAATACCATATAATCTATCAGTGAATCACGGAAAATAAATCAAAATAAAATCCAATAAATATCCAATAAAAATCTATCAGTGAATCACAGAAAATAAATCAAAATAAAATCCAATAAATAGGAATTTCCAAGAGCAATATAACAGCATGATAAATGCAAAGACAACCCCGTATAAGTATGCATGATAAAAGTGCTTATGTAAATTTAAGTCAGTAAAAATTTATTTGCAAGCTGGAGATCATTAAAGTGGGATTTGAAACAAACTTTGGCAAAAGGTGGCGAATGAGCAAACAGGTCATATTGGTTGTAAGTTTTAGAATCTGGCAACAGTCGTCTAGTTTATATTTCATAATCAAAGTTTCAATTTCTAACCTTGCACTTGAATATAATGCAGTAGAGCACAGTTCACTAATGCTTTTCTGGCCTCCTGCCATGTTGGACCGAGCAAACCGATCCAGTATTGACTGCGGTGTTAATAGACTTCCTCTGATTAGCACCGCTGATGGCAGACTGTACTGCCTCACTGAACATGCACACAGCAGCACCAGGACTGTGAGAGCACGCAGTTTATCAGCAGAACAGCTGTGAGAGCACAATTAGTAACAAAGGATGGTCTGGCTGCAGGGACTGGCAGAGGTCTGTTTGTAAGGTCGTTATCAGCGAGATGCACAAAGATCCAAAATATTCAGAGTGTTTGTGTCTCTAGGTCTGTCTCTGGCAGTGGTGGGAGGTTCAGAGGAGGTGGACAACATCAGAACCCGAAGGGAGAGTAAGAGCATGTCGGTCTGTGTGACGTCTGATCGAACGGCAGACAGACGATCAAAGGGCGTCATCAACCTTCTCTTTAAATCCAAGGTAAAGAAAGAGGCCGACAGGTGTGACAGACATTCAAGACTTTGTACCGTTTGTGTGGACATGACTACAGATGTCTCTATATAATTCAGTGTTTCAATAACTCATTTAATCATTAACTTAATTTAACCCATAAAGACCCAGGGCTACTTTTGTGTCAGTTCCCAAATGAATTTTTCTCTTTTTAACCTTTCTTGAGAGATTCATCACCATTTATTATAATAGTATTCTCTGTATTTTGCATTTTTTATTGTCAATCATGAATTTTCCTAGATCTCTTTAATTTAGATGTTCATGAACACGCAGAGTAAATTCAAAGGTTTTGATATCAAAACATAGAATATGGAAGAAAAAGTAACTTTTTCAGCAAAGAGGTCAATAACTGAATATAATCCAAGTCTCTCCATCCACTGTCATTTATCAAACGGTGAATCAGTGTTGTAGAAGATGATGGTGTTTCCATGGTAACTACAGAGCCTCTGAACGTCCAAATGGGTCATATCTGATGATCATGAAAAGATGACGAACTGCATTTTACACCAATTATTTACATGTATTGATAGGATTAGTGGGTCAACGGGTATTAACCATTTTAGACTGGTAGATGTTTTCAGTTGCTAGTGGTTGCTTGGGTCTTTATGGAATAAAAGAATCAGAAACCTACATATCTATATTTCCTTCAAATACAGTCTTTAGAATGTACATCATGAACATATCTTACCTGCTCACACAAATCAGATATTACGTACCATATGTGACTGTATACATGTGTTTGTGTTTTAACAGAGCTCCAAATCAGAGGATGTGAAACCCAGTGATCCGACCAAGGACAACAGCAATCACTTCTGAGATTCATTCCGTTGTATTTGCTTCGTCTTTACAGATTTAAAGACATTTTTCTTACAAACAAGTTTACATAAACATTCAGAAGGAGCCAAAGATGTCCACTTATTTGCTCATTCACTTCGCCTGTCAGTCTCAGTATTGCAGTTGCTTTAATATAATTGATTTTACCTGTCAATAAAGGCTATTTTTGCAGCGTGACCTTTTTCCTGGTAATTTAAATGATTCCCAGCGAAACTAAATGCCATCTTACAGCTTTTCAATCAATTCCGCTTCTACAAGAATGAGCAAACACAAACCATCCCGCTGACGTGCTTGATTAAAAAGCTTCTTATTATACGGTTTTCAACACTGTTGTGGCTGACTGAAGTTAATGGGGAAATAATAATTTGATAAAATACAAAGGTTACTATGACCTCTCCAAGGAATTTAAACAGCAGTACTCTGCCAAAGAGCCTTGGCACTGACACAGCAAACACAAAGTCTGACAAATACAAATATAACAGGGGACAACCAACAGTTATGAGGCTGCACCATAGCTGGTGTGTTTACCACCGAGTTTATGCAACAGTGATTTATGTAAAAGCCCCAACATCAAGCTTAAACTTAGCTGTATTTCTCAAAAAGGCATTTGTATGTTTTTTTGAGACGCTCGCTGCTCTATCACCACAAGCTCTGCTGTTAGGGAGTCTCTAAATTATGGAAGACTGGAATTTGTAGTCTTTGTTGATGTTTTCAGATACCATCTCAGTGGTTCTCTATGAGGGCTTTTGTCTGGTCCCACAGAGATAGGCCGTGTAAATAATGAAAGAACAACGCAGGATAGACAAATCTGCGAGGACAATATCTATACAGATGCCTGGATCTAAAGTGAGCCTAGAGTGGTGTGCAGAGTTCTCATTCTTTACAGAAAAAAAAAAAAAACATTTGAGGGGGAGAAACATACCAACCCTCAGGCTTATTGTGACTCTTCAGTCTCCTTTTTAGTTTTGGTTTGGATTTCTTTGACCCTGCGAGGAAATCCAGTCTTGCTCTGAATCATTAAAATCTTTCACTCTGGCTTTCCCGAGCGGCTCAGAGCCTTTATAGGTCAGCAGAGGTGACATGGGTGGGAAATTAACTTACTTTTTTCATTGACTCCATTGACATTTTAATAAAAAATTAAGATCAATTGTTAAAAGAGCAGACACGCCGCTGCATTAGATGAATATAAATTAGTGTTCAGTGGAGCCAAAGATGGCACGAAAGCCTCACCTGCATTCGTAAAAGATCATTATGGTGTAAAATATAATTTAAAATGTGGTTATTTTAATGATTTGTTTCAAAGTGGTGGGGTTATTCACTCCCTGCTCTCCGTTCTGTGGGACTGACAGTCAGAAGGCAGATGGTGACACAATGGAGACATTTCAGATCAGCCTTATTAAAACTGCCATTATCTGATACCACAGTGACCACCAGGTTTCTCTAGAGCCAATTTAAAGTAGCAAAGCAGCCTTTAATACTACCCTGCACTGTAATACCGGAGTACGCATCTTCTGATTTAAGTATTGCTCCATGACCTGCGAGCGATTTCAGCCCACAGACATCTATCTCACTCGGGCGAAAAAGGACAGAGTGGGTTGGTGGCTGAGGTAAATGATATGCTGCTTTGCTTGACTGACCAACACATTAATTCCCATCCAAAATACCATGGTAGCCTTGAAAAGTATATAAATTTACCAAACGACTGATCGATAAAACCCATCATGTGTGAAGAGAGAAGTTTGGAATCACTGAATTTGAGAAGATAAAAGTAATAGAAGCATACCAGTGAAACTAGTAAAGATTAATTTGAAAGCAAATTAAAAATATGGCTCGTTATTCATGGCTCGTGGTGATATTCCTCACATCCATATCAAAGTTAATGATCCTGCTCTGTGGACTCTTGGCTTTTCAGATGGAAGCCCATCAAAATGCAACTGAACTCTGGCTGTTATTAGAAGTTACTTCTAGCCTCCACACACATCAAACTCTTGTCATTTTAGTTGAAGTTTATATTAGAGCTGTCACTTTATTTGGAGCCTTTAATTACATGTCATATTAATTGCTCTGATGGCAACTTGACTAATGGTTTCTGAAGACGTGACTGTATTCAGAATGATAATTAAGCCTTTAGGACGACTGGTCTTCAAAAACAAGACTTGTCCTGTGACAGGTACTCCTCAGCTCATTTACTCCATGACTTAATGTTCAGGCAGATGAATTAAGCGTTTGGGAAAGCTATTGCATACATATTTTGTCTTACCTTACAAATTTATGTAATTTTTCAACAGCAGCTACATTTATTATATTTCAGTGTGAATAGAGGACTTAATGTGATATTTCTGCAGTTCATTGCACACATACAAAAGTCTCCTTCTCAAACGCCCAAGGGATACATCTGCTGTATAGAAGTTAAAGGTTATATTTGCTGAGCAGAAAGTTTCAGACACTTCACACCCCAATTTTCTGAAAACACCAAGCAGTATGTCAGTCCCTGACATTTACTGATTTATATATTTGCCACTACAGACTCTGAAAAACTAACCATTTTGGTACAGGCCTAGATTAACTCACCCCTGATTTTCCCTCAATGTGGGATTAGATTTTTTTATTTCATATTAATGTAATAGAATATACCATCTCACTGGTTTTTATGTAAAGGATTAATAAGCAAACTGCCAAATACATACATATTTGTGGAAAGATTGAAGGTTTTAATGTGCAATTTATAACTCTGTCTATAATATGTAAACACATTTGTAGCTCATTACCTCTGCCTCAGAAAGCTAAAAGATGAAAGATGTTTAGAAGATGAATTACTGAATATTGGTCAAATCATTACTCTTGGGGAATATGATTAAAACCTGGTTGAACATGACAGGGTTAAGAGTAATTGGTCAATTAACTAGAGATGATCCTTACTGTACGTTACTCAGTATCTCAGAGCTGCAGCCCTATGACTGCACGATGACAGACGTGGCTCAGGATCCTCACTGTCATAATGTGAAAACAGTGATATTAACGTCTAAGGCAGCAGCCATTGGCTCATTTATGGATAATTGCAAATATATTATAGATTAGAATCATGATCTATTTCAGCACCGCTGAGCATGAAGCACTTTCCTGTCACTAACTGTTTCTGGAGATTTAAAAGCTTTCCTGTCTAATGGGTTCCTCTGCATTTAATCTAGGTGTTGTAGCAATTATTGTTTTCCACAAGGGGGCAGTAAATTACTGATGAAAGACTCCACAGACGGCAACAGTGTGATTTCACAGACCACTGGTAAGTATGGTGTGAATCCAAACAGGAAAATAGACCCAAGAAAGGTAAAAATGTCTAGTGTAAGACATGTCAGTATTTCTGTGATAAACCTGCCAGCAGTATCATGCTCTGGTCTGATGGGGGAAAAAAAAAAACAGGAAATGGGAAGTCGTTTGTGTTTGTCTTCAGGCAGTTTGAGTGTTTTGTCACACTGTGCTGCCCCTGTGGGAATATAGGTCTCAATGAATTTGAGGTTCTCACTCCTGCTGGTGATTTCGGCCACCAGAAAAGTGCTACCACAGCTGCAGGGGACTCTGCACATTCCCATCCTCTTCGTCAAGATGACAGCTACCTAGCAGAGTCACGCAATGGAACACTGTTGTACATGATTAATACTGTTCACTAGCCTTTTCTTAGTTCACCTTCACTATGAAACCCCATTCTATCAGATAGTCATTGGACCCGAACTCATCTTTCAACACAATCACAATGATCACGTGATAATAGTAGAAAACACATTTTGTCATGTCAGCCCAAAACCTGCACTAAATCTTTGTTGTTATCCCTTGGTCAGCAGTGTTTTGATATATATACCTATTCTTGTTTAATCCAAGGTCTTAAATTGAATTCACTTCAATTTGTGTGTGTTTGTGCGTGAGTAAAGGATAGCAGAGGTCAGAGGAAACAATGAATACTTGAACATCGCTGAGGCTGATCTGGGAGATGAAAATAGTTCACACTTAAGAAGCATGGATAAAGCCCAAACCCCCTTCACTCTTCAATTCAATATGCCCTTATTAATGATGGCTCATTGTTTTAGATGCCCTTATTATAAGCTTTTGTTCAATAACCTCATTACTGCATCATTTAGGCTAAAGGCAAAAGTGGCCTTAATTGAATTTTTTTGTTGCTCTTATGTGACTTACCTGTTTTTTGTTATTTTTTATTTTGTGTGACGGAAGGCATTCATTAAACACCACTGCTTTTTGTCATGTTACTCAGTAGTTCACATTGGAATGTAGTATTAACACAATGAAAAACAATCTGAATAACCAAACAAACAAACAAAAAAGATCTATTTATTAATGTGAATAAGGTTCTGAGGCTTATTGCAGTGTGAACTAACCCTTGTGTGTGTTTTCCAGGCACTGATACTTCAGAGTCCGACCTGTAGAGTGCAGTGTGGTGATGCGCCAGCAGTGAGATCCCCATTCTGATGATTTAGAATCCTTTAAGTGCTGATAAGGTAAACTGTTAAATTGCCTGCGCTACTTGGTAAATCAACACTGATAACAAACCAGTTATCAAACATCCCTCTTTTCCTTTCAACCTCTAATCTCCAGCTGTCAGTCCACTGTCTTCCCTCTGCATCTTTCTAATTGTCTACTTGTTACTTTTCAAACATTCCATCCCCTTTTTGATACCCTCAATAGTCTCTGACAGGTTTCGCAAACAGCTGATGGGGGAGAAGAAAGTGGAATAGTGTAGCTGTGGGTTTTGTAGTAATCCTTAATCTGACAGCTCATCAAAGCTTGCTGTTAACACTCCCCACCAGAAGACGTGTGAGTGTAAGGTACCACATGTAATCTGTGCCTGTAAGCGTGTCAAAATGGCTTCCTGTATGTGCACTCATAATATTGTATCGAAAACGTACTGCAGCACATTGTTCAGGCCAGAATTGCATGAATGCACATGACTGGCGTGCTCAATATTAGAGAGAAAACACATTAAATTTGTTAATGTTGACGACAGATTTCAATTTGTTGTTTAATCTCAGTGTGAAAACAGGCCGGCTTCTTTAATTTGTGCAAACTCAGCCCTTCACTGCTCTCAAAGGGAAGAAACATTCATTTTGTAGAAAATGAGATATAGATTTCTATTCTCAAACACTGCCATGTAAAGTTCCACACTGAGCTCCCCGCTGTTAGATCAATACAAACCTCCCAAAACTGCATCAAGCACAGAGACCAGATTTACATCGCTACACTACATGACATTTATTTCATCAAATGTACTGAAATACTCATAAATGGAGTGAATACAGCCACTATATGGTGAATACAAGTGAGTGTTTTACAGTTTATGAACCCGGCACATTTTAGAATATAGTAAACACAGTACTAGAAAAGAATATCAAATGGATAAAAACATATTCCTTACACAATGTATGAAAATGATGTCTTCTGTAAAGGCTAGAGGGGAGCTGGATATAGCCATAATTTTCTAGACTTGTTTGCATAAGTGTAGGATTGATGAACTTTTTAACCTCCCTGTGAGTCTGGTGATTCTGACTAAAATGATAAATGGTTCAGTTCAACCCAGCAGAAAATGAATGAAGTTTTGCAAAATCTGACCGAAGGATAAGTGGACTGAACACTTCTGATTAGACGCATTAACAGCGAGTCATAGAGTGGTTATAAATGTTTGACTTTATTTGTCATCATGAATGAAAGGCCCAAGAAGATTTTAATACAGGAAGTGGTGAGCGATTTTCATATTACGATACATTTACATTTAACATTTGGATTTTTATGCGCATTATCACGAACATTGGTCTGTTTCATCACAGTCACATATTTCGGTTTATGTTTTAGTATATGGTATCACTAGCCATTCTATAAAACTGAAGTGGTTTAATATTTATGCTAAGCTCATGTTGTGACAGAGTAAACCTTCTAAATGATGTCATTCACACTCACTAAACAAAGTTGCACTTGATTTGCATTGGATTTGAGAAGTGGTATTCATTAGAAAACCAGTAATAAATGATCAAGTCTATCAGAATCACATGCTTTTAAGTATACAGATTCCGTTTGTTGACACTTGCATGATTTTTTTGGTATTTGCACATTGCGAAACAATGATATCAAACTGATTCCTCTACACTGCTGTAAAAAGATGTAGTCATAGTGGAAAGGAGGAAATGGTTCAAAGTGTGCCTGTGTGGACCCACTTTCTTTGCCCAAAATATGAATCTGGAATCAATAAGGGAATCCATAAAGAATTGGGCTGCTGAGCAGAATCAATAATGCCATCGGTACTGATAAATTCCATGTCATTTCCCACCCCTAGTGCTTGGCTGTATGAATCTGTTTGTCCAAACCTAAGACGGGAAGTCATTCGGATGCTGCAGTCAGACTCTGTTTCTATTGGACAGGAACTACAAAGGCAGCAGAGAGCATCACCTCCTCCTCAAATGGACCGCAGGGGTCACTGGTAACAGGAATTAAAGTTAGGTAAGTGGGATCCATTCATTCTGCAGTTAATAAAGGTGACACTATAACAAGCATGGCATTCACAGGTAGCAGCAGGACAAGAACCAACGGATAATGATGAGTGAATCTGACAACTTAAATTGAGCAACTAATTGGTGATGGCCGCACTGTACATAAGTTCAGCTGGCACAGTGGTGTGTATGCATGTGTGTGCAGCCTCAGTTGGTGTGCTGTGTAGCACTAAATTTGCTGTCAGATATCTCCTAAACTCTGTGCCAGACACACCATGGCTACAGAGGGGAAATGGAGAAAGAGGAATGTGCAGAGAGACAGAAAGAAGAGGATATTATCTGTTGATAGAAAAGAGAGATAGGCTGAGCTGCTTTGTCTTGAGGACGCTGGACCACAACCACAATATGCTTGATGTTGTTTCCATACACACACACAAAAAAAAGTCCTCAAATTAAATTGCCTTTTGTGATCTTTTCTTCTTTTAGACTCAGACACACTTGCTGTAAACAATTTTTTTTCCTGCTGATATTACAGTGATGCAGTGTTAACCCTGTGCTGACTCCAGAGGGAGTTCCGGAATAGCGGTAAATTGTGTGACAGTCACGTCTATGACCTCTGATCCACCCTCTGTCTGGGGAAATGGTTACCACTGCAGCAGTAACAGCATCTCCTTCAAAGACAGCTGATTCTCTGTAGATTATGTCTATATTTATGCCACTACTCGATCCCTCAATCAGCTTTGAGAGGCGTGTCGAAGTCGACTTTCAACTACTGCTTCTTTCTGCCTTATTTATTGTTCTGCATTCATGACTAGACAAATAATAGTCAACGCTTTATCCACGTCAGCTCAAAGAGAAGCCTTTTGTTTTACTCCTGGGAGCAAATAGACTTACCACCAATTACATGCTTCCTTGGATAAATTCATTAATACTCCAGAACTGTAAGTGGGAATTAGGGCAGCTCTCCTCATATGGACAACATTTCCCATCAAACTGGACTCAACATCACTTTGATGAAACACATTTGTAGCACATAGTTAGCCTGAAAGAAGCTCATACTATTCTGAGATAATTGTATGAGTATAAAGGTTGGTCGTTGGCCGTTGTTTTGTTGGTTTACTATTTTGTTGGTTCTTGTGCTTAGCTCAGTATTTGTCACATGTTAAGTAGTGTCTGTGACAAGTACAGTCTGTCACCCTTTTCCTTCAGTAAAAAATGAAACCAGATCATTTTAATAGTGTAAGTTTGCTTGTTAAGTAGAAAAAGGAAGCAGAAACTCAGATGTCTTGAGTCAATTCTCTGTAATTATTGTGGTGTCAAAACATTTCTGCGCAAGAAAGAACAGTGGTTACAGTTTAGAACATGTGCATACATTTCCCCAGACAGAAGTGTGAAGTTAACCTCTAACTGCCGGTCTTTACTACTTTACTTATTTAAGTTGCCAGCTGGCAATATGTAAAAATGATAGTGTTTTGAGAAGCTGCAATTGTCAAGACTTCCCCTGAAGGGAGGGGGTGAAAAGTCACGTTTTTGCCATTAACATAAAATAGTTCCAGCGATGCACTGGGGAAATGAACATACATCCATGGGGAATCACCCTTGGTTTCTCATTGTCCGCCCACTGATTAGGCAGTTGTCACAAGAGGCCTGGTTGCCAAGGTAACAGCCTTCCATCACCTCCCGCTCTCATTCGCTTCCTGCTGGTCTCCCTCCTCTGTTGCACTCTTGTCTCTTTCTTTTCAAAGGCCAAGTGCTTGCAAACTTCTTGTGCATGCATGTGTGTGCATGTGAGCATACCCCGTGGTGTCTCTGGGTGTGTATAACTGTATACTGAATGTGTGTTCGTGGCAGATTGTTTGTTATCAGTCACGCAGAGTGGCCACTGCCTCCCCTGGTGATGGACGATGATGCCAATCTGTTGCAGCAGCTCACAACAAGTCTGACAGAACTGAGCAGGAGAAAGAAAGAGATAATCAGCCTTCTTCTTCTTACCTTAGTTTTCTTGTTCTGTCCACCTTCCAACACGCCTCACTTCCCTCATATTTCTCTCCCACTCTACTGCCTTCTCACAATCTTTACGCATATTTCTTCCCTTACTCCAATTCATACACTCCTTTTGTTATCTTTATCTTCCTGCCTCACAACTTCCTTTCCCTTCTTACCTGCTTCGCTGAGTAAACCCTCTTTTCCATGTTGCCGATCATCCTTTGCCTTCCACCTTATATCACTTTTTCATCTCCTTGCCATCCCAACTTACTTCCTGTACCTCCTACCTTCCTGTGTGTCATTTCTCTCCCTTTTTTCTATTACTTTCTTTATCTCTATTTTTATCTGCCAGAACAGGACTTAAATGGAAAGATGGAGAAATGGGTTTAGGGTGTTAGAAAGATGCACAGTGAATGAACAGGCTTTGTGTTCAAATGGAGATAACAGAGAGCAGATTAAGACTGTGACTCCAGCCAAAACCAAAACTGAAGAAACAAAGGATGACAGAAAAATAGCTGGTATAATCAGTGAAATTAGTGAGGTAACAGGACTTATAGGTGTTGTTTTAGAACTATTTTCCACCATCTACTGTATTGGATTGAACACAGTACCAGTGTGTTTAGTAGACAGAGATAAAAAGACATAGACAGACTGACCGCTGACCTGTACATGAACAGATCAGAGACTGAAGTCTCCAACAGAGTCAGACGCCGTGCTGAGGATGATGTAACCTGGAGAGATGGAGAATAGAGACAGGGAGTCTGTGTCATGTCTGAGTGTAGAGTCACACCTTTTCAAAAAGCTCCAGGACATCCAGAACCAGGAGTGACGGCCCCAGAGCCTCAGAGACACCCCCCTCCATCTGTGTGTGCTTGGCTGCCAGATGGAAGCTGAGCGTTGCCTGGCCTGTATCAGAGCAGTGCAGACCTGAACTCAAAGGAACCCACCTGGAACTGTACGCATAGCATGAAGTATTCCCGCCTCTCTGGGGTCACGCTGGTTGCTACTCTTTTTTGATTGCGTTTTCTGCTAAAATGCTGCTTGTCTAGCTAATCCCCAAAGCTATTTGTAATGCTTGCATAAATATGCTTAGGGAAATATAACAACCACAGCAATATGAATCTGAAAATGTGCTGAAAACAGGGAAAATCAGGAGCCCCTTCATGTCTGTGACGCTGTTTGTGCTTTGTCATTTCATCCACCGGGGACGCCACGTGTCTGCCAATCACTTTCCCTTTGGCATTTCTTATTGTTCTATTGTTCTTTCTTTGCATTCGTGGATTCATCTCTCAGCAGAATTGTAATTGGTGTAAGAGTTGAAGGACTGGCAAGTCCCACAGGATGGTCAATCCGCTGTATGAGTCTAATTAAACACAGCTTTCACATTGGCGCCCCTCCTTGTTCTCATTCCCTTTCTTCCTCTTCTCCCTCTCACATCCCTGCGATGCACAGTGGGCTCATTAATTACTCTGGAGTTTACAGATCAGCATGCTCTGTTTCAGTGTCATCCAGCGTAGGAACACAGAAGCACACATGCAGTCTTGGGATGGTTGGAACTATGTACAGTAGCAGTGATGTTTTGTTTGTATTGTTAATAATGAATGGTTGAGGACTAGGCTGCTGCATGTTTTTTAACTCTTACCAGATGGTTCTGCCTTGAATTTTCTCATAAGTAAGTGTGTACAATGTGTGTTTGTGGAACACATTGATGTGGAGTGTGCACCAATAACAGTGCAGCTACACCTCACTGCTCTGGTAACACAATACACATTCAGCTCTCATCAACCAGACTGATGCAGACAGAAAAAAACAACAAAGGTAGTAACAAAAGAGTAAGGCAGTCACTAACATGGAGACACCTGAAGGCTGGTGGAACAGAAGTGCACAAAAATACTTGAAGTGATCATTTGTTCATAACACATAAAAACTATTTGTGTGGTACATTAAAGTATAGGCGTACCTAAACAAAACAAAACCCTAAACTTTAATATATGGTTAAATTCATTGTATATAATGTGAAATATTTCAGTCTTTGTTTGTTTTAGTTTTGATTATTTTTCATGGCTCAAAAATCCTGTATCTCACAAGATCATTAAAAAAAAAGATGTATAATATGTTGATGAAATGTCTGAAAAGTGGGTTCATTTATGTCACAAACATTTTGTTAGGGCTCCTTTTGCATAAATTACTGGACCAGTGCATCATGGAGGTGATCAGCCTGTGGTCCTGCTGAGGTGTTGTTGAAGCCCTGGGTGCTCTTATAGCAACCCTCAGCTCATCTGTATTGTTGGTCTGGTGTCTCTCATCTTCCTCTTGACAATAGCCCATAGATTCACTATGGGGTTCATTTCAGGTGAGTTGGCAGGCCAATCAAGCACAGAAATACCACATTCAGAAAACCAGTTCTGAGTAGTTTTGGCACTGAAGCATAGCGTGCTCTAAAAGCTCCTGGGATGGATTTGTTGACCTTGGACTTGATAAAACACAGTGGACCAACACCGGCAGACATGACATGGCACCTGAAATCATTACTCACTGTGGAAATTTCACACTGGACTGTACAACGTGGATTCTGTGCCTCTCCACTCTTCCTCTGGACCAGACCTGGGCATTGTATGGCCCGCGGGCCACATACAGCCCAATAGCCGACCCTGACTGGCCTGCATGAGGTCACTGGAAAATTAAAAGTCAATGTAAATATATGATCATAATAGATGCAACCAAAACAATGGCACTGCTTTTATTTGGAGGGATCTGCTAAATTAAAGTTTTTTTTTACAGTACTTTGTGTACTTAGCATAGGCTTATGCACTGATTGGTTTGTTGGTCAGTTTCAGCCCATGAAGATGTCAGCCAACGCCAAAAAAAAACAACCAAAGATTGATTCAGAATGCAGAGTTTTTAACAAGACATGGACTTCTTAGTATTTCTTCACTGAAGTCAGAGGTAAAGAAAAAAAAACCAAAACAAAACTGAGAAACAAACAAAGATGGAGGCATTAATTGTTTTTCATATAAAGTTAATGTGGAGCTGGTTTTGCTTATTTTCAAAAATGTTTTTATGAATATTCATTAAATAGTTGTATTCTGTGCTCCACATTTTCATTTTATCATTGTATTGTTTCATTTACTGTTTTTATAGAGATATATTGAGCAGAGCAGCAAGTGTATTGACCGGCCCTTAACAACTGTCAAAGTTTCTCATGTGGCCCCATGAGAAAATTAATTATCCACCCCTGCTCTAGACTAAACCTTGATTTCCAAACAAGAATTTACTACCATCTGAAAAGAGGATGGGACCACGGAGCAGTAGTTCACTTATTATTTCTCTTTAACTCAGGTAAGATACTTCTGACAGTGTTTCTGTTTCAAGATGGGCTTGACACAGGGAACGGGTCACTTGTATTCCACTCCCTAGACTAGTGACTCTTAATGTACTGACTCCAGCCTCAGTCCACTCTGTGAAGCTTCACAAAGTTCTTGAATCTTTACCTGACAGTTTCCTCAAGGCCTCAGGCTTCATCCCTGTTACTTGTACACCTTTTCATACCACACTTTTCCCTTCCAGATAACTTGCCATGAACATTCTTTGACATAGTGCTCTTTGAACTCCCGGCCCTTTCAGCAGTGATCTTCTGTGACTTACCCTCCTTGTGAAAGTGTCAGTTAGTGTCTTCTGGACAACTTTCACATCAGCAGTCTTTACATGGCTGTGGAAGTGTGAACTGAACCTGTCAAAGAGTTGAAAGTTGAAGTGAAATATTCTGTAGGCTGTAATTTAAGAAAAATCTAAAAATTCTTGAAAAATGTTAGTTAACATGAAATAAGTCTAGATTACGTACAATTTTTACTTCCTGAAGTATTTGACCAAAAGTCTTGCACTTTTTTCACAATATTCTAATGTTTTTAGATGCACCTGCATACTCATAACAATTTATTAGCGTTTTGGAATTGGTTTATATGGGCTTAAAACTTTAGCTTAATTTTCTTTGTATTCATTGAGATCATCTTATGCTTGAAGTTTCACTGTCCTGTGAGGTCAACGTATCCCAGTTAACTCTACAAGAGCTCAGAAAACAGGCCTGTGTGTTGTGGTGATGTATTTTCAAGAGTTTATTTAGAAGAATAAAACATTTGGAGATACATGGTTTTAACAGAACAAAAAGAATATGAAAAATTGTGATCTAAAGGTAACTAAGGTTAAGGTAATGGAGTGAAATATACTATATTTGCCTCTGAGGTGTAGTGGATTAAAAGTAGAAGTTTAATAACGTGAAAATGTACTAAATCTACATGTACCTCAAATTTGTACATAGTTATATTCCAGCAGGGGGTGATACAGGTAAACCCCAAAGTTAGCCATAGTATGTGTTCTGGGGTGGATGTGAGTCAGGCAGGAGTAACAATGTTACCGTTTCTTTCTGCAAACAGCTGAGGTGAAGATTAATATAATACTAGTGTATATTGGTACATGGTCTTAAAAGGAAAATGGGAGAAGTTTTCAGTAATTACTAAGTGGTCCTGCTGTGGACTTGAAGTCAGAACCTGTGGAGAGCATTTGGGATGTACTGTACCTTACAGGAAGTGACAGTAATGAACAGGCGCAGTCTGAAGAACCAATGAGGATAATAGGCTTTGAATGCTCCATCATATTTCTGAGTACTGCTGTATCTGTGCAAGGTGTCAGAAGCCATAGCAAAAGTGAAATTGTACAATAATAGACCTTAATCCATACACTATTCTTTAATTTTGTCCAAGTTATGAAAGGAGATTGAACTTCCTTGGCAGCTGCAGGACACAAAAAAAGTAATTATCTGTTCATAAGAAATCCCTGACTGAGAGCAAATGTGTTAGAAACCACCCTGCGAAAACTGATATTAATACTTCAAAGATGAAGGAGCTGGTTGGATATAGCTGGAGTGAAGATGAATAAAAGGAGGATCCCGAGGGATCTTAAAAACACAAACCCATGAAAAGAGCCAGCTCATGTTGGGATCAGCAGGGAACTTCCACAGAGACCTTATCTGTTGTCTTTGAGTCTGTTGCCAGAGGTGCAGTTGTGTTGTGCTGTTGTGGAAAGTCCTGCTGAGTAAAGGAGGTAATATTGGAACAGATGGTTGTTTATGTACTAAAACAAGGAAGAGGAATCTATTATTATATTTAGTTAACCATAGTTCTGTATTATCCTGCGCTCAAGTTGATTTTATCATTTGCAGCTATTATGTTTTCCTATAAAACAGGAGCTTGAATAAAGATTAATTCCATTTATAACATCACAAGTGTAAGACACGGAAGAAACAATATGAACAATAGCTGTTTTTCATTTAGTTCATTGATTATATTTAGAATAGTTTATGTTTATTTTTTTGTTCTATTCTCTTCTATTAATATTTAATATAAGTATTCTGTTGGTATGCTGCTTGTTGACACTCAGATGAACTTAACTATATTTTATTTATATTATTATACTACTTTTCCTGCTGTGAAAAGTTAAAATATCTACCATGAGCAAAAAAAAAAAAAAGTCCTCTCTGGCCGCTGGGGATGGGATGCTGGGTAAAGTTTCTAGCAAGTGTCAAATTCAGCCATCACTTTCCAAATGAGAAAAGAGCCTGAAGGGAGGGAGATATGGATGGAAATGTGAATGTGCATGACAGAGTGAGTGTGGAGAACAGGTTTAAAGAAAGACATGGAGGTGAACAAAAACTGTGAAAGACAGTTGACAGTCTGACAGAGAGACACTGAACAACATGCTGAAAGTTTGGGTCAAAAAAAAAAAAGGTGTGTGTGCTGTTGTTGAGTGACATTGGACCAGGAAGACAGACGGTGTATGTGTGTGGTACAGAGGAGGAGGAAAGTGAGGCAGGACATCAGGCTCTTTCAAAGCAATTATCCTTGGAGCAGGTGTTGTCAGATTGGTGACAAGATTTGTCAGCCCTTGCCAGCACATTTCAGGAGCAGGGGATCACATCTCTGATCTGCCAATGCACTTCAATTTCAAACCCCAATAAATAAAATAATACAAATACCACAAATAAATGAATAAAGCCAGTATACAGGCAATGGGAGCAGGTGGTAAAGTGCCCTCCGGTCATCTGAAAGGAAAGCAGGTGAGCAGAGAGAGCTCTCTATCCAGCAGTTAAGATGGAATAAAAGATGGAAAACACCCGCAGAGAATGGACAGTGGAAAACCAGCGGAGCTAAGGCAAACTCCTGTTATCTTTTAGAACCGCTGCAAGTTTGAGCAGGAGACAGGTACGAGTTATTTTGTTTGGAAATGTGAGGTTTTGTTTGATACAAGGAATAGGAATAAACCATAGCCTTTTGTTCTTTAACCCTTTATCGGGCAAGTGACTATTTATGGTCATTCCCACATACATTACAAGACAGTGACATCAACAGTTCCAGTGAGGACAGTGAGTCAACAATATCAGGTCCAATGTGGTCTACAGGGTCTGTAAGGTCCACCTCTGCATGAACAGTGAGTGCACCTGCTTTGTTAGGTACCATGAAGTAATGGTACTAATGTAAGTAATGATGTTCAATGGGATAATGCGGATGTTGACAAGTGTCTGGATCAGCACTTATGTTGTTATAATGTTAGAAAAGTCATGTTCTAATGTTCTAGAATAGATGTACCTTTCACATTACATGTGTTTTTCTTTTATTTTTTCTATATACTTATTGGATTTTTTTTTTTGCCACTCACGGGTAACGAATCAAATATGGTATCTTCATTAACCTTGATTTTCTACATAACAAAAAATTTGGGAAAAATTTCACAAAAGTAATAAAGTCTTGTTATGTCCTTCAGTAACACACTAAGTTATAATGAACATATGCATTTCTCAGTCTGTGTATTAAACTACAATCTAGATATATGGAAAGTAAGTGCAACAGTAAAAACAAAAAGTTTCAGGGAAAAATCAGCTTCTATAAACCACAGAGGTAGTATTTAACCCATAAAGACCCAAACATCCACCACTGAACAAATCATCCGCTGATTAAAACTGTTTAATACCTGTTGATCCACTAATCTTAACAATACATGTAAATAATTGGTGTAAAATGCTGTTTGTCATCATTTCATGGTCATCAGATATGACCCATTTGGATGTTCAGAGGCTGTGTAGTTACCATGGAAACACTGTCATCTTCTACAACATTGATTCACCAGTAAAAGCCATGGAGTTGGATCAATGACAGTGGATGGAGACACTTGATTTACTCTCAGTTAATGATAGATTTTGCTAAAAAGTCATGTTTTCTTCAGTTTTCTCTGTTTTTGATATAACCCTCAACTTTAATCTGAGCTTTAACGAACATCTACATGATCAGTAAATTAAAAATAGGAAAATACCTGATTTTCACTGCAAAAATGCAAAATACAGAGTTTAATATTGTAATAAATGCTGATAAATTACTTACGCAAGGTTAAATATAGAGGAAAAAAATCATTTGGGAACTGACATAAAAGTAGCACTGGGTCTTGATGGGTTAATGTGACCTCCCTATGCACTTAACATGTCTTTAACCCTTTTGTTCAGACAATATGAGATTCATTGCATTAAGTTTCTGATGTTTTATGCCCGGTTTCATTCAACACATGTTATGTTCCTAACTGTTTGTATTGATTCTTGTCATGGGCCACACTAAATAGTCACTTTAAGCTTTGTAACCCATTTAGTACAGTTTTTTCTGTGTCTTTTAAGGCTGCACACATACCTCCTGTATTTTCTTGTATCTGAAGAAAAGAAAATGAGGAATAAATACGTATGCTCATTTCAATCCTGCAAAAAAAAAAAAAAAAAACCTAGAGGTATCCTTATTTCTTGTTTTTTCCACAAAATCCATATATTTGAGTTCTTTCCTGACTTCTGCTTAGTGGTAGCTAGTGTCATTAGATCAGAAATGGAGTTGGTTAATTTTAACAAACAGATTCCAACACAAACTCTATTATTATTTATTTAAGTACTTATGTCTCCATGAATCTGGCTGAACCTTTAAGCCAGTGATGCACAACACAGTGCAGTGTATCAACAGTAGAAAGGGTAGGCTCAGTGTTTCATTAATTACATAGCCTGTGGAGGCCCGCCATAGTCTATTTTGTTCCACCATAGTCTCATAATAAACTTAAAATATTCTGGTGGACAGCGGCTCACTCTAATCAGTGTGACAACTTCTATCTCTATCACACAGAGCCTTAAGTTTGAACTCCAAGCAGAGCATCTCCTTATTCACACTGTCTTCACACAGGGCTCATCTGCAGCCCAGTGCTTCAGATATGCAATTTGCTGCGGTGTCACAGTTAAAAGTAAATATGACAAAACATGATAAATATGATTCAGGAGAACACTGAGTAACACGGGCCAAAATACACAACAGTTTTGCTAATGTTCGTATCAACATACTGATACAGAAACTGGGACTTTCCCAATATGTGGTCTAAACACATTTGACGTCCTGTAGCAATTTTAAAACAGGAAAGCATATTACACAAACTCCTGCAGACTCCTTTAATGTGACAGGTTCTTCAAAAAACATTATAAACAGAGAAGATTGGAATATTCCTTAAATTAATGTCGATGCCGCCATTTCAGAAAGAAGTCTTTTCAGAGCTACTGTAGAAACATGGTGCTGCAACATGGTGGATTTTGTAGTGAGGACCTGTTACTTCTTCTACAGACAAACCGGCCAAAAACATTTAACCAGGAAAATAGGTAAGAAACTTCCTTTGGGTAATTACTACAGTGGTTTATGAGTTTCAGCTGCAACAAATTCTTTGACTCTTTAACTGATGCAGTGAGTAAATTCTCATTCAACAACCATCAGGGAACATAAAGATTGGACTGTGTTTCAATGGAAAAAAAGTCATGTGGTCTGATGAGACTAGATTGACTCTGTTCCTGAGTGACGGGTGCATCAGGGTGAGAAGAGAGGTGGATGAAGTGATTACCCATCATGCCTAGTGCCTATAGTACAAGCCTGTGGGGTCAGTGTTATGATCTGGGGTTGCTTCAGTGGGTCAGATCTAGGTTCAGCCACGTTGTGTCCATAAAATGAGGTCAACTAACTGCCTGACTATAGTGAATGAACAGGTCTGATTTATTATTCATATTTCTAAGATGACAATGTCAGGATTCATCAGGCTAACCTTGTGAAAGAGTAGTTCAAGGAGCATGGTATATAGTGAATGTGTTTTTATTTATTTATTTATTTATTTATTTTCTAGGAAATGTGTAAATCAGACACTCATTTTCTGGCGATGAGACACTATGACATGAATATTATATTGTACTGTATTTAATTACTGCATATCTATTCCTGTAAATCTTCATTGAATCTTTAATGTAAATATAGACTTATATTATTATGTGTATTCTTTTCAGTTGGACTCAAACTGGTGATGCTATGGTTTGATGACAGGGGTATTGTGAGTCCATAAATTTTCTGCCACATGATTTAAACTATGCATCAGCCCCTGTTTCATCCAGTGCTCCATTCTTGTTGCTCCCTTCCCCCCAGGCTGCTGCATTTAAATGAAGCGTCAGTCATAGCCATCCTCCATTTGTCCAGCAGATGGCCTCTAAATGTTCCCCATTTGTTACAGTCACCTGACTCCCGTATCCACGGGCGCCGCTGTTTTTCATTACATGAGTGCTCAGTATTTACACAGCGCATTTCCACCTGCTCCTGTGTCTCTTTATGGGTTTTTTTCTTCTCAGCAGTCTGTGGTCTAAATCCTTTTTCCTGTTTTATCTCATACCTCTATAGGGGCTTCTTCACATATAAGCCAGAGTATTAAAACTATTTCCATTGCTGTGACATTACTGAGGGTAAGAAGCTCTGCCTGACATTTCACTATGATTTTAAACCTCTGATTAGAGTGGTGGATCACATGTTGCTTTTAGGTGCTATACCAGCAGGTTTTTACTGGGTTAATTCTCCCCCTATAGTCACAAAAATGATGAATATAAGCCCATTTAACCTTCATAACCGAATAACTGCATATCATCTTATAATGAGGTGCATCTGTGGAATGCATTAAATGCTATTTCTGGATTTTACATTCAAGTTGAATAATTCAGCAACACATCTTAAGCTTTCTTTAAAAAAAAAAGTCACTGTAAACATTGAAATGTAAGAACTAAGCTGCTCAGGGTCAAACATTTGCATTACCTACAGTATATAAGCTAATTTAATGTTATTTCTACTAATGACTGCAGCGTCTTTGGGGATTCATCTTTAATGTGTTTGAGTGGTATAATGAGTCATGTTAGCAGCTTCACACAAAACAATTAATGTGTTCTTTTGAGATGAATGGGATCAATAATTGAAAACTGGCCGAATCGATTAGAATAATATGATCAATAACTAATTAGATCTTGCAATGTGTGTCCCTTTTATTGGGGGCAAACAGTGCACCTTGAGCATGCCTCTAGGAATAGTAAGTGAAGGGAAACTATTAAACTGATTTTGATTATTTCCCATGCACCCCAAGGACACGAAATTAGCTTTGAATAAATTAATTTACATAGTTCGAGAAAGAAAGATAACAACCGACAACCAAAGCATTTAACATGCTACATCTTTAAACCTATGAAAGAGCTTCATTGACCACTGCGACTGTCCCCAGTAGCCTTTTCATCTGTCATTATTGAAAAAGCCCAGAATCAGCATGGGAATAACATCGGCATATGTACATGAAACACTGTATCCTCTGTAGATCTCAGATATCAGCCATGCTGTACTGCACATCAATAGAGCTGACGGCCATATCCACTGGTGGATCAGAACTGCTGTGACAGTAGAAGGAGATGGAGACAGATTGCATCGTTCCTCTCCCAGCTCCTTATCACAACAGCCAGACTTATCTACTCCCAGTGGAACGATGTTATTAGAAGCCTGAGTGAACCACAGAGAGAGAGAGAGCAAGACAAATGGCTGGAGATGCACAAAGGAAAAAAGTGTGAGAACTATATACATAAAAGTTTAGAACCAAAGTCATGAATCAGCTCTGATTCTCAGAGAATACAATAACTGAGGACTTCTGAATGAGTTTTACTGTATTGACTGTGTCATTACTAACAATAGCAGGTTAACAATAGTAGAGCAAAAGTCGGTCTTGGGGACATAAATTCGAGCATCTCAGCATTACTACTGTATGTCGCCATGGAGGTTAAGTGTCATGACCTCCATTATTTTGCATTGAAACCTACTCTGGTACATCCATGTAAAGCCTTTTAATGGATTTTTTTTCCTCCATTTGATTTGAATACCCATTCAACACAACAAAATGACCAGCTACTATAATTTGATTTTCTCAAGGACACAATGTTGTTGTTATTGCTGTATAGACAGAGACAAAAGACAGTAACTCTACTAATCACACACTGCTGATCTCATGGATGCGTATATTGTGTTTTGCAGGGGCTAGAGGTTTGCAGGGAAAAGGCTGCTAATGTGAAGAGGTTCTTCTCTGAGGTAGCAGCCCCGGCCAGGATGTACAGATATAAAACAAGTCTCACATTTGTGGCTATTTGCAGGAGCAATCTCTGGAACAATTGAAGTAGGCATAAGTGTCCACATGTCAGTGGTGGTGGTATGTTCAGCCTGGGGAGAGCAGTGTAAGACACATCTGTGGATTAAGTACAAGGCATTTAAGAAAAAACTTTGGGTACACTATGACTATGACTAACTTTTGAAAGTAAGTTATGTATATAAATAAAGATCAGGAGTAATTGCCAATATTCACCCTCAGAATATTAGATACATTCATTATAAATAAGTCTTTATTACAAATCGCGTATCTTTAGTTTATCTTTTAAAGCTTCAGTCTGTCACGGCACTGTATGACTTAGCTGCCAAGCTAGAATGACTCTCTGAGGCTTGACCAAAAAATGAGAACTCTGTGAAACTGAAATGGAACTTGAGAGGCAAAGATTTTACACCAGTGAGCTTGGTATTTTAAATTATTTGCCACGGGTGAGAGAATTGGTTTTAAATTAGTTAAAAGGACATGAGTTTGTGTGCATGTATGTGTCCTCACATTTTGCAGACTTTATGGGGATGTAAAGCTTCTGTGGGGACATAAAGTTTATCCCCACAGTGTACGTAATTAAATTTGAAGGTTAAGACTTATTTTTTAGGGGAGAATGAGACTAGCAGGGGGTTTTTGTGATGGTCAGTTTTAGATGCGCTGTGGCTGATAAATGTTAAAGCAAGTCTCCACAAAATCAATGTAAGTCAATAGGAAGTCTGTTAAAAGCTTGAAAACGTAGTGTGTGTGTGAAAGAGTGTATGTGCTGTGACTCAGAACAGGGAACACTACAGCCCTGTGGCTGACGTAAATTGAATTTTTCCTCTGTGTTTCCCAAAGTGAACGAATAACAAAGTAAAACAGCAGTGAAACTGCACACCAGATGCCATGTTAAATGGAAACACTGTAAGCGTGTATTAAATGTGTGTGCACCATTGAACTGGGTTTGTCTTGAATTACTTTTTTTCTGCTGATGCAAAAGACTCGTCAGTCATGACTCAAGTTGTACACCACAGAGTAGTGTGTTCATTTTTCTCGCTGTCAGGTTGTTATCAGAGTGGGAGGGTCTGTTGGAAGGGAGACAATGGAGGTCTCATCAATTCAACAAAGACATATATTTCATTTGTTGACACAAAATGCAGTGCTGCAAAGGACGCAATTCCAATTGTCCTCAGAGCAGTGTTAGTTTTTCTTTCAATGTGAGGACCATCAGTGATAAGGAACTGAAGAAATCTGAAGTAAATGTGAAGTAATTTAGCCGGTGTCTATAATTTCAACAGGGTTTTGCAGTTATTTATAGTTTCCGATTAGAGATGTAGGAAAAGCCATGATGCAAGAACATTCAGATAATATATCTCCACCTCCACATATCCCTCCTCTGAGAAGTCATTAATGCTGCTGTGCATCATCTTTGTGGCAGGTGCTGCACATTGGTGCTTAGATTAAGACCAGTCATATGTCAATATTTGACAAAACTATACCTGCATTACTGAATGTCAGCAATGTTCCAGATGTTGACAGTAGATGACTCAATGAGACAATATTTCCATATTAATAATAAATAACCATCATTTACCATTGTAAAATACCTTAATCACAAACATTATGGTTTAACATGATAGTGTTTTGGTCTATTTTGTTCAGTTAATATAAGGTATACATTTAGTACATTAAGTGCCAGTAGGTTGCTAGAAAATAACTGAAATTTATAAAAAGACACACTAAACTTGTTTTTAGGACACTGGTCTTTGCGTCACACAACTGCTATGAAAGAGATTTAACTTCTTCTTTTTTTCCATTTCATTTTATTGCACAACACATTTACATTCTCCAGTGTGACATGATGTATTATAGCAACTGCATATCTTTTAGAGGCTTAAGGAAGAAATAAGTCTGTGTGGTAAAAAGCTTCTTCCTCTAATCCTGCAACATCACCATCCCATAAATCATGTGAACATTAGTAATAACTCGCCTGATACATTTGAGTTTGAAAAATGTATTTGGAGTCTTTATTTATTTGTTGAAACCAGTCGGACATTAATACAGTGTAGTAATACTCCTGTTCGCTTTATCAGGCTGTTTGTGTTATGTTTGAGCAAGATGGAACTAAATCTGTGTGTGTGTATGAATACTGACTTCCTGATGTGCTAATCGCTGTCATAAATTACCAGTAGGTCTTCATAATACCTGATAGCTGGTTAATCAGCTGTTATATTCTTCCCAAGGGGGTTTATGAGCACATTGAAATTACTACTACAGTTCAGAGTGTGCACCAGTTTGCTTTTATGTGTATGCATGTGCTATTTTACACATTCTCATTTCCCGGTAATAGCTGTAATCCCATGTAATATCAGCGGTTTCGCGTTACCTGCACCGTCTCCTTCTTAATGCCTTCTTGACATCCGCCCTGATTTCCTGGTTATGCATGTATTTCCTCACATTTAGCTACTGGTCTTTCATTTTTGTTCAAGTGAATGATGCGGTTACCAACCCGATGACTGTGTCACGCAGGCATCCTGTTTTGATGTTATTTATTCATGACTAGCCATCTGGAGCATGTAAATATAATAAACTACAGTCTGATGGAGAAGTCACTATGGATGTCGGATATTCTATAGTGCAACAACCACTGTAATCTAGTTTACTGTGGTCATTGAACTAGGAGTCTCCGTTCTCTCGTTCTTCCTGGACTCTGTGGTTTCCATCCAATAAACTCATTTACTCATTAACATTACCTGTGGATTTTCCCCATCCTCTGTAGTTACTTGTATGTGGTTAAAAATGTAGCATCCGTTACCCCTTCCACTGCCTGAGCTGTTTTTGCTCAGCGTGATTCTTTCATTCTACCAAATGCAATTGAAGCAACAGATGCACAGACAGTATAGAAGTAACAGGTGGAAGATGCCACATTATTATTATTGGTTCATTTTGAGGCTAGTAGTTTGATTTGACCATCAGCATGTTGACTTTTTGGAAGCAGAGGTGACCATGTTTGGATAAAAGGGGTGGCGCTCCATGTGCGCAAGGGGTCGTAGGTGAGCTAATGCTAAATGCTAGTATACAGACTCAGTAAAAGAGTAAACTTTGACAAGCACGGTCATTACACAGCCTGGAGAGTGTAATTTCTTAACCATTTTAGCTGTCAGGAGAAAATGAGTTATGTAAAATAAGCAGAAACTCAGAGAGTCTGACTCAAAGTTGTAAAACAAGTCTATAAATCAAAGCCTGACATGGCAGCTTCTATTTGGCCTGAGATGTTATTAACAAGGAAAACATTTAAAGATGGACCACCAGATTAGCTTAATAGAGTTTCCAAAAAAAAAAAAAAAAAGGGTGGTTCTGGGGGAAAAAAAAATGTTGACTTAATATTTTTAGGGAGGAGGCTAGTGAAAATCCAGGGTTTTTTGGAGCCGCCCCCCAGTGGCCGTCTGTGGTATTACAGCTTTAAGATACTTCATCATGGAGCCGAGGTCCTTGCCCATTGAACGGGACACATTATGATGACCGGGACCACCCAGTGTTGTCATGAACGACATTGACAGCATTATGAGAGCAAGTGAAAACACACATTCAGGATACAAAACACAAAACCAGACATCAGAAGAGGGGTTTTAAGAACAAGAGCTAAAGGCCAGAGGAGGCAAGAGAGATGTACGAAGTTACATAGTAATATAGTGCACTTGTTTTACTTTTATATTTTCCTTGTGTATGATAGTATTTATGGATATGTATTTACATGATGTACTGGTGTGAGTCATGCCAAGACAGCTTTTATGTGTCTGCATTAAACTAATGATCCATTTTTCAACCTAGTAACAGCCACAGCAGTAACTACAGAGCTAAGCTGACATATTGTTGTTTGTTTTATCCAATCCGTTGACAGCTTACCATTACTTGGCCTTCATATCACTCCCTAAGGCAAAATAAGTCATTACACTAGATTACTAGGGGAAGTGTTGCTTGTAGTTGAAAGTGCTTTGTTATGCAGAACAGTTATATCCGCATGCTAACAGCCATTAATCAAAATATTCTTAATACAAAGACATATTTCCAGTCACCACAAACACACAACACATAACCGTATTTTTGTCAGTTACAAATACTCATTAAATTTCGTACTTGAACACACAGTCATACACGTCCAGGCTGCACATTCATCTTCATTAGATCAGTGATTAGGAAATGAAGCCTGAGGATGTTTCTGGTAATACTGATACAGCTCTCTGATGTCTTTCACTCCATCCCTTTGAAACCAGGAGATACACCTCTTTCATCTTCTCTGATAAACTATATCTGCACGTGTCTCATGTCTAAGTAATACTGAAATGACATTAACTGCAGGTTGACATCAGACCAGACAAACAGAGCCTGTGACTGACACTGGGGATGTTCTAGGAGGCGTTTTCATCTTGGGAAAACAGTTCCTGTTGTGATCTACGCTAGTTTATGGTGTATTGTGAATGGATGGAGCTGAAATCTGTATATTTCTGTGCCTTGCCACCCATCGGCACAAGTATTAATCAGGACAATGATCAGCAGGATGATTACCATTAATTAGAATTTTGTGGCTCACAGCCTTGCTATTCCAAAATACAAATACATAAACTTTGCTTTCATAAAAGTGGTATTATCTTGTCGAGCAGTTTTAATCATGCTTTGGTAATCATGATCTGTCTCTATGGAGTGTCTCAGGAAATGTTCAGTGTACAGGGTACCCATGGAGATTTGGGCGGCGGATTTAATTTGATGCAGATGTGTGTTTTAATTTAATGGTCTGGCAGGAACACTCATCTGGTACATAGTCAAGGCCAATCCCACACACATAAACACACACAGTCATTATGACCACCAGTTTTACAGAACATAGTGATTTTCTTCCTTGTTAATCTTGGTCTCTTTCCTGTCTTATCATCTATAAACATGTTTTTAATATGAGCACTCTCTTGCTGTATTTGTACAACTCTGAGCAATTTCCCATTCATATCTGATGACTCTTCATGCTCAAATGATAAAGGTAATTGTGGTTGCCATCTAGCTTTGGCTCAGGTCGATCTGCATAACTGGAGCTCCTTACAGCAAACACTCCACCGGCAATCAGAAACGTTGTATAATTGCGTGTTGGTGCTGCAGCACACTCTTTGCTGTATTTACTTTGTGGTTTGCTTCAGTGCGTAAAATAATAACATGCTGATGATGCACTGTGCATAGACTTTACACTAGAGTAACACAGTCTCTTTGTTTAAGGCCAGAATGATGATACCCTGAGGACATTATTGTGTGTTATACAATCATATAGTATACACACATGACTGCATAAGACAGTGGAGTAGGAACAATTTTTGAACGGTAAATATTGTTGATCGGGCAAAGAGCATTAATTAATCAATATTTGTGTTTTTTTTACTTACAGTGGCATGGCATAGTCTTTTCTTTGTTAGTATACATATATGATGTGAGTAACACAATTGAAAGAATTCAACTGAAAACAGCTTGTTCAAGTACTCTGAGATTCCACAAGTGCTGTGAAGTTCAGTGAAGTAATCCGTTTGATTAGTGATAGACATACTGCTAATAGATGTGTCTGTTCAACTACTAAAACTGAAAAAAGACAGCAAGATAACATGTAAAGCACAAAGATTCCCTTTGCATTCCTTATTGTATTTTAGTTAGTATAAGCAAATAATCTGTCAACACTTTCAGTGGATTTAGATCAAAGTTTTAATTGAAGACTTAAGTTACTGATGATGCATACTGATGGATCCATTAGTTCTGCAGCATCCTGATGGATCATTTACCATAATTCATATATAAAAGGGTTATATGAAGCCTAGAATTTTGCATTCAAAAATAAATTATTTGAATATTAGACACGGCTATTCTGCCAGGCAACGGACAAATGGTGACATAGTTGTTCCTGCAGCAAGAACATGTGCAAT
>JAPQRQ010000002.1:21379421-21406722 GCA_037367365.1 Apogon talboti
ACACCCAAGACTTTAGCGCAAATGAAGTTGGAGGAAGATGGGAAATCACTGAAAAAGAACAGCAAAGCCTCTTTGTTTATGTTTTTGCTTTGTGTGTACACAGAACAGTCCTGCTCTAGTGCATGGATGAACATCTCAGCCCAATTACTGTACTTGTACACAGGTATTTCCTGTTTTCCTTTAAGGTGAAACACACATATGGTTGTCTTCTTCTCTTTCCATGCCGTACTGCAAGCTGAAAACACAGTAAACAGTAATAAGCATAAAATTACAGTTGCTTTCATTTCATTCTGCTCAACAGCCAATTTGCATTTACTTGATGTCCAGCACAAAACACACATCTCCAAGTTTAAAGTACGATTTTATAAAACTGCACTGTCACTTTACAAAGCTTTTCTTTGTACTTTTCGAGAAGTTTTCGCTTCTGACTCCTAAGTTTTCATCTGACAGCAGACATTTGCTAGTTGGTGTTAGGTTCTTGCCTTTTGCTCCTTCAACAGTGACACACACACAGTCATGTTTAATGAGCGGGAACCTCTACCGAGCAGAAGGTTGGCAGGATAAACAATACTTGTGTTATATGGGGGAGGTGTTTACTTTAGTAAAACACACTGAACACTGTGTGCTGATACTGTGGTAGCCTTGCTACACAGTGTTCATCATTAAATCTCTCACAATGTGCTCATAAAATAAGACAAGTGCACACTGTACAAGTCAGTGAATATCCCTCCAGGTATATAGACTGAATTTCTCTCCTTTCTTTGTGTCTTTTTCAGTCCATCACAGTATAGATGACTTTAAAAGGCTTTCCAGTAGTACACCCCAGGTGCCTTGAACCCTTAACTTATCTACTTATATGTAGGAGTGAATAAAAAGCAGTTTCTGACACTTTGATCTAGCCCACACTCTTTAATTTTTTCAATGTAGCTATGTTTCTGCACCCGCATGATTATAGATACTGATAGACTTTATTTCGAACGCAAGTAGGCAAAAGAAATTCCAGATTTAAAAGGACACTCCAATATATAGAAATAAATCAATCAAAAAAAGAAAACAATTATCACACAAATGTATAACAATTTCATTGTGGCTCTTTAACAATATGTCCAAAAAGGAGTAGGAAGAAACCGAGCTTATATTGTCCTACCCCAATCTTGCATGACTTGGCTAATCAGCCAATGTATACAGTCCCTAACAAAGAATAGGTAAGTCATTAAATTAAAAAAAAAGAACAAATGATTACATACCATCAAATACTATTACTGTTGTACTTCCATTCATTATTATTATTATGGTTTTCAAACACATAACCAGCAACTGATATATTTACCCAGTAAAACAAAGTATAAAATGATCAGATACTCCTGGAATCAGAGAGGTCATGGAATTGGCCCCTGTAAGGAGTGATAAATATTGCTAATTACTATCATTGCACTACTATACTGCACATCCATGAATCATTGTATTGATTCAGCACAACATTAAAGCCTAGCCTATAATATTCCTCAGCCTCATTGAGAATTCTCTTTAAGATTTATAACGTGTGCATCCATTTAGTGCAAATGCCCAGTCCCTAGCTTTAATTTACTCCGGGTCATCTACTACATAATATGAAAAGTGCTATAAATGTTTTATTTGAGAAGTTAATTTTTTTCTTTTTTCATACTGTACATGACTGCTCAGTAAATCTCTACATTTATAGAGATATACGGTGGTGGCCGAGAATTATTAGAACACCTGACAGATCTGAAAATATTGACCTTTTTAGCCTCCAAAACATGATTTCATTTCATAGTGTTGATGAAACATGCAGATTGTAGCTCGGAGCACAGCAAATATCAGATGAATGAGTCTTACTGTTTTAATATTTACTTTAAAGAGCAGGATAGGCCTTGTACATTCAACAGAATCATACAGCTGTGCCCTTTAACCATGATCACACCCGACAATGATACACAAAGGATTTAGCCTCTTCTGTGAAGGACATGATTGTGTGGCATTGACAGTGAAATAGGCCTTCCTTGCTTTTTGTAAGAAAAATTCTAAAAAAAAAAAAAAAAAATCTCAATCTCCTTATGATAGCTCCATTGTATGGTTTATAGAGCATAATGATGACTTTTTAGATATTCCATTTATTTTATAGGTATTTTAATGGACAATTCAAAGAAAAAAAACATAAAACCTCTTAAATATGCTAAGTCTTCTAATAATTTTGACTATCACTGTATAATTAAATATTCACTTACATTTTCCACAGAAGTCTATTCTTAAGGAGCCACTCTGAAGAACCAGTAGCTGAATCTCCTGTCATATTGGCATTGTAAATAATGAATCAGATAAAGTAATACCATCATAGCATAAGACGGACAAGCGTAGTAATGCTTAGAAACAATCCTAACATGAATTGCATGCCAGAAGAAGCTGCCATAATCACGTGTCTGTTTGCAGTAGATTACACAGAGAAGAATTAAGCTTCTACCAGTCCTAAACTAGTAAAGTGTTAAAGAGTTTTTAAAGCCTTTGTGTTGGTGGTTTCTAGCCAACTGATCACTGAATCTGAGACGGTGGCTAAACTTGTACCAGAGCCACTCGTGCATACATTACTTTGTGGTGATTTCGGAGCAGGTGCTAAATGTGATAAATTCCTTGCTCAAAGGCAAATCACTTTCACTTTCCAAGTGAAGTGGATGAATTCATTGTTCGCTTGTTCTACTCTGATTCCCTGAGTAGCCTGAGGATTTTCTTTTTTTTTTTGTTTTTTATACTTATTTATTTATGACTTTTTAGCATTTTCCATCAACATGTACATCTTAGGCACCTACATACATTTATATTTACATGTGTACTGTAGGCTAATTTTCTCAGGGCTGCGTCTCTGATATATCCTTTTCTCAACCGTCAGTGGAAGGAACAGCCTGAGGATTTTCAGTCATCTGTTACTCATGAGATTTTCTAATTCTTGATAAGATTACAGAGGCACGGCAAGTTAAAGCTGAGTCTGCAGCACACAAAAACATGCTTGCAATGTAATGAGGCAATGTGATCCATGTTGTCTATCTTTGCATGCTCAGTTTCATTATAATTTAATACCTCTGGCTACTAACATGTTCGTTAGCTGACACTGATTAATATTCATTTCATTTGAAAGATAGTTTCTCAGTTTGCAGAGTAAGCACTAGACAATTGGCTGATGTACTAAGGCTGTGAAGTCTGTGTATTAAAATGATTTTTGATATCTGGCATCTAGGAGTCAAACTGGAGAGTATTATCCCTATCTGACTCTACAGTAAGAGGATGTATTAGAACATATGTATGGATTATTTTCATAATTACCTGATTTAGTTTAAGTGTACATCATAGAAATCTGCACTTGACACCTTTGGGTGAATGACTGACATGCATGACTGACAGTCACAGTGATAGTGATTTAATTACTTAGTGACTGAACTACTTTATATGCTAATTAAAAAAGATTTAAAACCCCAGTTCAGCATGAAAGAGACTTATTACATGTAGGACAAATGCTAATTTGAAATTTTGACCTAAACAGGGGAAGCAAACATTCAATTTAGACAAAAATTTAACTGCTAACAATGGGGATGGAAAAACAACATTAACCTAAGTAATATCATATTTCATATTTAATTTAGCACTTTCAATGTAAAATTTATGCCTGCTTTTACATTTGTTCCATCTTTTCTCTTGAGTTTCTTCTTATTCAGTTAGTCAGAGAATGCTGGAGTCTATCACATTACCACAATTGATCATGGAAAAGCTCCACACAGCCTTATAGGCCACTTTCACTTCTTAGTTCTGTGGTGTGAAAGAGGAAATGTAGCCAGCTATTTCATTCTCTCAGGACCTTTTTCAATTTACAGCATGGATTTCCCATGGCTGTCAAGGCTGGCTGAGGCTGAGATGAAGGATTTTGGCAAAGGAACCTCAGGTGTAACATGCCAATGGTTTATAAGATTAATATATTAGAGAAAAGCTGTAATTCAAAGTGAGTGGAAATACTTTATGTAAAGACATGAGAACTTGGTTTGTGTCCTATTACACCTTAAATCCTTCAGTGTCAGTTACTCACCTCTGTGGATTCCAAGGATACACGTACAAGGTTGTTTCCTCAGTGAGAGCAGTGACAGCTTCCCGTTTAGCTTGGTTTTTTAATGAAGTACTGACAGGCTGGGCTTGTTCTGCTCTTCTTCCATTCTGCAAGCTGCTTGTTTCTTGCTCCTTTCCATCCAGGCTGAGATTTGAAAACAACTGCCATGTTGGTTTGGCTGGGAAACCTCTGCAGATGATCTCCACAGGGAACAACATGTCTGCCAACCTTTATCCTTGCACTCCTGAGCTAAGGGCTGGTAATTCAAGGTCTTTCTCTTGTGGGCCTCTTTGCAGCTCTTCTCCCACAGCACTGTCAGCTCAACTAGATTTATTGTTTGGTCTTCGTGTGACCATAACAAAACGTCTGGGCAGAGGGTTATGAATACCACCTCTGGGAACTGCTGCCCCTTCCCACATCAACACTCATCTCCAGGACCTGGCAGTTTGCAGCAGATTGGGCCTTGACACTTTCTTGTTCCTTGTTTGCTGGAGCGATTGGCTGGCCTCTTGCTACATTACTCCCACTGTAGTGTGTCAGCAAGAGACAGAAGCACCTTATCATAGTGCCAACAACACCCTACTTGAGTTAGAGATGTTTACATCTGGACAGTATATGTCTGAATGTCTGCTTTAGACCACAGAGCTTGCATCTGAACTGCAAGCTCTGTGGTTGTTGTACACATTACCACAAGAAGAAGGAAATGCATAAGGACTGCAGCTTCCACACCTCTGCCATGGGTATGGACGTATTATCCAGGAGCCTTGTTTCACTGCCTTTGTCCTTGCTTTTCTTCCTCATCGGTGAGTACTTCTGTCTGTGCCAGGTCTTACCTGTTCTTTACCTTTTCATTTCCCCGCCACTAGGCACGATGCATTAAACCCCATCCTCACGTACTTTACTGGGCTATCCTTGATGGATGGAATGACCTCACCCTGAACTCTGGGGTTTATTACTTTGACCCTCCTCATCATCTTCTTCCGAATTCCCAGGAGGAGGCTCATACCAATCTAGTGATGCTGCAACATGTAAGAGGTAAGTCTTCTTACATCCACAGAGAATAATAGCTCACTTTCCACATCCAGGAAGAAGACTGTGTGAGATCTTTCTCTGAAATAAAGTGTCTCATTACTAGTTTATAACTTGATGGCATGCCTTTTTCTTACCTGCCATAACACCTGCTAGGTTTAGGGGATTTTTGTGGACACTGTAGAAGGCATACCACCTGGGTCTAAGATGGGTGATTATTTGTGTAGCACCCCCTAGCTGTCTGGCTATATGTTGGAGTGTGCTCCCAAATCCATGTGATGTGAGAGATCTCTCTCTCTATTTATAGTTATTCAATGCACTGAATTAGGTAATTATAGGTTCCTTTTGATTGTCACTGTTAAGCTATTTGATAAATTCTGCAGTAATAGACTGCTTTTACTGCATGTTAATTGAGTTTTAACCCAGTCATAAGTCATACATCACTTTACTATTTAACCCATTAAACTCAATATCACCACTGTATGAATAATCACTGTTAAAGACGCACACATACACCAAACAGAATGGTTCACCATTTACTAAATATCTGATAAAAACAGAAAATAATATTATTGCATTCAATAGTATGCTTTTAACATAAAAGATTGATTTCTTTTCCTTTTTTCAGGTCTTTCAAAATAGTTCAGTTCACTTTCAATAATGAGCACAAATAACCCATAAACCCTTTGTTTCTATAAATCCTAAAGCCGGCAGTTTGTCAAGCCTAAACTGAAATATAACCAAATGAAAATCAAAATGGATTCAAATTACCAGTCAATACGATGCAGGCCTAAAGCGTGGCTTGGGAACGGGGTGACCCAAAACAACTTGGTCGTTTCACGCCTTGGCGCATAAATAAACTCATTGATGCTGGATGAACTCACTGAAGCTGGGTGATGTGCGGCGGCAGCTCGGCGGTATTGGTTCGGGGGAGCGAAAGCACAGCGACTCGGCGACAGTGAGGAGACACCTCGGCGGATGCACGGAGGAGCGGTGGTGGTTCGGTGTCTCTAAAGCCTCACAGCGCTGGCGGGGCTAATAGAAACCACATTCGTAGTTACACTGAAGACCCGATGATTATAGTCCGTGGAGCTGGGCACGATAGCGTGGTTGAGCAGACCACTAGCTTGTCCAGTTCACCGGATATTCCAACAAGCTAGTTCGGTTTAACTAGCTTTCATCGCATCCTCACGGGAACTCTTAACCAAAGTATCCCACAACAGTCTCAAATAATAATAATATCATGCACAGGCAGAATATCCATATGTGACCCACTCTCCGTTGGTCTCATAAGATAAAACCATGCATAGCCACATTAGCTTTTTATGGATTTACCTCCATAGCTTTTCCCCGCTTATTCAGTCCTCTTTCTCTCTATTCTCTTCCGCATCCCTTTTCCTTTTCTATTCACCACTTCCTGTTTCCTCCCAAACTCTAACCCCGATTGGCTCGACGTAGCAGGTAAGTCATTTTTTACAAACACTTCTTTTTACATATACTCGATGTTTCCAAATCTTAAACAAAAAAGACAGTCACATTGCAACAGTAAATAAACAAATAAAATGAAATCAAAAGCATCAACACAGGAAATTAACCTAGAATTCCCAAGGGCTACATTTGACTTTCTGGAGAATGCCTTGGATTACATCCTGCCCTGTAGGCTCAATAACACCCAGCTCAGTTGGTGTTTTTTCAGGTTTACACACATTCCAATTAGTTGCTGACCCCTACATAGGTCACTTTCCCTGTGGTATAAGGCCAGATACAGGTAGTATAGGCTACCAGATTTTGCTGGTCTTTATGTAACTGTGCCCCCCTTTTCTCTTTGCATTGCTGTTACAGCCATTTTAAGTTATTTATGTTTTTTAGCTATTTATTTATGACTATTTTTGAGGCTCTTCTGTGGCGTTTTTACTGGTTTTGTGATAGTTACCCTCTTTTTAGTTAGGTCACAAATGTTTCTAGGGCTATCAACCCAAACAGTCATGCCAACTATGCTTTGGAAGAGACTATCATCTACTGAAGAAAAAAAAATAGCTCTGACCTGAAGGAGGATATCTGACGGCTCTTTGATGAGCTGTGAGTGACAAACACTCTCCTGATAAGAGTCGTGGATGTGGCTGACGGGCAATCTTAAAAGAGAAATGAAACCTGGTTAAACCAAGGTAACAGTACAGTTGTTCTTATTGAGTCAATGACTCCCAACTTTACTTTATGAGAGAAGCAAGACTGCACAAGAAAGAAGGAGGGTTGATGTTTTTTTTATTTTTATTTTTTTATTTTGCAAGAAAACCTTTAAATACTGTATGTAACTCTTCAGATGACTTCTTCTCTGTGACCGATGTTCCTTAATAGCAACAGATCACCTAAATACTGTAGGGCATGTTTTTGATGGCCTTCTTGAACTGTCGTTAATATGTACTGAATTTGACCCAGCAGTTATCATTGGTGATTTTAACATCCTTGTTGACAACCCTCATGACAGAGGTACCAATGGGCTTTCTTCTATTCTTGATAACTTTGGACTAATCCAACATGTGTCAAAGTCAACACATACCAAGGGACACAGTGGATCATTTCCTAGGGTCTGAACATTTCTAATACTGCGATGATCGATGGTGCTTTTCCTTGTCACTGATGTGTTTTCTTTGATTTGTACAATCTCAGGAAAGAATTATGTACAGAATGACGCCATCATGAAATAATACATCCCTGAAAACACCAGTGAAATATTTATTCAGGCCTTCTATTCAGAATTCCTATTCAGTGATGGGGTTTTTTTGTTTGTTTTTGGGGTTTTTTCACCAATGAAGTTCAGAAAATTAAACAGGCAATCCCTACCTGGTTGTCAGGAGCAGGGTGCATGTTGTCCCTGTATCCAGTCAAGCAGCATGACACAATTTGACTCTATTGATCATAAATCCCTGGACAATGTTATACAACATTTGAAATCCTCCTCTTGCTGTCTTGACATTCTACCAGCAAACTTAAAAAAAAAAAAAGTGTTTCTGGTTGCATGTTTTTTTTGCAGATTGTGAATGCATCTCTTCTGTCAGAGATGTTTTCACAGCCACTGAAAACTGGCATCTCAAATGAACAGCTACAGGCCCATAGCTAACCTCCCTTTTTTAAGTAAAATCATTGAAAAGACTGTGTCTCTACAACTCAGGAAAAATTCATGACTGAAAACAACTGCCTCAGTGTTTTCCAGTCAGTGTTTTGACCACAGCACAGCACTGAGACTGCTCTTCTTAAAATGTGCAATGATATCCACCTCAGGTTAAAGAGTGGCAGAATCTCAGTCTTAGCATTACTTGATCGCAGTGCAGTATTTGACACAGTTGACCGCAACATATTATTGGATAGACTGAAAAAAATGGGTAGAAATCTCTGGTTCAATACTCAGCTTGTTGGAAACGTACTTAAAGAAAAGATAATTTGTGGAGTTCCCCAAGGCTCAACTCTGGGGCCTATTTTTTCCAATATTTGCATGATTCCACTCATATAATATAAAATAAATTGCCATAATTATGCTAATGGAACTCAAATCTACATCATCTTAGCTCCAGATGAGTGAGTGCATCCAAGAAATCAATGACTGGGTGTGTCATAACTTCCTTCAACAAAGACATTACTGAAGTTATGGTTTTTGGAGATCAAGAGGGAAGAGTAAAAGTGAGCAGTCAGCTCCAGTTTGTGAATCTAAACACAATAGATCAAGCCAGTAATCTGGGCATAGTTGTTAAAGCTTAACAGCCTTCTAGACACTATCACCTCAAATAAATGTCAAGGATAAAAGGCCTAATCCCTCAGCAAAATTTAGAAAAACATATCCATCCATTTATTTTTAATAGGTTTGACTACTGTAATGCTGTGTTCACAGGCCTTTCTGAAAAATCAATCAGGCACCTGCAGCTGATTCAGAATGCAGCTGGTCGAGTGCTCACTAAAACCAGGAGAATGGATCACATTAACCCCATTCTCAGATCACTGCACTGGCTCCCTATTTGCTAAAGAATAGGTTTTGAAGTATCCCTGTTAGTGTACAAAGCATTGACTGGCTCAGGATTAAAACCAAATGGGTCAAAGCCACATTCAGTTTTAATGCCACATGTCTGGAGCCAAGTCCCAGAGAATGGGAGACCAGCTGCAGAAGACTGTTCTGTTTTTTCCTCTTTTACTATATCTTATATATCTTATTTGCTGTTTTTATTATGTTTTGAGTCTGTGTTGTTTTAACCCACAAAGACCCAGTGCTACTTTTGTTCCAGTTCCCAAATAATTTTTTCCCCTCTATATTTAACCTATCTTAAGTATTTTATCACCATTTATTGTAATTGTATCCTTTTTATTTGTTTTTTTTTCAATGTAAATCATGTATTTTCCTATATTTAATTCGCTGATCATGTAGATGTTCATAAAAGCTCAGAGTAAATTCAAAGATTATTATATCAGAAACAGAGAAAACTAAAAAAAAAGTGACTTTCAGTAAAATACATTAATAACTGAACATAAAAACAAGTGTGTCCATCCACTGTCATTTATCAAACTCTATGGATTTTACTGGTGAATCAATGTTGTAGAAGATGACGGTGTTTCCACAGTAACTACGGAGCCTCTGAACGTCCAAATGGGTCATATCTGATGACCATGAAAAGATAAACTGCATTTTGCACCAATTATTTACATGCATTGATAGGATTAGTGGATCAACAGGTATTAAACAATTTGGATCAGTAGATGGTCTTGGTCAACAGTGGCTGTTTGGGTCTTTATGGGTTAAATACTACCATACTTTATAAAACCCTTTGAATTGCCTTTTTGTCGAAAGGTTTTTGCCTTCCCTTCGTATTTCTTAGTTCTGCCCATTGGAGTTTGCGCAGCTGTTCCCGCGACTTACTTGTTAAATCCTCAACATCTTTTTTTTTTCTAGCTGGGGTGCTGGCTTTAAACACCTTGTCGATGTCATTTTTACCTCTGATTCCCCTTTTCCATCTTATACAAATGGATTGAGGCTGCCCTGAGGGGATCTGAATATCATTAAGTGATCCATCTGTTCCTATGCTCTTTATTTGCTGTTAGGGGAATAAGCAGGCACTACAACCACCTCTCCTAAGAACTACGTGAATTCATCAACGTATTAGAAAAATGTCAACATCTGCAAAATGTTCGTTGTAGATGTTTGTGTAAACTTGTGGCATCGTTTGAAAGGATAGACAACACTAACATTAAATAGTGCATTTTAATTAAACGGAAACACTTGCACTATTACCATCAGCATGGTCTATTTTGCAGATATGCTAAAAACATGTCTAGCAAAGTCTTTAAAAATTACATTTATTGGCAGGAATGAAGTGTTTGCCTTTGTGTCACCTCAGTATATGCTGATTGAGAAGCACAATGTTAGCGTGAGTGTATATGTCCTGCCAACAGAGGACATGGTCTATACGCAGACACATGAACTCTGTGATGAAGTGATTAGAAATTTGGTGCTAAGAGATCAAGGTTTCTGTGACTCCACGCAATGAATTTTTCCCATTAACTCAAGAATTAAGGTGATGACTACCAATTATAACTAAGCAATTATAGCAAAAATAGGATGAAATAGAGTGATGATTGTTTATATCTTAAAGGTTAAAGGTCTGGGCTATAAAGCAATAATTAAAAATGTAATC
This sequence comes from Apogon talboti, assembly GCA_037367365.1. Taxonomy (NCBI): domain Eukaryota; kingdom Metazoa; phylum Chordata; class Actinopteri; order Kurtiformes; family Apogonidae; genus Apogon; species Apogon talboti. The sequence goes on from JAPQRQ010000002.1 coordinate 21,390,231, forward strand.
ATATCATTTTATGTTGTGATAAATATTATGTAATAAATGTTTTATATCTTTAGACATAATATTGTTTACACTGTCATCTAAGTGTGTTTTTATCAACCTTTATTCAGTGGTGAATTATTTTTAATCATTTTAATTGTTTTGAAAGTTCTTCCTCTGGATTTCTGAAATAAGTCATGCTCTGACCATAAATAACAATTTTAAAACCACAAGTAACCATCTACTTTCTTTATTTAAAAAAAAGTTATAAAAAAAATCAACCTTCATCAACGAATCTTAAAAGAAAAAAATATTTCTTATTTATCATGATAATTATTCAAATCAACATCCTATAAGCTCTATCTATAAGCAATATCTTTCATATTGTGTATATGAGTATTGACAGGCATAAATGTAAATAACTGCAAATTAAAATTATGGTCAGGTGTGACTTCTTTTATCCTCCATTTTGTTACGAGGTTCATAATATATATTCTGGAGCCTTTCCTTTTCCTATTATTTGTTTTCTTTACTTAGACATTTATAAGTAAAACACATGTATTGATTATTCCAGTCTTGGAAACAGTCTCTCAGTATGTTGTGCTGTGTGATTGATAGTGATTTGCAGATTACATTCTTACAAAAGTACATGTTTGGTACTCACAGGGGGCCTTTCACTCGACTCTGATATATTCTCGCTCTCTCTCTCTTTCCTCTCTCTCTCTCCCTCTGTACAGTGTGAGAACATCCATTGCTGCAGATGACTGACTGACCGACTGAGGGCTTCAGTGTTGCTTCTGGCAGCATAGGCCACTGATGAGGATAATTGATGGCAGGTATTAGTCCAGTGGTCTGCATTGCATGAAGAAATGAAACCACACGAGCTCCCTTTAAAATCTGGCCTGTAGACTTATTAAAACTCTCATCCTCATGGGGAAAAACCATCATGAGCTCCATCATGAGGGTGATCTTTGAGAGAAACTACTGCACATTTCACTAGAAAAATAATGGGACTTTAAATTCTAGTTTGGAACTGAAATACTGCAAATGAAAAAGTTCTTAACAAGAAAATACAGATTTATTGTTTGTTGCTTTTAGACTGATTTCATTACTTGTCAGAATGCACATAATAGAAACACCAGACCTACATTTGATTTAACAGAAAAAATAACAGGTGTTAAAAGGACCATTTTCACACCAGCCTATTAATCTGTTCAAAGGAATAATATTACTAATTGTTATTTTGTCTTTGGCTCCTCCAGAGGCAGTATTTACAGTGCTGAAAAATACAGACAAATAATAAATGAACAACAATAAAATATAAACAGTCTGATCATGAGGAAAGCAAGTTAATGTTTATCCATTTGTCTTTACATGCACATTAAATTAAAGTTTTATTGACCCACTTGGATGTATCCATTTGCTGAATTTGCATCCTCCAAGGCAAGGACATTTAACAAATTAGTACATATACACATATACACATCAAAACAAATAACCACTGCTGTCATCACTTTCTATAATAGGTCATGTGTTTAGGTGGAGATGTATTAAATGCATTGAGCCATAACATAGGTAAGTGTAATGTCAGTAATGGTCATTGGTTTGGGAATAAATTGATATATCTACTTTATGCATGGGGACTGCATTTTAATATTACATTCCTGGAGGGAGTGTTTATCAGTGAGTATTCAATCCATAAGCAATCAATGTAAAATAGAGTATAATCTAGGGGGGGTTGAAAAAATTCTTGTCATTCAAAGTGTTTCTTTTGCAGGAGAAATCATTTTGAATCTGTTTATTTGATAACAGAAAAAAACAGACCACGAAAGAGTTTTCTTCTGAACATTTATTTGCATGAATTTGCATGATTGTGTTTGTGAGTATGCATGTGTGCACATAGTGTTCGTGAATGTGGGTTTTTGATTCAGACACCTGCGCGCACACACACACACACACACAAGTGGCTGACATCTTTAATAAAAGCTACTTGGCAGAATACCTCATTAAATGCTCCGTCACCAGTCATTCATCAAACCTCGGCAAGCAGACATAATAAAACTTTTAAACACTTCAATGCTTGGCCTGTACTGTAGCAATAAAATATGCATGGAGTATTATTGACTCCAATATCTGCCAGCTGTTACAGTCTCAGCTGTTAAATATCGCACTGGTACAAGTAGGAGAGACTGAGAATAAACCAGATATTCAGGGGAAAATGACAAATTTGTGGTGAAACATCACCAGCGTCTGCATCCCCCAGGGGGATTCCTGCCCTCAATGAAGGCATGACATATCATTGATCAAGTAGCCAATAAAATTATCCCGAGTTCAATACGCGGTGTGAGTGATTGGCCTTCGTGCCCTTCCTCCACTGACACTTAAGCGCTGATTGGCTTGTTGAAGTCAATAGAACAGGAGGCCAGGTTGTGGTCTTGTTTACCCGTGACAGACAGTTCCATTTTTTTAGCCACAGGCACACAATTACGCACAGAACTGGAACACTGACGACTGATTGGAGTCAACAAATCCTGATAACTGTTTGATTCTAACAGATTATGTGACATTTAAAAAAAAATCATTTTGTTCTAACAGTAACAAACACCATACATATTGTACTGTGTAGTAATTCCACACATCTTGTTTTAACTTTTTGTGCTATGGTTTCTTGTCACTTGTACACAGACCTCATATCTGTAATGAGCACATTACTTATTATTTAAGTTTCAGTGGTTGATGATGATTTTCTTTTTTGTGTGTTGTAATTCATCCAGTTTAATAAGAGTAATGACAATAAGATATTCCTTAGGTTCAATAAGCAATGCTTTTGCACATCTTCCTGCAAAAATTCCACAATAATTATTCAGCATATTGTATTTCAATTCTTTTTAGAGCGAGCAATATTACTGCACCTCCCCTTCCATGTGTACAGGCTGTAGAAACTCTTCCCGGTAACTTCAGATTTTCAGAAATTTTTAATCACATGTATATTTTTGGGGATCAAATAAGTGAATGATAGATGATTTTAGTGACTCTTGTGCTTGACTCAGTAATTATATTTGGATTGACTTTTCCATCGCCGAAAGAAAAGGCATCATATCATCTACACTGTTGGTTGTAAAGTTGGGATAAAATACTTTTACCTCTTCTCATGAAATGGCTTCTGGTCAAAGGTGATTACTGATGTATATAAATAGGAGGAAAAAGAGGAATGTGTGTGAAAGCCAAGTTATTCTACCTTTATGGGCAACAGTGTAGTGTATTTTTATATTAAGTCTTTTCATTTGGAGAGATAAGAGAAGGGAAATTCCATCTCCTTCTGCTTTAAGTATGTTGTGCTTTTTGCAACATTGGACTAACACCCTCTGTCACCTTAGTGAGCCTGGTGAATACCAACGGGAATGACACCAAATCACTAGAAAATAGTGTTTGACAGCATGAGAAAGAAAAGGGCACAGGGTGTGAAAAGCAGTGGAAAACATGAAAACTAATGGCTGATTTTTGTCACGGTTCTTCTCTGTCATTCTCTCCCTCTGCCTTTTGAACCCTCTGTCTGCGAGCCTGCCAACTAAAAGTGACATTCAAGCATAGTTAGTTTGAGGAAAAGATGTCATTAGTTTTCTTTAGCCTACAATAAATTCTCCTCACCTTTAAGTATTTCTGTAGCATAAGCCTAACATCTAACCACTCCTGCAGTATGTTACACTGAACTCCTTTTGATGCATGGTTTCCTGAGTAATTTCATGCCTTATAAATACAGCTGTATATGTGTTTGAGTGATGTTTGTGTCTGTGAGACTACAATTACACCATCTACCTGTCTGTTTCTGTGTGCCCCTTACCTTGCCTTTCTTCAAAGGCTTGGACTGTGTTACGCATATACCAAGGTAAACATCTCAACAGATGACATACTGTATGTGCTTGTAAAATATTCTGTTTTGGGGCATTTTGGGAAAATAGGAGAGAAGTACATGCAACCAATGTCAACAAATGTCTCATAGACCAGGAATCGAAGCAAAATATTGCACTTAATGTTTTGCAGATGTAACTCCTCATCCACAAACTACCTCTTAGCTAGATTTAAACGATGAGATCACCTGTAGTTATTTTATAGTTATAGTCTCTCCTGCTGTCAATGCAATCAAACACAACAGTGTCCATTCATTAAGAAATCAAAGGACTCTCCAGAAGTGGATGTAATGAGGACTTAGCTGACCTTGGAAGCAGGCATGCCCCCTTCTTATTTCAGCCAACACTAAACAGCCCAAGGCTGCATGCGCTGTCACCTCTTTTTGATGGACTTTTGTCTGGATGCTGGTGGGGGCTGTGGTGCCAAGACTTTAGCCGCTGGTAGGAAACCAGTAGTTTCTGTTTCCTCTGGAGCAACTGAGCTGGCATCGCCAAACTGGTTCATACCCTCTCCTGTCATAACAGGATGGAAACCCCAACAGCTTGGTGAACAGACTGGAGTGACTTAGCTTCTATCGGAGATCATCAGGGAAGTGATTAATTGGAACTTGCTAATGATGCCACAGACCGGCAGTGGAAGCCTGGTCCTTCCACTGATGAGTCAACTGAAAGTACGGGCCGTAATCACAGAGTCTGCTGTAGTGTCATACCTTCATCAAAATCAGTTTGCATATGCAAATGTTGTGTGCAGTGGCTGAAGAGGTGGAGAGGTCAAATGGATTTTCTGTTTGGAGCTCATCACTTTTGTGAAGGGGAAATGTACCAGGAGTCAGGGGTGGCCTCAGAGGTGTTATACTTTCATGTAGGACAGGAGCAAAGAGGTTATATATTTTACTACTACAGGAATGGGGTTTGGATTTTCATGTCACTGTCTCTGTTCTGTTTCAAGATTAAATCAAACATCTCCATCTCTGTCTCCTAACCTTTCATCTTTATCCATCTTCATCTTCATCTGTCTTTGTCTGAAAAATAAAAGAGGCTATCTATACTATCTAGTCTGTGTAAATCAGACATGTGGAAAAGGAATTTGTTTCACATTTTTGAAAAGTGCTGCTTTAGTGTAGACACTGGTGGTTGAAAAAGTACTAAACACACCCCAATCAGTGATTTCACACCAAGAGATCTGACTGTGACTGAACCTGCTGTGACATCAGTGATTGTGGTGAGACCAGAGATTTTCAAAGGAAAGACAGGCTTAATGGATTATTCAATACCAATCTATACACACATTAGTAACTCTGTGAGGAAACCTAGAGGCAGAATAAATTCCATCATCATTTACCCCAACTTTAACCATCACAACTGAATGTCTAACCATAACCTTTAACCTTAGGAATTTACTTGTGGGAGTCTTATTTTTCCCCCAGTGCCAACAGACAAGCAAAGAACACACATCTACTTTTTCACAAGGCTACATTCAGACTGCAGGCAAATGTGGCCCAAATCTGATTTTTTTTGCCCATATGTGACCTGTATCCGATCTGTTAAAGACAGTTTAAGCAGCACAAATCAGATTTTTTCAAATCCGACCCAGGCCACTTACATATGTGGTCCAGCATCCGATACATATCTGATATTTTGCAATGCAACTTCAGTCTGAACTGCTAGGTCACATTTATCCGACCTTTCACGTCATTGAAATGTGACAAATGTCACAAATCTGCGTCCCAGGAGCAGAAGTGGCTGGAAAAACATATTTACTTCCATAAACACACATAGTCACGTATTTCATCAGGACCTCTTTTGAACATGCGGGTCACTTCAGGGTTGCATTCAGTTCATACTCAAAACTGATAGAAGTCGAATTTAATGTGTAATATGAATGAGCACACCAAAAAATTTAATTTCACCAAAAAATCTGAATTGTGCATTAAGACCTGCTGTTTGAACATAGCCTAAGTGTCTCTTGGCATCCCACAACACAATTCCACCCGGTTCCCACTAATCTTTCTCGTAATACTCTACGTATGAGGTCAGACTTCAGAGGGATTAAACAGGAACTTAAGCAGCGATAATGTATTACCTATTGCATGTCCTTCCATTCAAGGTGTCTGAATGTGAAGGGCATGTAGGTCATTTGGTTAAGAAGCCTTAGCCAATGATTTGCTTATTTGCTGAAAAAAAGAATCCACCCTTTCAGGGACTGGCATCGATCAGTCTTACAGTACCTTTAAAACATTTATTTTGTCATGACTCTTTAAATCTGCAGGGCTGCTACATTTGCTTTTTAATTATAACATAGTAAAGATGAGGACATCTTGCATGCATGCATCTACAGATCAGAGAATCAAGTGCTTTACATTCGTAATGGAATTACGTTTGTTCTTTTGTTGGAAATGCAACATCATCTCAGAAAAGTACTAAAATCAGCTAACTGCTTAGTAAGAGATGTATAGCCTCTGGTTATGTGTCTCAAGTAATGTAATTAGAAAACAAAATTTACATAGTGTCTTAAATTGATCCATAAGTTATGAAAGTGTGAATTATTCTCCAATAAAGTAATATTTCTAATTCATGGTTGTTTCAGTTTTAGGAGCGAATTTCCTACCAAATGTAGACAGGAAGGTTTACTGTGTGTGATGTGTTTTAATTTGATCTGATCTCTGTGTGATGCATAAACACATGGACACATCAAAGAGCTGAATTAGGGCTGGTTATTGTCTGTGTGGGGGTGTAGGAAGTCTCCATCATGACTAATGGGTCTCTGCCTCTAATTACAGGATCTCACATACACGCAAACACAGACCCAAACACGTGCTGCTGTTTGTTTGTTTTTTTTGTTTGTTTGTTTTGATTTTTAGTTCTTTTTTTTTCCTTTGTATGTAACCAAAGCTTTTTTGCTCATGTTCATTTAAAATTACAGAGGGGTAAACACGGATTCTGGGTAACCCATAAACTTACCACTGGGATGAAGTGTAGGTTCCTGTAAAATTTCAATTACTTGTTGTCTGAAGCAGTAACGAGATTATGTTTGTACCAGTGGCCCACAACAGGTGGGCATGTTAACCCCTTCACTCCCCGCTCCACGCTCTCTCTCCCATTTTCCTCTCTGCTCCCTTGTCACCTTTCTCCTCTTTTGAAATATACATTGTCTACAAAAAACAAAAAGAGGCTGTTTAACAAAGCGGGCTGGTCCGGTTTTCATGTGTCTAGTCTGATGTTTTAGTATAAGACACACCTTATTGGTTCACTTGAAGCCCAATTAAACTGTTGTAAAAAAATAAATAAACTTGTTTGGAAAGAGGAAATCAAAATGCTCTACTTTTTTACTCTATTAAATGTCAGTTATAGTCACTTGTGTAGGCCAGTTGACTGTCATTTTTGTTGATGCCACTTCATTCATTCTCTTCCGTTTGGTAAAGAGCTGGCTCGTTGCGCGCGCACTCTGGGTGCTCTCTAATTAGTGGGCACACTGTTCTGCGTGGGGAGGCAGGGCTCGTCGCTGCTGCACAGCTCCGGAGAAACTTGTGCCGTTGAAACTTTGACAAACCTGAACCCAAAATGCCCGTCACATAGCTCAAACCCGTTTAGAGTACAGTGTAAAGAACTCTCCCAATGTCTGACGAGGGAGAGGAAAGCGACGGCGGGAGGACGCGTGTCTCCGAGTCTCCCTCCCCGCCTCTGTCCGTGCGTCTTCCCCGAGGATCTCCCTCCTCTCCGCGGCCCCTGGACCTCTTCTCCTCCGCCTCACCGCTGCTCGGGGACACAGACCCGCCTTACCTCGCCTCTCCGGAGTGCCTCAACCCATCCCTAGAGAACAAGGAGCCGGACAACACACAATTCACACCGCCAAAGTTCGGCAGGACCAGCAAGGACACCTGCTCCACGTTCTCTTCGCGCCAAGATGTGCAGCTAGATGCGGTTTACGAGCACTACGATGACCCGTTCCCCAAGTGGAGAGGTCGAGGCGCGGCGAACGCTGAGCGGTTTCAGCACCGCGGACAGCGACTGCACCGCGCTCCGGAGCTGGCGGACTATGGGAACCACTACTGTGTGGACCACATAGACCCCGAGTTCAACACAGAAACCAGGCAAACGTGAGTTATTCTTTTTAGACACTCATTTAATTCACAGGCTTCATCTACTTTCTAAGTAGCATGTATCACTGCGCACTGTATAACACCATGTTTTTACTTTGACATGTAAAGAAAGGACATGTAAAGAGGAGTTGAGAATGCAAAACTCCTCTCGATTGAAAACATTTAATCAGCAACCTGTTAAGTCAACAAGTATCAGTCAGTAAAGACAGTGTTGTAAAGCAGCATGGATATTCACTCGGCCAACTGCATTTACCTGCAGCTATGAATCAATGATTTACACCCAGTTGCGTTTCAGCCTGTATGGCCCTTATGGATTATACCAGTGAGGACTGTACATATAGGATAGAGCAGATTTATAGCAGCTACAACCTGCTGCACCTTCCTAAATTAAACCTTTTCAGATAATTCACTGAGGTTGCATTGTCTCAATTATATGTGAACCAACATTTTCCTCACTTTAAATTGTCAAATGTAGTGTCATCATCATTAATAATTGTGTTTACATCCTAAATAATTGGAACATTGAAAGCTCTCTCTCTCCCGCCTTCAGCCTATTCTATTAAAATGAGGGATAGATTGTACATTAGTGAGTACCTCTTCTGGATTGACACATGGATATGTATTTGTGTGAGTTTGGAGGAATCAGTGAGTGTCTGGGAGGTTTCCAGTGTAGCCTTTTTTGCCCTTGGGTGGAGAGGTTGTATCTTTATTGGTTCCTGTGTGTGAATATAAAACCAGACAACAGGGATGTTGTGTATGCCTATCTGAAGAGAGAAAGAAAGAGGCAGGGCATGTGGCACTGAGCTGAAGTAAACTACTGACTTGTACAGTCCATTCCACACTGTCACACTCATCACACATGCACTCACAAAAGCCTGACGGGGAATCTCTCTGCCATTTAAAACCTAGTCTCCACTGTAATTTCTCTCAACTCTGCTATATTTTTAATTGCTTGGTGCTAGATAACTGGTTACAAGGCCACTTCACTAATACAGCCCATGGTATGCATACAAGACAAATGGTATGGATGACACTTAATGGAAATTCATGTAGCCCTGTCAGGTTTGTAACCATCAGATATTGTGAGTAGCAAGCCTCAGTGTCAGGTCTTTGATCTTCTCTGGTCTGCTTCTTTGATTCATCAGTGTCCAGCTTAAAAGGCCATGCATGGAAAGAGGCACATGGTTGCAGCGATCACTGACTTAGGTAAATGTTAGAATACTGTGTATATGTGAAAAAGAGTGTAAGAGCAGGCAAACATCTCTGCAAAATGTGATGTGGAGTTCACCTTTGATCTTCAAAAATTTGCAATTTGCTCCTTGAAAGACTGTCTATGTGTGTGCATTTTGATAGAGAGCAAAAGAGAGGGATGGAGCTCAGAGTGTGACTCTGAAATGCTCTGCTCATGTGTATAGACTGGTAAATTAATAACTCATTACAAAGTTCTACAGTTTTTCCCACTGACTTCAAACTTTTTTTCCACTCATTATCCTCAAAATACTTATTTCAGCCTTATTCATCTTCTATTCTGTATTATTCTTAACCAAACATTGAGTTTCTACACTGCCTATGAACACCTTCACCAAACACCAGAAGATTCAACTGTGTTTAAGAGATATTGTTTACCCAGTTTCAACCAGTTCATAACTGAAAAGTTCAGAGAAAGTGACTTTCTGAGATTTGGAGTGTATGCTAAAGGGGTAATCTACATCACAGATGCTGTACCTTTCAAGTTTTATGTGACTTTCATTAGCATATTTTTGGATTTCCCCAGTGCAAAAATGTTTACTTAAACTGAATGGAATAAATTCAAGCTGACTAAAAATACATCCTTAAACAGATTTCAGTTGCATAAGTAAAGATGTTTATTCCCATCATGCCTTGCCATAATGTATAGATCTCATTTATACCAGAGAGCCGAAGTCCCACCCCTTTGGATTGTGCCCATGTGACCTAATTTTAAGAGAAAAAAAACGTATTACAGTCAATGGCAAGAAGCATTGAATTTTTGGATCACCTTTGAATTATGCCATTGTTTACACATATGATGTTTGTTATTTGAAAAGATAATTCTACAAGTCAAGGAAGTCACAGTTTGTGGTAAAACTGTCCAGGTATCAGACTGTGAAAATACATAAATACAAAGAGTACATATCTGAAAGTCATGGAGGTGACCTCATCTTATCTATCTGTTCTCCACAGTCTGTTCAGAGTGATTGAAGATGTCTTTACCGCTTAAACATGACCAGACTGTAGTGATTTTGACCTCTTTTTCAACTTGCTCTTATAGATTGAGCTACAATGTGCTAAGACAGTGGGTGACGTGTTGTTGGTACATTCAACTGTTCAATACAAAACTAGATAGTTCTTTACTATCTTAATGCAACTTTCTTGGCTCAGAAAATTATGTTTTAAATCAATAAAACATCATATGTGTAAATGGTGGCACAGTTCAAGGAGGATCAAAAGATTTTCTGTCTCTCTCCATTGACCATGGGTTCTTTTTTTTTTTCTAAGTCAGATACCAGGGGCCACAGTGGAGGGGACTTTGGCCCTTTATTGCTAAATATTTCTCTCACTTTAACACAACATACAACATATGTTAGCAAAACATTACTTTCCAGTTTTTTTGCTCTAATATACATCATGTGTGAAATAATTTTTTCAGTGGATATAATTGTCACTTTGCAGTAGTTCCATGGAAACTGAATCAGTGCTAACTAAATGTTTCCTTTCTCCAATTTTAATGAGGGCTTTATTTACAGTCCAGTCATACCTAATATAAGACAAGTAGAGAGTTGCATTAGTCAAGTTAATTAACTAGAGCAGTAGATGTGAGTTTTTAGACAGATTTGGTATTAATAAGAGAAGGAGCTGTTTGTTTATTTGTTTGTTTGTTTGCAGTCTCTGAAGAGACATAGTGACAGATGCATCAGATGAATCAGTGCTATGTGCAGTTGAAGGGTTAAAATCTAGTGCACGCAATCATCTGAGAACTGCTATAAACACTGTGCCATCTAAAACAGCTAAATTCTGGACAGTGAAGGTAGATTCTTGTTACACGCAGCTTGTAAATGAAGTCAGCTGTTTAGCAAGACATTTTCTAGGTGTTTAAGAACCAATCAACGTTGTGGTTCAGTCAATAAAATGTTCCTTTTAGTGACAGTGATAATGGGATGGTTCCTTTAGTTATACCTTAAGGTAGACCACCAAGATAATTAATGTATGAATACAGTCCCACAGGGCAGATGCACCGTCTTCTCTTCTCTCTCCCACACACATACACACATTTATTCCTTATCTATCCATCTCCATTGTGTCTGTCTCCTCCTGCCTCTGTGACTCTAATTCTACAAAAAAATGATGCAGGTAAATTTTGTTTCAGATCAGACTCACAAACAGTCAGAGATGGACGGAGAGGAGGATGGAAACTAGTGATTCATTACCTGACTATAAGGTTATCTAAATGGGATGGCAGCCAGACTGTCCCTGCCTTTATGAGAACTCTCAGTGCCTACAAATGTGTGTGCGACTGCGTGGGGTGTTCGTGTACATGCATCGCTGTTTGTTAGGTAAATGATAAGCAGTGGGAAACAATAAATAATACATCCGTAACTGAATATATGCATTACCTTTTGTTTGGGAGTTTGGGACGCTATGATGCTACACCTTATGTCATCCATACTGATTGTTGATTTGTGTCATAAGAATGTGCCTAAAACACCAAGAATAGTTTCTATACATTTGGTCGACATTAGATCTTTTACCAAGCCTCCCTCTCAAAACAGATCCAATCTCAAGAGACCTCCTGGTAAAATAAAGTTTAAAATATTAGCAATTACAAATTTACAACTTATCTGGACCACTTCACCAGTAAGCCTCAGTTTTTGCAAAAGCTTCTGTATTTACAGACTGTTTTATTACCTCCCTATGTTCGGTCAAAATATTTCTCTTATATTAGCCTCGGTGGCTTATTTGAACAGCACATGTAGTTTATTTTGTGTACAGAGATGTGTAAAATCAGTCATGTGGACAGAATTTTGTTAACGTCCTTAGGGAAAATATCAATTTTAGAGATAAACCAGTTAGGTGGTTACATTTAGTATAAACTTTTGGCACTGGGATCAGCCGGCAAAGACAGTGGCGCTCCTGAACTGACTTTGAGCAAAAATAAAAGGTCAAAAATAAAAAATTACTGCTCCCAACACACTTACTATTGCATTCAGGTATTTTTTTACTTTGGCTTAGACATTTAGAACAACACTCATCTGGATTCTAATACAGATGGCGTCAGTAGTGGTCAGTGTGACTGGAATTACTGGCGTTGAGGGAAAATACCTCAAAAGTTTTAAGAAATGACTCTTATCTATATTATATCTTATGTTTTAAATTGATTTTTTGTTTATTACATTGATGTAGAGTTCCCTTTTACATTTTTAGGTGGAGGAGCAAGGGTGACACTGGCTGATTAATTGTCTTTTTCTTGCTCCATCATTATTTTACTGGCCTTTAAAAATCAACCATCCGTCAACCTCTTACTCATCTGTAACAGGCTGAAAAGTCGAACAATGCTAATTCTCTCAACAAGGGAATATTGAACATTGCTGGTGGAAAAATACTTGTGATTTCTAACTTATTACCTTTCTGTTGGTCTGCTATGTGTTTAAGTGGCTGTGAGAATTGTATTTTACCTCAAATTTCACAAATAATGTATGTTGTGTTCACGCTGTAGAGCACATTCAATAGCAGTAGTGGTGATATTGTCATGCACATATACTGTATTTGCACATACCTACACTCTACAACCACATTTCCATTAATGTGAACTGCTGGGAGAGAGATGTACCCTCTCGTATAGATTGACAGCCCAAGGCATGCACTACTGATTGTGTAAAAATTTTATACCTTCTAATCGCACACAGATAACACAGTTTCTCTCTTTCTCTGTCTCTCACTCCTCAGCGATTTGCCTTGGTGCCTTCTCTTCATCTTCTCAGTTCCACATCCTTTGACACCCCTAAGGAATATTTTCACCAATAGCACATTTCTATTTTCACCTTTTCCTTCTGTGTCCAGCCAGTGCACACACACACACACACACACACACTTATGGACAAATGAGTGAGCAGAATACCAAATAGCCTGAATTACAAATAACCATACCTAGTGTTTTCACATTTCTCTTCCACGTTTTATTGAAACACCGGCTGTTATTTGTAAGGTTATTAAATCAAATCGGATGACAAGAGAACACAGAATTATCCTGAAAACCTTTATTCAGACATTTGTGTGGACAATACATCCAATTATACCTGTATTTGTAAAAAGAAATAGACATTGCTCAGTCAGTCCACTCACTAAAAAGGCTAAAATTATGTGCTGTAACATACTATATATTAAACTGTTGTGTAAAATGTTCCACTTTTACTTTGCCCTTTCTACGTTTCATTTAAGTCATACCCATCCACACACAAGCACATTATCTGTCGTTACACTCCCACATTAACACTTATTCTTTTTCCTTTTGATTTTTCAGCTTCGGGAACATCAAAGTTGTTATTTTTTTCAATGTGTGGGTTAAAGGGTCAGGCTAAACAGCAGATGTAGGCCTTTGTGCTTCAGAAATACAGCAAGAGGGGGGACTGTAGTCCTGGTAAAATGAGTTGTGTTTGCGGTAACAATGGTAATTACCAGTGTTTTGTGGACGGTATTGTGCGGTGTTACACTTTACATGTTATTGATGTTGGGGATTTTTACCCACTCTGTCCTACTGAGATGGACACTCTATGGAGGAAGGGACATTACATATTGAGGATGAGGTTCATGTCATTGCATATGTACATTCATCAATAAATACTAATGGTTGGACAGTTACTCTCCGTGATTAACAGACTCGTGACTTGTGAGTTTGTCATGGAGAAGCCAATAAAAGTGACAGCATCATTACCCTCCTGTCAGTCATGGATGGTGACCTGAGATGGCCTTGCGATGAGCTTTGACCCTGCATTGATCTGATCAGGGATAGATTCATCATAGATATCTTTGTAGAGCTTTCTCTGAGGTCAGGGAAGAGAAGCTTGCATTAAAGGTGTTGGTTGTGTTATTCCAGTGTCCATCCATGAAACATATCCACATGAATAGAATGTAGTAGTTTTGTTATCCATATTAAACAGTCACAGTCAGTGCGATGTAACTGATGATACTACTTTTTCTTCTTGAATCCACTATTTCTCACTTCTTTTCCACTTTCCTCTCCTTTACTCTCCACCACTTCTTTCCTCTTACTCTTATTTACTTTACTTTTGTCCTACATCTTCTATTCTATTCTGTCTCCCTTTTATTTTCTCCAGGGTTGAGGCCATGCATCGGCGCCACACCACCCTGAGGGAGAAGGGACGTCGTCAGGCAGTGCGAGGTCCAGCCTACATGTTCAATGAGCGTGGCTCACCTCTCACTGCAGAGGAAGAACGTTTTCTGGATGCAGCTGAGTATGGGAACATTCCTGTTGTTCGCAAAATGCTAGAGGAGTCCAAGACTCTTAACTTCAACTGTGTGGACTACATGGGCCAGAATGCTTTGCAGCTGGCAGTAGGTAATGAGCATCTTGAAGTGACTGAGCTACTACTGAAGAAGGATGGTTTGGCAAGAATTGGAGACGGTCTTCTCTTGGCGATCTCCAAGGGTTATGTTCGCATCGTAGAGGCCATTCTTGGTCATCCTGCTTTTGGTGGTGGTCTCCGTCTGGCTTTAAGCCCCCTTGAACAGGAGATGCGTGATGATGACTTTTACGCTTATGATGAGGATGGGACACGTTTTTCTCATGATGTCACGCCCGTCATCCTGGCGGCTCACTGTCAGGAATACGAAATCGTCCATATCCTTTTGTCCAAGGGCGCCCGCATAGAAAGGCCACATGACTACTTCTGTAAGTGCACAGAATGTGTGGAGAAACAGAAGAAAGACTCTTTCAGTCACTCCCGCTCTAGGATGAATGCATATAAGGGCTTGGCCAGTGCTGCTTACCTGTCCCTCAGCAGTGAAGACCCAGTGCTGACCGCTCTGGAACTCAGCAACGAACTGGCAAGACTTGCCAACATTGAAACAGAGTTTAAGGTGAGCTGATCTCTGTCTTTTTATATTTTGCATGTTTTTCTTTTCCTTTTGTGCTCATTAACTAATACATACTTCCCCTATGTTATAAATTATAGATTCTTTCAAATGTTTCATTCACATCCACTTAATGATCATAAATATGGTTACTCTTTGCATACTACAAAATGAATTCCTGCCCATTACTGGATTTGTCCATCACACTTTTTTTAACCAGTTCAGAGACCCAGTGGTAGAAACCCACCAGTGGTCAAAAGAGCTTTATTTATCTCCCATTGGCAATTCATTTATAGCTTCCCAGTCCATGCATTCAGTCTCAACATACAACCAGTACATGGGACAAGTTACAATAAATAAAGCAATAAATGAAACAACACTGAATGATTGTGAATGATTTTAAAATAACAATCATTAAAATGGGTGGTATCTGTGTTGAGCAACTTTAATGGCAGAGGGAATGAAGTGCTTGTAGCAATGATTAGTTCTCATCAAGGGCACATTAAAATGACGGCCTGAAGGTAGTGAAGAGGATGTGGTCTGGTTGGCTGATAAGTTACTTTTCCTTTCTCAGTGATTTTTCATGCATAAATTACAAACATTTGTCTCGCAGATGTGATGATTTACCAAGTTACTGCCCTTTTTTGATCTTACAGTCTCTCTTCTCATTATTCACTTCTACACCTCACCTCCTCTTCATGTCTTAGTCCTTTCCACCTAAGATATGAACAGAGGAGATGGGGAGGAGACATCAGGAGAGACTAGCAGAGGCAACAGACATGTAAAAAAAAAAAAAAAAACGAGAGACAGCCATGCTTCAAGCTGTCATTTTAAATTAACCCCAGACATGGCACAGCTGCTTCTGGCCGTTATTTGGTTACAATGAACTCTTTCATTTTATGGTTTCTGTCAGATTAGTGTAACAGTGCTCATGAAATGCTCATATTCATAGTGTGTCATAATGTATTTAGGAAGGTCATGCATGTTTTTAAATGAACACACACAAGTTTGATTGTGCATTAGGTCATCGTAATTAACTATTACAGCTTATAAATCCGGGGCTTGTTTCTGCCCTCACTTGTTAAATCCTTAACCCCAACGCAATGCAAATGTGTTATCCCTTTTCTGTGCTAGTTGGTTAAAAGTCTGCGCTCATTAAGTGCACATTACAGGGCTGATTTTAACGAGGATGTCGGAGGTCTGCATTAGAATGAGGATATATTCTTGTAGCTTCATTTCACTCTATTTCTGTAAAGTATTTCCTTTGATATATTATTTATATTTGAAAAAGAAGATTTTTAACAGAAGTTTGGTAATATCTTTGATGATATCAGATTTTTCCCCTGGACATTTTGCACTGAAAAAAATTAATTTATCATGTGGGGATTGATCAGTTCACTG
>JAPQRQ010000002.1:21406822-21417277 GCA_037367365.1 Apogon talboti
ATATATAAAACCTCAGGACATAGTACAATAGAGGACAAAGTGTGTGTGGCTTTGAGAGATGAATGAATGAATGAATGACAGTGATATGGGGGCGGAGCCAGTGAATCGTGTTTTTGTGTGTGTGTGTGTGTGTGAATATAAAAGTTCTTCATTCTAATGGTAATGCTGACAGATTCATTAATTTGGGGGAGAGAAAAGTGTGTAATGTATTTCCTTTGACATATGGATATTCAAAAAAAACTAATGATTTTTAACAAAATTTTGATAATATCTTTGACAATTCTGGCAGATCCAGAAAGATATGGAAGGGGGGGCAGAGAATGGTGGGGTCGGAGATCCAGTGGGAGTTCAATGGGGCAAAGCCAGGGCTGGAGTGGTTCAAAAATTTGGGCTTGGACTTTTTGGTCCAGACTGGCCCACCAAAACCCGCACACTGGTACTGTACGAACTTGCCCCGTTAATGTACATACACACAAGCCCTTAATACCACCACTTTTACTGAATGATATTCTTTTGTATTCTGAAGTCTTCAATAAAATAACTCCATAATTAGTGTGTTGCTCACTTGCACTTAAGAAGGACAGAGATGGAGATGATGTACACATCTGGACATGATAAGTAGAGGAATATAATGGAATGGGTTAAGTATCAACAAGATAACATGCAGAAAATTTGTCTGCATGCAATTAGGACTTTGGCTAGTTGGCTAAGGTATGGAAAACAATAGTATAATGGACAAACAGTTTGAAACTGTATAGGCTATAAAGCATGACATAAGAGGAAAAACTTGTCCACATAGTTAACTTGAAAGCTGTAGGCTAATTTGTGTACTGCATCATGAGTAATATATTCACATATTTTATTGTAACAGTAGTTAATTAGTGCTTGATTGATGTGAACTGTACAAGGCGATAATGTTGAAAGTAAAGTATACATATGTGTTGTTCAGCTTACGCCAACATCACCACCTCCTTCTCACGGTGGAACGTCTGCCTCAACATTTTCTACTTCAGTCTCCGGCTGGTGTACCATGGTACTGGTGGTTTCACCGTCTCCATCCTCATCAGACTCACTGTCAAATTGGCACTGGCCCTATACCACCTGCTGTTGCAGTGAGGAACCCGCTGAAACAGCAGCCACCTTGCTACTAGCGGCCCCTGCGGCAAACATCAGTGGAATATTTTAACTCGTTGAAGCCTCAGCTGCTAGAGCTTTTCTTTTCTTCTCCCTAAATTTAGCAGCACCGCCTTTGCATTTTTTTGTCACCTTCTCTATTCTGTTACTCTTTTTGTTGGGACAATGATACCACTATCTCTCTGATGACTCTCTCTCTCTAGACTACTTTTTTCATAAAGGTGATTGGATGAGGGGGTGGGACTCCTGGGCCACTGTGGCATCTTTCAAAGGGCCACTGGCCTAGGTATTCTGAAAAGGGCCAAGCCCCACTGGCCAATGGTCACCTGTATGCTGAGTCTGCAGCTCTGTGGCCCGGTGCTACTCAAGGTCAAGGATTGATCATTTAGATGAAAGACAAACCACTGGGCAAATTACATGTCTATCTCCCTGGGCTGGGAGGGTTACCGTAGTTACAAAAAAAACCTAAAACGGTCATCCATTCGGCCCCAATATTGATGGGCCCACCGGGATAATGACCGGTACTTCATATGGCTAGTCCAGCCCTGGGCGAAGCCAATCAAAATCAACATTTTGAATGCTTCAAATCACATAAAACCGTATTGTTTTTTATCAAACATTCGTAAAATGAATACAACATGAATACTTTTGGAACCAAAGCAAAGAGTTGGCTTAAATAAGGTTGTCCTCAGTTATGGCGAATTCTACGGAGCCCCTTTGGTGACATGTGAGGAAATAAATATTAATGCCACAAGATAAGTATCGCGCGGCAACGAGTTACTAATGCCCCATACTAAAACCCCATGCCTTACCACAAATGTCTGAAGTATATCACGGTAGTTCATACCAAGGTAAAAATAAAATGAAAACAAATTGAGGTGTTCCATGTTGGTAAGAACATCAAATTGGTGTGCTACGCTATACAGCAATCTTGTAGGTGAATTGTGTTGTGGTCACTCATTAGTAGTAACTCATGGCCACGAATTAATAACGCTTTTTTTTTTTTTCACATTTCACCAAAGGGGCTCTGTAGAATCCCATTGCTTTCCAAATAATGTAAAATTAGAACACCATAGACTCTCGTCATAAATATATCTCCTTGAAACGTTCATATTAATAAACTCAACCAGCCCAGAAACAGATTTTGCCTTCGTTAAGTCTCTGCATTCGCTACACCATCGTTAGTTCGCTATTTGCATTAAAGGGTGCACTAAGGTTGCATTCGCTAGTTAACCCAGAAACAAGCCACTGGAACACTTTCAATTGTAACTCATAGCTCCACTGGCCAGCATCCTCATAAGCAAAATAGCAGAGAAAGAATAAACAAGGAGGTACAAAATAGTGAATTAGTAAGAACCTATCTAGGTCTTGGAGTGTGAGTTGGTACAAATTCAAGAGAAATAAAGAAAACAATTGTCACCTTAATCAGTAATGAAAATAATCATTATGGACTTGTTTGCCTCCATGTTAATGTTGAGAGTAGAAAACTAATTTGATAGTGTGTTGTTGAATTAAATAGGTCATGCATATTAATAAGTGTTTATAACAGGGGTGTCAAACTCATTTTAGTTCAGGGGCCACATTCAGCACAATACAATCTCAAGTGGGCCGGACCAGTAAAATGATAACAGTGAAAAAAAAGTCAAATGACATTATGCAAATGTTAACATCTACAAAGTTTCCTTAAAAATCTGAATAACATGAACAATCTGAAATGTCTTTAGAAAAATAAGTGCAATTTTAATAATAATCTTCTTCAGTTTATCATTTACACATGTACATTACAACTTACATTATAATTACAAATACACAAAACATTGAGTAATGAGCAGAATGTTGTTATAAAATGACACTTATTTCTCTTAAGACAATTCAGGTTGTTCATATTTGTTCAGGTTATTCACATTTTTTGTAAAAGGATAGTTTATAAATGTACATATTTTCATGTAATTTAACTGTTTTTTACACAAAAAAACAGAGAACGTTTGCGGTTTTAGTATTTTACTGGTATGACCCACTTTAGATAGAATTGGTCTGTATGTGGAGCCTAAAATTAAAACTATTTTGACTCCACTGATTTTCAGTATTCACTGTGTAATTTTTGCATTTCACAAAATCATCCCACAGGCCGGAATGGACCCTTTGGTAGGCTGGTTTTGACCCGCGGGCCACATGTGGTTTATAAGTTAATAGTGAGTCCTTGATTTTATTAGTCCAAAACACACTCACAAATATCTGTATAACTGAAGCTGATAATGTACCTTTAAAATGTTTAGATTCGGTTTTACACACCAGCACTCAAACCCACCCTGCTGGCCTGATTTGCTGGCATCTGTCCTGGACAGAGCAGTGTGATTGGCTCAGGTTTGCTGGGAAATATGCCTGCTCACACAGTTTGGGCAAGCTTTAAATGCCAGCTTGAGATTGAAAGAGATTAGAATTCTTCCTCCTGTGCCAGCTTGCACACCTGTCCCAAACTATCTTTTTGTGATGTTAAAACACTTACAAAACAGGAGGGAAAAACACACAATATATTACAAAGACACCAGTGATCACCATATGGCAAACAGATGCAAAACATTAAGAAATGTACAAATGCTCATTTCATTTTAGTTCATAATAACATCTGATTTAAAATCATATATTGGAAACACAGACCTTTATACAGTGATAACTTTGAAACCTCGTATCATCATGATTAAAGGTTTGAGCAGAAAGTCTTCATCAGCCTGTAGAAACACACAGCTCCTTTCTTTCCCTCCACATTTTTTTTTTATTATTATTATTTTGGCAGTCCTATGTAACAGTCTCACTTTGTGTCAATGCCAGAGGAACCTGTGGCTTTGTATCATTGTCATTAAGATTTTAATGCTGTTTGAAAACTTTTCTGTGTATCAGATGTACAGTCCAGTAAATGCTCTTCCTCCAACTAACACTTATTTGATTTTCTTGTTTTCTAATTGTCTTCATTTAAATTTACACACTATTTTATACTTGTTTTACTTTGTTGTAGTGGGAGTTTCTCACCTCTGATTGTTTACCTACTGTAGTCAAGTAAATTTATACTTAAGAATATCTCAAAAGCTTGGTCATCAACTGAACTAATCAGAAAGCAATTTATCCCAGTCTCTCAGCTTATTTGTCCTCTCATGTTTGCTGCTTTTTTTCCTTGCTGTGTTCTGCCCACCTTTGTGTTTGTCACTCAGCCTTTCTGCTTGCCATTCTGTTCGTCATCTCCAGACAAGTTAATGAGAAGGGCTCACCTGAGGGACCAGAGTTATGTTGGAGCTCATCTGTCTCATTACCATCTCATTATCACTCCTCTGCCTTCTCTCCTTATTTGTCCCTATGTGCTTTCTCTTTGCCATTGTCTCATTATGTAAAAATATCAAATAATGTTAAGACAGAATTGTCTTGAACAGTCCATTTAAATGCGTGAATATGGGGAATAAAGTAAAGGGCACTGATTGAGGCATCACTCCACTGATAAAAATATGACATTTTAAAGAATAAAACAATACTTTATCTTAGTAAGAATGGATTTATCCAAATCATGTTCATATTGTTCAAACAATATGAGACTAAAGTACGAATATGGCAACCAGAAAAAAGTCAGTTTAAGCAAGAATATTAAACAGTGGTATATATTAAGATGTAAATTTGAGGCACTATGGAAACATTTTAGTTGTCCTTACCTTAACTCTTGAGACTTTTGCAGCTAAAAAAGGAGACGAGATAATAGTTTCAAGTAAGAAGAGTATGAAGTAAGTTAAAGACAGAGAGAAAGAACTGGAACAAGAATGATGAATAGAAGAAGAAAAAGATGAATGAAAAGCCTGTCAATTACTCTACTGATCTGATGCATTCTGGACCCATTTTTCTTGACCTTCCCTTTATGTAAACTATTAAACTTATGCCTATTAAAAATTAAAAAGACAAACAAAGGGAATCATTTAAAACTTTGGTTTTTTTTGACTGCATTCACCTGTAAAAGGCAGGATTCAGGCACTGCTGACAAAATCCATCTTAGGGGTAGGAATTGTATTGGTGACATTGTATGGAGTTGTTTTCTTCTGCCCTAAAATGTACAAATACATTTTAACATATTACTGATTCATTGCCACAGCTACTGCTGCATCACCATGCTTAAGTCAATTCATCCATTCATTTATCTGATTCATACATTATCTGTGTATGAGTCAGATACTTAAAGAAAACAGAACAGTGTCAGACAATAGAAATAACTCTGCAGCTCTGAAAGTCCAGACACAAATTAAGAGTAAAATTCACTCATATACAAAACTTAATGGATGTGTTTGTGGCAGCATGTGTGGAATACAACTGAGAGGGTACAAGAGAATATGAACACAGAAGTTATGAATTTGTATACAGAGCCAAATCTTTACAGTTCAGTCAGCTGACAATGCTTAGTCAAGCCTTTGATAATGAGGTGGTATTTGACCTCGTACTCAATTAAACATGAGTCTTTGTGTAAAAGACAAAGGTGGAGCCGTCTCTGAACAGCCTGAACAGGACCAAGTAATGTTTGGAGCAGTTTTCATTCCAGTGTTCTGAAAGCATCTGTATCTAACTCAAGGCAACTTGGCAACTCAGCAAAAATTATCCAATCATGTTAGGACCTGGGGTGGATCTTTAATCCTTGAATAAGAGCAGAGTTTGATGTTTTAGGAACCACATACACACTCATTTATCCACTGCCCTGTGACCAGAAAGTGAACACATTCACACTGAAATTAACTAAATACTGTTAAAAACAATGCCAATTAATTGTGACAAGAACTACAGGACACAGGATGCACATTATAGCATAATCATTAAGACAATTTTTGTGTGTGTCTGTGTTTCAGAGACAATTTAAGTGCCATACTGGTAACCACCACTGGTGTAAAATCTTTTTTGAATAGGTCATTAAAGGAAGCAGATTAGGTTCAAGTATGATACAATTCACAATGCTATTAGTAAGTGCAATCCATTATGTAGAATGGAAGAAATGCATTCAACACTGAAAAATTTATTTACATAATGTCACTTAGATCAGTGGTTTTCAAAGCCCCCTGGGGGCCGCCAGGGGGCGCTAGGGGGGCCTCAGAAAATTGGAGGAAAGATGAGGGAAAAAATGCAAAATGAAACATTTTAGTGTGAATATACAGTGTGGAAACATGTTAGTTAATGATATTCTTATGCTAGATTAATTTGATAATTATTGTATAGTGAATAAAAGTGAGAAAACACATTCTAAAAGTCAATGTTTCTTGACATATTTTGTTGTATTGTCGATGGGTTTGTGAAGGGGGGGGCCCAGTCAGAAACTAATGCTGTTTGGGAGGCCTTTGCATGGAAAAGGTTGGGAACCCCTGATTTAGATAACAATTTTTAGGGTAAATCTGTTGTGGATCATAGGAATATGAATTGAGTCGTATATAGACAACTTATGCTGAATGTTTACTGATGCTTTATCACAGACAGTTATATGTTTATCCTTTTTATCTTAACATTTCATGTCATTAAGAATTCATTCAGTATACCCATCATTTCAAGGCACAGCAAAGAGAATGCTGCTAGTGGTGGTGTATGTTGACTGTCCCTGAGAGGAATCTTAAAAAGCATATCAGAACCTCTCTTAGACCCGAACATGCATCTTCAAATAGCATATTTTTCAAGACTGGCCAACAATTTCACAAAAGAAGCTCTGGACTCACACACACACACACACACACACACACACACACACACACACACACTATATCCCATTGGAGAAATCAGAGACAGACAATAAGCAGATAGGAGGGGAGGTTATTCCCGCTAGAAGCGAGTTTTGGTTTAATTTAGATTTTTGTGATATTATGAAAAATTGAGACAATTACAGTACGAGACAAGAGAGAAAGTAAAACGGAGGTGTGATGGATGTCCATTGAAGTGTTGTAATAGAAATTCTTTCCATCGTTTCCCTCCCCTTCCTCCATCTCACATCCCCCTCCCAACATGTTTCAGGCTTGTCCCCCTCAGTTCACTCATCTGTAACTGTTCTCACTCTGCTCTGTCTCCATTTTCAATCTCACAACATCATCCTTTCTTTCTTTATCTCGCGGTTCTAGGCACAAACCACATCTTGAATTATGATTGGACTTTCATGTGTGTGTTGCTGCTGCTCATGTGTGTTTGATGTCTGTCATGGGGCCAAATTTATTGATTAAGAAAACATGTATCACCCTGAAGACTTGCCCTTTTATGCATGTAAAACATAAGATTATAATGGCTTTCTTTACTTTACCAGCATAAGGGACAAACTATACCCCATAGTGTCCTTTCCTTTACGTCCACACTGGGCCTATAGATGTGTCATTGCTCAATGACCAGATTTAGTTTTTTAATTTTCACATGCTTATCTTATATGCTGTTCTGTTCCTTGTCTTTGGTCTTACATTTTAATTCCATGCTGGCGAGAAAGCTTTTAAAACGTATTGCAGTTGTTATTTAGGAGAAGAAAAAAAAACAAACAAAACAAGGGACACACAAGGAGTAAGTGATTGCATTATTTTATATTCATGGCCAAAGCTACAGCTAACCCATGCTAAAAAGAAACTTCTTCATCTATCCAATGCTGAAGGAATTACAATGATGTTCGGGGTCAGTGGAAGGACCAATGTAGAGAACATACTGTACATAACATTCTGCCTGAGGAGGCCTATGCTTATTTTTAGGGGTTTTTTTTGGCTTTATCTGTACATGTTTGTTGATAAAATGTTGTTTGAAGGTTGCATATTGTGAATTGCTCTTGAAGAATTAAAACTGCCTGAAACTCCAATCTGCTGAATGTTTCTCTGTTGATGAGGTGTTCATGAACGGACAGGCAAGAGGAGATTTAAGGCAGAAAGAGTTAAAGGTGAAATAACCTGAACTGGAATGATGAATGGAGGAACAAGAAGAGAGGAATGAAAAGTCTGACAGTTAGTGGAGTTAAATGGGTTCCATGGAGACATGTCCAGTTTGAAGGGTTTGTTTGCGTTCTTAACTGGGTTATTTGTGTTTTTATCTATAGTTAGTATGACTGCAGCATATGGCAGCCAGACAACTGGATAAAAAAAATTGTAGTGTAAGTGAGAATGTTGTCACCACTTCCACTTTACTGTTAGACAACCTTGACAGGGAACTGAGGCGACCATCTGCTGCAGGTAATGCCCTCTTCCAAACTCTGAGCCAACCATTTAAAGACAATTATTATTATTTGTGATAACTGATGAGGCTGGGTGATCTGGTCAAATGATCACATGATGATCTTTTGAGACAGAATCACAGTCCATGATCTGAATCTCAATCAGAAAAAATTTTCACTGTTTTTGTAGAGTCGTGACTTTTTATTGTTGTTGTCATTTGATCAGAAATTCTGCATTTTTGCATAATTTTGTACTATTATTATTGTAGTATTTTCTAGACACGTGCTAAAATTAGATAATCCTTTATTAGATAAAGGATTATCTAATTTTAGATAATTCTTTATCTAAAAGGATTCTCAGATTCTCAACTGGTGGGTCGTGACCCAAAACTGGGTCGCAAACTCGTTTTCAATGGCTCGCGGGCCTTGGCAAGAAATAATATTAAGAAACAAATCCTGTGCTTTATTTTTTTATGGAGCCCATTCACACTCCCCAACAGTAGGTGGCAGTAATGCGCTATAATGCTAATTAATACCAGACATTTCACAGCATAAAAAAAAGACCCAAAAGTTTCCATTCACATCATGGCGAAACTCAGGTAAGATAACGACTACATCAGAAATGGTTTTACCTACGTTGAGGACAAAAACCTCAGTGTGTTTAATTCTTAAATAAGTGACTGAATGCACATTTAATTTTTAACTGAGTGCACATTTTTGGTTTTGGTTAAAATGTACCTAATTTAGTGGTAAAGGGATTATTTCCATATTTGGCATCACCACCTGCTGGTCAGTTTGGTTTATCATTAAACTGGTCTTCTGTGTTGGCATAGTGTGATATTCTGTATTATCTCAGGTTCAAAACACACCATCTTTTTATTAAATAAATTTGAGAAGTTTAACGGTTATCAATTTGGGTCTCGGCTTGTCATTAGGGCGTGATAGTCGGTCCTGATTCTGAAGCCAGACCAGTAGGGAACCACTGCTTTAATAATCCCAAAGGAAATTCAGGTACATTTCAGTTGCTCACACTCATCAATAAGAAAAGCATCAGTTAAAATTAAAATACAATATAAACACAGTAAAAGTAGTGAAAAACAAAACCAGTAAAACCATAATAGTAAGTAAGAATAGATGCATGATAATGAAGTACTCTCAGTCTAACAAACCCCCATCATCATCTTCTGTCCATATCATATTCATTATCGTCCCCCCTTCCCTTCCCAACTGAAGAGTTGCACAGTTGGAATGGCTCAGGAGACAGAGGATCTTCTAAATCTTTTAAAACCATTAGAAGAAACCCAAATCTGCTCATTAATAAAGTAAACACAAGTGCACCATACGTCCGTGACAACTGCAGTGTTTCCCTTTAATTACTGAAACTATGGTGGTCTGATTTTTTCCTCCCAAACATTTATAATGAACCCATTTTCTCAGTCTGAAGTTGTGTTTTGCATCATTACAAAGGCAAACTATGTAAATAAGACTTACTGCAGGCTGTGGTTCAGTAGGGGGACCAACTGTTCCTGGAGGTATTTTGTCAGTCGTTACTTCTCAAGCAGTAGCAAAGAACACATTACACAAACTTTGCAGGTTAAAACAAACTCAAATCAAGTAGTTTTAGTGAAGATGGTCACTAAAATGACAATAATAAGAGTTAAATTAAGTCACTGACCCAGCAACATTTTATGTTACAATAAAAACAACCCATAATGCACTGCTCTCTACAGTAAATACACCACTTTTTGCGTCATTTAAAATGACTGTTATGTGAGTAGGAAGGTTTTGACAGCTGAATATTTATTTATTATTCACATTATCTTATTAATCCTCTGAAAACCATATCTTACTACGTTATGATTGTTAGATTATCCAGATTAGATTATCCTACTCTCTTCATTTTAAGAGGAGATATTTTTATGTGCAAATTCAAAAATGTGCAGAAAATGAGAATGGGATGGAAATATACTAAACAAGCATCACCACTGCAGACCTTAAAAATGTGTGATGTTGTTTTAGACTGTTGTTGTATATCTGTAAGAGTTAATGATCCAATTATTTTTAACTGTGATCTAATAGCGTTGGGCATCTCTTTAATTATTATTTCATCTCACCGTATTAGTTTTTTTTCTCTATTAGTTTTATAT
>JAPQRQ010000002.1:21427241-21439452 GCA_037367365.1 Apogon talboti
ATACAGAAGTAATACGAAGCTTAAGGCTTTCATCCTTGGTGATTTTTAACCAAGTACTGACCTGTAAAATAAAGGTGGAGTCTGAGAACACGGAAAACACAAGCACCTGTATCTTTCTCCAAATTGCATCTAAAGGGAAACAGGAAATCGGTCCACAATAGGCAACCGGGGGCGGACGACTACAGTGCCAAAGGTTCCGCTTTACCATTACACTCCGTTACTCACCAATATTTATGCAGGGCTACATCTCATAAATGTCAAATAATAACGCTCTTAATTATAAGAGTATATTTACACAAAAGTGAAAATAGGAAGGTTTTCTCTGTTAGAATTTATGTATTATACCAAATGTGGTTGCACATATTTGGGTGCACCACAACTACATAAATATCTATATCAATAAACATATATACTACATCCATACAAATATATAAAACATGCATATACTACATAAATATCCATATCCAACAGTGTCATTAATGATGTAAATGAATACAGGTTTGCCCTAAATTTATACAAGATGTATCTTAAATTAGCCTTGATTCATGCGAAGCACCTTATTATTTGCAGTGGATGCCTGTCTGCATACAATGTATAACTTTCTAGGTTTCCTCATGTGAGAGAATGCAGCAGCTTCATTCTAGCCATATTAAATTTCTATTTCACACCAAACCTCTTTTCTTTTAGTGTGCATGAGCTCATTCCCAGTGGTCACCATTTTTTTTCTTCGAAGGCAGAACATCAGCTTTTATAACCATCACACTGACATAAGAGAAAACCTGTGTAGTGTGCTGTGCTCACGCAACAGTCACCCTGATCTAGAATGACCATCTTACTTAAGCTGAGGGGTGAAATGGATCAGCCTTATCAGCACAGCAGCTGGGAGTAATGAAGGAGCTACAGACATCCCAGTGGGAGGAGGAGGAGGAGCAGAGGAGGTTTTGCAGGGTTAAGATTTACCAGATAACCTCTTCCCACATGGTTTAGTATAGTGTGTGTGTGTGTGTGTGTGTGTGTGTGTGTGTGTGTGTGCGCGCGTGTGGGGCACGGGGAGCAGGTACAGGATGCGATGGGTTTCAATCCACACAGTATGCAGATACCCTGTGGGTTGTTAATATTGAACACAGCGGGTTTAGAGAGCGGCAAATGTTCAGACCTCAAATATCTGTATGGGGTTGGGAGTGTGTATGTGTATCAATGCACAAATATGGGCCTTGGCATACTTTACTGCAATTATAAGAAGGTCGCTCTGTATGACAGCGTCTTTAAACCTCCATGAGTAGCACCACCTTGCACAGTGTTTTCCCCATATGGTGCATTTCCCCAAACTCTGGTGATTGTTTACTGTCTAGTTACACTGACTGTTAAAATGATCAGTAGATACGCATTGTGCGTGAATTATAACAGCTGTTGTTTGTCTGCAAATATGGTTGTGTAGCGCTGCTTTTCAGATTTAAATCTCATGAGGCCAGAACCTCAGGAATTCTGCAAAAATGTGCCTCCGTAAATACAGAACAGATGTTTTGGATTTGTTTGGGTTTTTTTCTCTTTAACAGTTCAAAAACATAAGTATGATTCTTAGGACAATGCAGTATCATGCAGCACATGGAAGCAACCAGACTTACCTTAGACTGGAATCATGACAAACCATAGATAATAAGGGAGTAATGATCCTTTTTGTCACTCTTTCTTCTTCCAGCTTGGTCAGATCTTGCGGAGCCCCTTCATGAAGTTTGTGGCTCATGCTGTGTCCTTCACCATATTCTTGGGTCTGCTGGTTGTCAATGCCTCTGATCGCTTCGAGGGTGTTAAGAACCTGCCAAATGAGACCATTACAGACCATCCGCGACAAGTCTTCAGGGTCAAGACCACCCAGTTCTCCTGGACAGAGATGTTGATCATGAAGTGGGTGTTGGGTGAGTCGCGTTCTGTCGTGACACTCAGTCTACACACACTATAGCAATTATATCAGTATATAGTATAAATGTTTGATACTTACATGGAGTCTACATTAAAAAGAAATAGTACTGATAAATAGAGGCCAAATATCTCTTTTTGTCAAAATGGGAATGTTTTCTATGAAGATGTAAACAAGAGTAGCAATGTTTTACAAGTTAAGTTTCTTTAAAATTTTATTCAACATAAAATAGCTGAAAAGTTGTAGAAGTTTTTTGCTCACCTTTATATAAAGCAGAATTAAAGATCAACACTATACCAACTTAGAAGATATGAGCCAAGGATATGGCAATATAACAATCCATTCTCTTTTATCCCCAGAAGATCAAATAGAAGTTTCCTGGCTGGTTGTAGCTGGAGCCATGCTGAGTCCTGCTGATAAGCTAGAGGGAAATTTGGAGGTTGGCCTAAGCAGAGGTTCTAGGGGAAATATTAGAAGGAGGAAAGATTTTGAGGAAAGCAGCTGAAGGTGTTGGGGCAAAGTGTATGGCATATATGAACACAGCAGAGATGAATCAGGCAGATAGGAGGAAATGTCAGAAAACAAACTTGACAAATAAATACTCTCTGACAATATATATCAGACCTCAGCTCCTGCCCATCTGCTGTTCGGTTCTTCATTCCACTGAAAGACACACACATACTGCTAACGTGTGTGCACTATGTATTTTGTTCACATATGGCTCTATTTTTTTACCTGTATGTTTGTAATGATACCATTTTTTTCTATCCATGGCCATTTTGGCAGCAGGTGTTCAAGTGTGTTTGTTTCTATATTTGTGTGAGTGTGTGTGTGCAGTGAGTCGTGGCTGAGCTAGTGCCGGGTAATTGTAATTCCAGCAGCATGCTTTGAAGGCCCAGTAATTGTTATAGAGATGATACTGATCAGGGGGGCTTTTCACTAAGCAATTTTCTCCTTGTTTTGGCTCCAAATAGAGAATGACAGAGTGGTTGTGTGTGTGTGTGTGTGTGTGTGTGTGTGTGTGTGTGTGTGTGTGTGTGTGTGTGTGTGTGTGTGTGTGTGTGTCAGTGGATGTATGCAACTGAGCTATAAACAAGGATGTCTTGAGTGCTTTAGTAATCATGAGCTTTGTTGTCTGCATCCGTGTATGTGCAAATTATGTGTTCATGTCTACAAGTATATACATGTTTATATAAGTGCCTGCAAGAGAGATCTTATTTGTTTTTGTGTTTCTATGTCTTACGGTGGTATCTTTCTTTTCCTGATGTGTATTTCTACTCTTATATGAGTGTTTCCTCTCCATATATATCATGTGTGTCTTTCTACTCCATATGTACTATATGTGTGTCTATTTCTCACATGCATCTTTCTACTCCTTTTCCTCAGGTATGATTTGGTCAGAATGTAAGGAGATCTGGAGTGATGGGCCACGGGAGTATATCATGCACCTTTGGAATGTTCTGGACTTTGGCATGCTGTCCATCTTTGTGGCATCCTTTACAGCACGCTTCATGGCTTTCCTCAAGGCGTCCAAAGCTCAGCAATATGTGGACATGCATGTACCAGACGAAGACCTTAGCAACGCCTCATTGCCTGATGAAGTGGCCTACTTTACTTATGGTAAGAAGCTCCTTTGATGAAAATAATGCTTACAGGATAAGTACAGTGATTTCTAATGCTTTTGTTGTTGTTGACAACTTTATTGGAAACATTAACACCGACAAATAGCACTACCATTGTAATCCAAAACAATATTTAGCCAATGAAGCTTATTATTTGTACCACAGACCTCCAAAAATGTTTAAAGATACATCATTAAGCCAGACAGTGGTACTCAGTGACACATGCCTTCCTTAGAAAATGGAAAGTAATCATCAACAACACTACTCCAAAGACTAATAATAACTATCATTGCTGCCTCTGCCAGGCCTAACATGTGTCTAGATTGTGAAAAGCTAAAAGGTTGAGTGATGTCTTTTTAATTGTTTTCAGACAACAATGGACCTTTATGGCACAGACAAATAAGCTAAATTGGGTTTTGGATAGACAGACAATACTGTTTGTAGTACAAATATTCAACCCTGGTGTGCAAAGGTGTGATACGGGTGGTCATTCCTGCCCGGTGTCATGAGACTTTATGATTCAGCTGCTTTTGTCACTTCTCCGCGTAGACTATTTTTGCCTTTTTATTTTTACACATCTGGACTACCAGGACACTTATATATTAGTGCATTTTTCATGTATCCAACAGCTATGTCAACGAGTTTCCATCTGAGAATTAAAAAAGTCTATCTAAAGACTTCTTTGCTGATGGTACGAATAACATTTTAGAAATTCCCTGAACTGGTCTCAGTAAATGCATTTATTCATTTATATGACAGTGAAGTTATCTGTGAATCAAGTTCCATGTTTGCTTTAGCCTCCAATTACCTTTATAGTTGTGCATTGCACTGCTTTCTGTCTGTCTGTCTGTGACTCTCTTCTCCTGGTTTTAAGTCATTATGGATATTTATTTAGAAACTTTGCGCATTTGAGTTGAACGATTGTCTGTCTCTACTGCAGAAAATGTGAAACTGTCTCCTTCCCATCTTATTTTGTGAATGACTGACCAATTTAAAGCCAACAGATAAAATTTAAGAACTCTTATAGGCAGCTAAAGCATTACTGTTGTATAGCTAATGGTAAAAGCAGCTTCAGTAGAGATGTCAAGCATTACAAATAACATCAGGAGAGAGAAGACCAGAGTATGTTTGTCATTTAGATAAAAATGTCATCAGAGCATAGTTAAAGCTTCTGTAGGCAATATTTTTGCCATCGTATGGCAAAAAGTCCATAATAACATTTTAGTAGATCATAATTAAATTGACCTGAGAGGAAACTAGAATTCTGCATATACTCTTGGCTCTGTTTTCAAATTTTGTTAACCCTTTATAGGGCACTCATTGAAATACTCTGAAATTCAAAATTTCAACCTTAGTGTATCATTGGACATTGTCATCTACCTCTTCGTCGGTTGGATAGACAACAGGCTGCCTCCTCTTTCCATAAAACATCCGAGCAGCACTTGCTAAAAAGTAAACACATGCAATAAAACAACTGTTATAAGATCATAAACTTACAAAAATCACTCTTTACAACTTCAAAATGTCTATAAAATCTCTGTGAATCACTAAATAGTGTTATAAAAACCAACATACTACTTGACGTCACTGAGGCACGGGATTGGCCCCATATTCAATGTTTGCAGAAATCACAAAAAATAATCACTTGCCTGATAAAGGGTTAAGAATCAGTTGCATCTCGACAGCACAGATTATGTGGCTTGTCGAAGACACAATATGGCAGCTTTAATACCCATGATTATTTTGGCTTCACTTTTCTATATAGCTGCATGAAACCATGAAACTTCCGTTGTCCATCTTTATATCCAGTCTATATTATGATAGATAGGAGAGGGCTGCATGGGGAGGGTTTGGATTTTGGATTCTGGGATTTTATTCCTGGTTTTAAGGAGCTTTATCTTAAGATGTTCACATATTTGCCAAGCATCCCCCTGTTGGACCCTCAGCTCACTGGTGATGTGCAATCCACACATATTGTACATACTAATTCACATACTCACATATTGTACTTCTAATTAGTAACAGATAGCAAATAGCACAGATATAAACATCACCATGAGTAGATGCACAAATGAATGAATAAACATGCTAAATGTTCCAATTAATCAAATATTTAATAATAACAGGAGTGAGTAATTAAAACCCAAATTGCAAAAAAAGTGAGATATAATGTCAGAACATAAAGCTGAAAAGGGTCTGTCTATGATGAGATTAATCCCAAACTAGTACTATAATTGGTTATTTTCCTTTCCCTGTTAAATATGCATTATCCCTGACCAAATCTACCCCATATTACAAAGTGCTGCAGGCTGCTGGACTGTTCCCTTATTAGTGGCCCTCACAGGGAACCTTCATCAGTGCTGTCATCTGGTGGTGTGACTCTGTTATGACACTTAAATTCAAGACAGCGTCACAACAGTTCCACTTATCACCCAAACTGCATTGCAAGATTCTCCACTGAATAATGAACATGCTGTTTTATATCTATCATTACATATTTTATCATAGGTCACTCATCATATCAACCAGTCTGTTTTACTCTTTTTCTCTGACTTTATTTTCATTCTGTTTGTGACCCTCTGTGTATCGATCTGCTTTGGATCTGTTTTTCCCATCTTGCTCAATTATCCTTTCTTTCTACATGCCTGACTAAGCATCTTTTGCTGAGCTTCCCTCCCTCCCACTCCTGTCCTACCTTCTCCTTGGTCTCACTATCCCTTTATCCTTTCTTTTTGCTCTCTACAAATCTTATACTTATTTCTTTGACTCCCCCCTTTTCCCCTCATTTAGTCTAACTTTCCTTCTTCATCTTGCTTAATCCATGCTCTTGCTATACCTTCCTGTCTATCTAAGAACAGGTTTTCTAAAGCCAAGATTATGTTATTTAAGAGTATCTCTTTCAAGCATTGAGACTCCACAGGAGCCAAATATTTTCTCTATACAACCTCAGCAGGCATTTTAACAACACGGATGTGTAGTTTAAGCCTCATGGAAAAGAACAACACTGACAAAATATAAAATAAAGGTAATTCACTCTGAATTACTGTTTCAATATCAGTATATGATACAAACCAGCAATGGATGACTGAAATTATTATGTCCATTTTAATTTTGCAGCCATATTTGGGGATCTAATCAGAACCAAATCCAACTAAAATTTGGAATCAAATTTGGAATCAGATCTAATCACAGACATAAATACCATTACTTTCCATTACCTTCTCCCACAGCCAGGAACAAGTGGCGTCCATCAGACCCCCAGATCATCTCAGAAGGCCTCTACGCCATCGCTGTGGTTTTGAGTTTCTCACGCATTGCATACATCCTCCCAGCCAACGAGAGCTTCGGCCCACTGCAGATCTCACTGGGACGCACAGTCAAAGACATCTTCAAGTTCATGGTCATCTTCATCATGGTGTTTGTGGCCTTTATGATTGGCATGTTCAACCTCTACTCTTACTACCTGGGAGCCAAGTACAATCCTGCCTTCACCACGTGAGTTATGCCTGTGTAGGTGTAAGTGTTTTGGAGTATGCAGTGCAGGGTGTGACAGTGTGGTGTATACTGTATGTCTAAATATATGTGTGTATTCATGATCATCTACTTAACCCGTAAAGACCCACACATCGACCAGAGATCAAAACCATCTGCTGATATAAAATGTTTAATACCTGTTGATACATTAATCCTATCAATACATGTAAATATTTGGTGTAAAATGCAATTTGTCATCTTTTCATGGTCATCAGATATGACCCATTTGGACGTTCAGAGGCTCCATAGTTACTGTGGAAACACCGCCATCCTCTAGAACATTGATTCACCAGTAAAACCCATGGAGTTTGATAAATGACTAGATGGAGACACTTGGTTTATGTTCAGTTAATGATATATTTTACTAAAAAAGTCACTTTTTCTTCAGTTTTCTCTGTTTTTGACATTTTAATCTGGGCTTTTATGAACACCTACATGATCAGTGAATTAAAAATAGGAAGATACCTAATTTTCACTGAAAAAAGGCACAATAAAGAAGATAATATTGCAATAAATGGTGATAAATCACTTAAGAAAGGATAAATAGAGAGAAAAATTAATTTAGAAACTGTTCCAAAAGTAGCACTGGGTCTTTATGGGTTAATTAAAACCCTCTGTATCTGTATCTTTCTCATGTGCTTTAGAGCCCATGTTAGTGTTCTTGCTATATACCAAGGGAAATCCCTAGGACAATGCAATACAATCACAAATCTTCCTTCATTAGTTTGTTTGCCAGGCTCATTAAACTCACGGTGCTTTATCAGTGGCAAAGATCGAAGTTTAATCTCCTCTTAGGCAGGTGTAATGTTGTTGGTCAATTTTGTTAAATCTAATGAGAATAATTAAAAGTGATTGTTTTCTCTCTGAAATATTCAACAAATTAGCCCGACACACTAACACTCACATCTTTAAGTAAATGGTGGGAAGTGAACCTTGTCTTTTGCAAAGCAACTTTTATTTTTTCTGACTCCAGTCCGCTTAAAAGAAAAAAAAAAGAAAGTACAGAGGTAATTGCAAGTATCAGTGAGAGGTGAAAGGTGTGAGCCAAGACACACAGACAGAGACACTTTCTAGGTGTGAACTGACAATGGCCAGTTTTTCTCAGTAGTATGCTGTGTACAATTGAACATGGCTTTAACAGTGACGCCTGGTTCAGATTTGCTTCCTTGTGAATACATCCTGCACAGTATAAAAAGTATGTGAATTGAATTATATCCACTTTTCTTAAATGTGGAAAAACCTAATGGTAGTTGATATATAATGAAGAGAATTTCTAAAAAAATAAGCTGATCAAACAAGCACAGGGTTTTTGTTGTAGCATTTGGAGTAAGTAACACAGCCAAAATGTTTGATACCATTCAAAGTGAGGCAACAAAAAAATCTAAATGCATACTCCTACACAGAGTTGCATATGCCTGGAATGTAGCCCAACTTTAATTGTTGGAGTGGGGGCTGAAGGGCCACAATGGCTTAAAACAAGTTTTCTTAGTGCTGGCTTCACCTGTGTGCATCAGGTTTCCCAATTGGAGAAATAGCGAGGTTCAAGAGATATGAAAAATCAATGTCTCCAATATGGCAGAGGCAGAAATTGTAAATCTCATATGCAGAAAAATATTATTGTATGGCCTGTACCAAAGCAATGACAGATCTAGACCACATTATAAGTATAAGTAACCAAGGAACATACTGAATGAAAAGAATACTATTGGATGTTAAAAACATGTATTTAGACAGTAAACATGTAGTGATATTGACAAAGATGTCACATACAGTCTCAGTAATCTACCAAATAGTCTGGAAACTGTAGCCTTGAGAAATATAAAATTTTGAGGACAATGTGTTGGAGCCCTGATGTACTATACATATATCCAGTAGATATACATATGGAGAGAGGACAGAGAGGGAGAGCCAGAGAGAGTGACTGGTTGCTGTGATCATTCCTCTCCTCCATACTCCTCATGAAGCTATCTCTTCCTTGCATGGCTCCACTGCAAAAGATCCAGATCTGTCATTCAGCCAAAGCTAATCTGAGGCAGCAGCAGTCTGATTTAGCCAAATCAGTTGGGAGAGGCTATTGTTGCACTTGATAATTGAAAATCATTGGACAGAAATTACAAAAGCTGGAGATAATAGCATTTATTCCACTGAATGCACTTTAATTGCTCAAGTGCAGTGATCAGCCCAGTTATCATGGACATCCTTTTATTACTGTGTAGTGGACTTATAAATGGAAGACTCTTAAAGGCTGCACTGCACAATGTCCACTACAGTGTTCGATTATTTGCACTTTTATGAAGTTTTAGGCATTATCTTCAAATGAGTGAATGTTTATTCTACCAATTTTAATACAGTTTCTGCATAAACAAAAGAAAATAAAAGGGGGAAAAAAAATCCAACAGACTCGCTTTAGCTCTCCGCTGCCTGCCTATCCTTTTACATCTGCAGCAAACAAAGTGACAGCGAGTCTTTCACTGTCTGGTATTTGTAGAAAAGTTATTTATCTTGGGCCACTGACAGACTCTTTCAGCAAGTCTGTTTATCATCATCTATCTCAAAATGAAAACTCTCACTGAGGTCTCTCTCTGTCATGTATCAACTTTCATTTTCTCAGAGGACGACATCCTCAGATTTAAACAGATTACATACAGTAACAGCATAACATAACAATGGAGAAAACATTCTTCACAGGATGGCTCCTAATCATACTCCAATATACACACATAGTGGAAAGCAGTTTTGGTTTGCTCTTTGTTTTTATCTGATTTTCTCAAGTTCACAGTGGCTGTATTGCTGCCTGGATTAAAGACATCTCAATTACAGTAGTTGTATGTTAAATAAATGTACCAATCCGCAGTTAGCTTTTCATTTTGGATATTAGTATTACCATATACTAACATTAACACTAAAGGCATCCAAAAGTACACTAGGCATAACAAAAAGTCATTTATTTAGTGTTGACGCTCTCCATATTGATCTGAAATTAATTTGGCTTTGGTTATTCCCAAAGTGTCTTGAGTGCTGCACCTAAGCTGTACAGTGGCAGAAAAAAACTTATCATATCCAATTAAATTTTGCCCGATTTCCAGAGCACCAGGCCAACATGAAAATGGAAATCCTGTTTTGAGTTAATTTTGTTATATTTGGCTTCCAATCTTCTACAAACTGCCACCAAATATCAACATGTACCCCATAGGCCAAAGCAAAATTTTGTAGCATTTTTAACTGTTGCTGGTTTTGGATACTATCATTAAACAAGGCTAGAGAATACTTTTATAACTTGTATTTTTAGAATATTAGTTGTGTTTATTTTCCTTGCAGCCAAATTTGACCAAGAATTAAATAGGATATAGTTTGTCAAAATGACTTGTGAGTATCTTTTTGCTTTTAATTGCTTTGGCACTCTGCAAAATGGTCATGGTTATGTTGTTGACTGCAGCTTTTGGTTATACTGTTTGTTTGTGTCCCCTTGTTTGATCTTGTATGTCCTTTTAATAGAATTAGGGCATTTCTGTGTGGTGGATTCTGTTTTCAAAAACGCCAGGTTAGAAATAAATGTAATGGATGCTCTCCTTTTGATATGTTAAAGTATGGTAAGCTGGTAAGTTGCACAATGGTAGTGACTAATACCATTTTGTAAAATGCCAATTACCAGTCTAGAATGTGTGACATCTGTGCAGCCTCATTTCATTTGATTTAAATAGGCTAGATCTCTCACTCCACTTTCTCTCACAAACTGCTGTCAAGTCTGAAATATGTGTGGAGTGGGAGCTATTTCCAAGTGTCTGACCTGTTAAACCTTCACCCTTGATGATAAAAAGCGTCTGGACTCTTGGTGTGAAAACTTTAGTTTCCCTTTCTAATACCTGCACCTTTGTGCTGTGCATATACAACAGCCTCTGCTGAGCTGCAGCACATGGGTCTTAGAGGCTATGAGTTCTGCTTGACTGCCCACATGGAGCCAAAGATCCAGGCAACGTGATGGGCAGACAGAGCAGCGGCATGAGATAACCTAACGTCCAGAAAAGCAGGGAGATGAGCCCAAATGGTCTAATGCAGTTCAAGTGTAAAGTTGTAGTTGGCAGTGAGAGAAGGTGGTCACAACCCAAGAGTGAGATACAATTAAAACTTTCCAAAGAGCAAAAGACAAATGGAAAGAAGACCCAGGACCCTCTGCCTTATCATCATCATTACACAGGCATTTCCACTCTGTGGGATCCATATCTGCACAGGGTCCCTTTATCATTTCATTCTCTCTGCTTTAGAGATCAGGATCAATGCTGATTTTAAAAATGAGCGCTACCAGAGCCATGTTAAAAATAGAAACCACTTCTATTCATCGTAACAACCTTTCTCTTCCCAGAACAATTTTGTCAAGATAATATCCTTAAATGTATGCATCTAAATGAGCAGCACTCGTGTTTCTGAGGCTGTTTTCTGTTGTCTCCTCTGACAGCGGGGGCTGCACAGCATGAGAGACCCCTTGCTTTCTGCTGCTGCTGTCAGTCTCACCACCAGGGGTCAGTCTGGTTTCAACTCTCACAAAAATATGGTCACTGCCTGAGCAAATTCCTCTGCCCAACTGTACAGAAACACTACAAATCATTTATTTTATACACTGGGTCTAATTTAGAGGGGATTTAATCAGCCATTTTGTTATTTTTTTCTATAAATGTTGCATAGTATCTGCAGTCTGAGTATTGTGAGGCATTTGTTTATTTGCTTTTGTGGCTGCACTGTTTATATTTTTTCATTTGAGTATTAATTGAATTACTCAATAGATTGCAATATGTTTGGCATGCCTGTCAAGCCTATGGTATGTGCAAATCATGAATTCTCAAAGGAGAAATCGATGTCTCCCAGAAAAAAACATATGCTTATGCGGATGGAAGTCTGTTTAGGCTTAGCTCTGTGTGTGTGGGGTGTGCGACTGTAGCTATCAGACAGGGCATGCTTGACAGTAGGCCGAAGAAACAGCCAATCTGATGGCTAAGATGACGCGCGAACTAGGTGGAGGTAGAACTGACGTTTCAGGAGGGGCTGCATAGGCTCTAGGGGTCAGAAACACTTAGGCAAGGCAAATATATATATGTATATGTGTGTGTGTGTGTGTGTGTGTGTGTGTGTGTGTGTGTGTGTG
>JAPQRQ010000002.1:21441420-21459313 GCA_037367365.1 Apogon talboti
CCCCCCCCCCCCCCCCCCCCCCCCCCCCCCCCCCCCCCCCCCCCCCCCCACGACAGAGAGCATGGGAGGAGGCTAATAAAAAAAGTTGATGTCGAGCTTGATTCACTATCAAAACACTCTTAATTGCTCGTCTTGCGGTGTTGTATTCCCCACTTAATAAGATTTCTCTCACATCCTGCCGGAAGACACACCAAAACAGCCTCCTCTTTGCATTGCTCTTTCTGCCTCATTTCTATCCCACTGTCTGTCTCACAAATGTGCACATACACATTCAGGGAGGCACACACATCAGTTTTTGTTCAATTTACTTTGTGACGACTTCTCCCTCTTTTTGTTTCCCTGTGCAACACACACAGGCAGGCGTCTCTTAGGAGCAGCGTTCATTCATTCATTAAAAACTGAGGTGGGTAAGACCCCACCCCTGCTGTCACCATGGCGACAGGTCTTTTGGTGCAACTGCTAAAAGTTAAACTTAATTTAACATTTAAAGGTGTTTTGTCTACTGTGTTTCTCTGTCTGTCTGGAGAGAGGAGAGGAGAGGAGAGAAGAGAGGAGGATGAAAACAATAGGAAAGGAGATCGAGGAGGAGAAATTTAATATCTTTCTAATGACTGAAGGGCAGAAAAAGAGTGAGAGACAGAGGGTCGGCTGCAGCTGTTTGCAAAGTCTACATTTACATTTGCCAAATGTAGATGTGTGAATATTGCTTCAGATCCAACGTAGAAGAGATCTGAAAGGGGGGGTTGGGTGGTGGGTTAGGGGGTAATAAAAGAAAAAATATAAATCAAAAGAATAGACTGAGAGACAGAAATAGC
Organism: Apogon talboti; assembly: GCA_037367365.1. Lineage (NCBI taxonomy): Eukaryota > Metazoa > Chordata > Actinopteri > Kurtiformes > Apogonidae > Apogon > Apogon talboti. The sequence goes on from JAPQRQ010000002.1 coordinate 21,442,236, forward strand.
TAAAAGCTATTGGGAAGAGAAAAAGGAACGGAGGGTGATGGCGAGAAAGATTTAACAGCAATGGCAATATAATGAGAAAATGGCGAAAAAAGATAGAGAAAACGAATGAGAGACCGATGATAGTGAGAGACGGAGCAGGGACGACTACAGACATAAACATATAGTGCAAAGCAACACAGACTGGATGATGTCTCCGGGGAGAAGAGGTTGATTCGGGCCCGTTGGTGATTGGGTTTGGTCTGCAACCGTGGAGCCGAGGTGACTCACCATTCTCCCACACATACAGACACAGACTGTGTAACAGAGCTGGGTCTTTAGTGCTCGTGTCCTGAAGGGTGTGTGTGTATGTGTGTGTCTAATGCCATCATGCAGTGTGCAGCCCATTGGGAGCTGCCACTCTTAATAACAGATAATGACACTGTCCATCTCTGTCTCCAGATGCCCACTGTCCTTGCTGATTCGCTGCCTGTTCGATGCTTGTAAAATGCCATTATAAAACACACACAAGTTTGAAATCAAATAATCTCCTACTAAGATTGTTAAAAAATCTCCCATTACCCAGAGCATCTAGCATCTCATCCATCTTAGTAAGAGGGTATTACATAACACATATGACCAGTGCCTCAGCTGACATTAGCAACAGAAAAATGCACATCTATCAAAGTTGTTGATCTCCGGAAATGCATTTTTGTTTCTTTTTCCTTTAAGGAAGCAATAAGCAGAAAACGAGGCATGGAATTATGAGGCACAGCAGCACTGATTCCAAATGTATCAGGACTATCCAATGTAGTATAACACTCTGAATTTCATACTGTATAGGTCTCTGTGAAGTCTTGAAGAGGTGTGGAATGTCCTGTATGGATGAAGGATTTTTTTCCAGTAACTTTGCCAATGCATACAGTACATGTTGTACAAATGCAGCTTTTTAGAGGTATTATTTTTCCACAAAAGTGATCTTAGAATCAGTAATAAGATAAAGAATGGTTTATAATTGTGTAAAAGCATTCATCTCTGACAGTATCTGGTTTAATGGTACATTAATGTTGCCTAAAATGATGCTCCTCATCATTATCTACACTCATAAAATCTAAATAGAGTGAGCATTTCACTGAGGTAAGTAAGATAAATAAGAGAGAATAATTTGATTAAAAAAGATCATCAGTGTATAACAATTATGCCTAGATAACCGGTTTGCTCTATATGTTTGAAAGGAAGGGCAAAGTATTTTTTATCTGGTTAAAGAAGCTCAAGATGATTGACGAGATGTTATTTAAAAAGCGCAGCACTCAAAATAACGGGCTTTCAAGGCAAGCCCACCAAAATCACCTTCCTCAGCTCTCCTGATTGCATGAGGCTGTTGGATGTGTGTGATGTGAATAGTGAGTGAGAGGATGAGACTATTGAAAACAACCTTCGTCGCAGTCGAAGCAATGACAAGGCTGGTGTCTAGGCTGTCTTTCATGGCAACATAAAGGGGAAAACCACTAGAGAACAAGTGGTAATGTTGCTGAATGTGTTTTTATTTATACATCTCCGATCCCTGATTCCAGTGTATCATGTTGGCCTCTTTATGTTCTTCATGTCTATGGGAATGTAGCCATTATGAAAAAAGTAGGACCAAGGGTCCTGTAGTCCAACTGCATTTTTAAAGACATTAATTGACATTTGTTTGACCTTTCAAGGTCACTCAAGGTTAAAGGTCATGGCACCAAATGGAAGCTCATATGAAACTTCCTATCTATTTCCATTAGCAATTATATCAATATATTCAACTGTTTTGAAGTTATTTGAAATTTGTCCCATTATAAACCAATGGGCATTATTAAAATTTCAAAAATTCCTAAAAAATTCAAAAATCAATGTTTCCCAATTCTTTGAACAAACTTGGTAGACCTTACCCCAAAGATGTTCCACAACAAATGTCAAGTCATTCTGACTGATGGTTTCAAGGAAGAAGATTCTTGAAAAATTGTTTACGGACGGACAGACGACAACTGATACCAATAGTCCATTGGACCTTTCGGGCCGGTAGGACTATAAAGGGCATAGGTGCCAAGTTCAGTATTGAGGAATGTAATAATGTGGTGTCAGAAATATTTTTTATGCCTACAAGATGTTTTTTTATGGTTAGAAGCAGATGTTTTAATCAGTCATTTATCAATAGATAGTCCAGAGTAATCAAACTCAGCATGCAACACAATAATGGTTGATGAAGTAGCCCCTCATTTGGCAACTGTCATGTCATTTTAATCCAAAAAGTTTAGATTAATATTTGGGAATAATAACTGGGCTAAGGCTAGCCATTCACCAAACAAATTTAAATGTCATTTTTGATCAGTTTGGTTAAAATTTAAGGCACACTTTCTTTCTTTTCTTCTTGGTTCTTTTATCTAAGGTGGTCTGTCTGTATTAGCTGTATTAAAGGTTTAAAGTTACACACTGCAACCAATAACATTTCCCTATGGTGGATGCAAAAAACATTCCTTTGTTGGTTGGTGTTTGACTCCATGCAGTTAGTTAGTTAGTTAGTTACTTACTTACTTACTTACTTGCTTAGTTAAGGGGATAATAATTCTTATCCACACTCCAAGATAGTAGTTGACAGTCTTGCAACTATAAGTGGAGGCCATTTGCTAAGAAATGGGAAATAAGAAGAGGAAGTACATTCTAATTTTCTATAAACATAGCAGACTCACAAACTACCCCTTATATATGTTTCAGGCAGTAACAAGTTATTTAACCCTTTTTACTGATACAGTGAGCAGCTTCTCATTTCTTACACAACCATCAGTTTGATAGAGAACATAAATATTTGATTTTGTTTCAATGGAAAAAGGTCATGTGGTCTGATGAGTCCAGATTGACCCTGGTCCAGAGTGATGGACATGTCAGGGTGAGAAGAGAGGTGAAAGGTGATTACCCATCATGCCTCGTGCTTAGAGTATACTGTAAGCCTGTGGGGGCAGTGTTACGATCTGATTCAGATTCATGTGTCAGGTCTACGTTCAGCATCGTCATACATGAGGTCAGCTGAACCTGAATATACTGAAAGACCAGCTTTGAGCATCAGTGGATTTTTTTTCCCCTGATGACACAGACATATTCCAAGATGACAACACTAGGATTCACCAGGATCAAACAGTGAAAGAGTGATAAAGAGAGTATGAGACATCATTTTCACATTCGGATTGGGCACTACAGAGTCCAGACCTGAACCCCATGGAGAATCTTTTGGATGTAATAGAAAAGAGTTTTCACAGCAGCCCCTCTCTCACATCACTGATAAGAGATCTTGGTGAAAAATGAATGCATGTCTGGAAAGAAATAGATGTTGTGACATTTATTTTGACATTGCATAGTGTCTAATAAACGATGCCTTTGTCAATGCATCTCACAAATTATTGAGTATGCCCTTTTTTAATGGGTGGGTAGTGTGTTATCATAGACTTTTCACACAAACAGTTCTATGAATCAATAGGTGCACCCTTTCTAACACCAAATATGAAACAGCAAACTGTTATAAAGCAGATCCAGTTTGGTAAGGAGTGTCTGCGGAGAAGAAACAGTTAAGTAGTTTGACTAACTCTGAGTAGGTTTGATAAGTTAATATCATATATATGTCTCCAGCATTTTGTTTTTTCACCTTTCTCTTTTCAAAAACTCATGTTTTATTCACTAACTCCTCAAATCTGATGATCTGGTGTGATAGTTATTGTTTTGTAGAGTTCAAGCTTAAACTCACACACAAAACAAAACACTTAAAATGAAAAAGGAATATCTTTAGTCTTGCAAGTTATACCAGTCTTTGAACTCCCATTCTTTGCAACATCTTTAAGGGTCACACTTGCTGCAGTACTTGATAGTTTTGTGGCATCACTGGACAAAAAAAGGCAATAATGATCTTTCAGCATATTGTAATTCTAATGGTCTTGGAGGTCGTAAGAGTATCTATTCCTTCTATTTGTTTTCAGGCCTTTGAGGCAGGTTTCTGGTTAATTACAGGTGTTTTCAGACTGGTGGGTGGGTGGTTAAAAACATGATTGACAGCTGTAATTACCAATCATAGATCAGATTCTATCAGATGCAACTTTGATGCAATATCTACTGCTCTACTCCATGTCTCAACACAGAATCTCATAAAAGTGGCTTCACTTTTCCATAAATAGCATGAACCCACGTCAGGTTCATCTGTATTTATACTCAGGCTTCTGATATGGATCAACAGAAGAGAGCTGCAGAACCAACGTGTGTATTTCCAAATCCAATTCTGGCATTTTTTCTTCCTGATTTCAACTCATGCACCTTTAATTTTTGCAATGTCAGTCAGTGCCGTGTGCAATTTCTTGAAATAAAGAGATGACATTTTGAAGTACAAATACTAGATAACAGTGTGCACCTATGGGTCATAGTAGGTGGTGTTGGTGGCATAAGTGTTTTCTTTCTAGCTTAAATCTTTTTGAGGAGGATTTATCTCTCACTTCGCCAATATGCATGAAACATGGTTCAAGAGTAGGGCATCAGCGAAGATCAGACTCCTTAAATCCTGGAGTAAATTGGAAGTGGAATTATTTTTCACTTTGTTGTCAAGAGCCTCGGGCTGAGTTAGAACTTAGAATAATGGTAGTCAGTGAAATTAAAAACCAAATGTTGTGGCACTCCGTCCAATAGTTTTGGAAGTATTTCAGTTTGGATTGAAACACCAACAGACTGGCACTACAGATTTTTAGATATGAAAAAATGAAGAAAAAAAAACTACTTGTTCATTTTTATTTTTCATCTTTTTGAGAGCTAACAGTGTTCATCACCTTGGCCTTTGCAGTGCTAAGCTTTGTGTGTAGAGTCCCATATTCAGACTATTGACACACAGGTTAGTTGTAATCAGTGATGACAGAGACGGTTCCTTTTCATGCCAAGAGGTAAACAGCTTGTCAGTGAATGTTAACTTGGGGAAATCATTCAAATAGGATGTTTTCAGTGTTTATCTGTTGAGCTGTGAAAGGCTTCAAATGTGCTAAATTATCTTTGCTATTAAACATGGTTGTCTGCTTAAGTTAAGATATCGGGAATTGTGTCTGTATGCTTCATGCCACTGTGATAAAAGAACAAAAGGAGAAAATCAATGAACCAGTTTTTTCTGTTAAACATAATGTAATGAGGGTTTTAGTCTAAGTAATTACTGAGTTTATTAGTTTATTTCTACTCTTTTAAGAGCTCTAACCTGGCATAAGTTTCTTCTTTTTGCTTTTGTAGTTTTTTGTATTGTCTGTGTTGAAGGAAGTGTTTCTGACAGAGCGTATTCTGAGACATTTTACACTTGAGTTTGCAAGAACAAACACAGACAGACAGACAGGCACAGATCTGGTGTTGAAGGTTAAACTGTGGTTTTCTCTCTTCCTCTACAGTTAAAGCGGGCATACTCAGAGGAGTTTCGTATTTTATGTGTATGCGAGGGAGGGAATAGGGTCTATGCCTGAGCCTGTTTGTGTCTGTTCCTGTCTTTTAGTAAATATGAGTGTGTGTTTTGTCTCATAGCTCTCTATCTGGCAATAAAACTTTGTCTTTGAAAGAAGTTAATTTGGAGGACGCCTACAGCTTCAGACCAGGAGACTTCAGATCTTCTCTCAAAGCCTCGTTTCCCCTCAAGCTCCTTCCAGCTATCCAACCAGGCGGATTCTTCCTCCGTACCCAGCTCCCCCCAGTCATCTCAAGCCCATACTTGTAACTCATGGAATATTTAAAGACAGATATGTACTGTACATGAATGTCAGTTTGGACATCTCTTCTCTTTCTTGCCTCTCAAACACACACTTAACGATAGTGTAATCCTCCTGAATGGAGATTTGACTCTGAACTTCAGCAAATATCACACTACATCTTGAAATGTGCTTGATTTATCATATCCAAATGTCAGGTTGGGAAAAGACAATTGGAGCTTGAGAGGTTTGTGCATTTGAACCATGCAGTAAATGCTGTCTGGTGAACATCTTAGGAAATTCACACAAAGTGGTCAAGGAAGATTCTACTTATCAAGTAATACTGAACCTTTTTTTCCCATTTACTGCTGTTACATCCCAGTATCTATTTTTAGTAAAAATATCTGGCTGATATGGGACTAGGTTAGAGACTTAATGTACTCACTTGGCTGAACCTAGTCATTTCACTGCATTGAATCATTTTCACTTTGTCAGTGTCACTGAAGTCAAGTACTGTATGTTCTATAAGCATGTGTGTGTGCCACACAGTGTGCACATCTCAAGGAGAAATGGGATAATGTCTTCAAATTGGACATGACTCATCAGGTATTTCATCAGTGCTACCTCATAAACCCCACCGTGTTGAAATGCATTGTGTGTTTCTATGTGTGTAAATGTGCATAAATGAAGGGGCAATTAGCTGGTAGCAGAGTGAGCTTTCTTGCAATTTTTTCTCACTGACAGTTTACCCACTTTTTATTTGCAGGGTGGAGGAGAGTTTTAAGACTCTGTTTTGGTCAATCTTCGGACTGTCTGAAGTAATCTCGGTGGTGCTGAAGTACGACCACAAGTTCATAGAGAATATTGGCTATGTGCTGTACGGGGTCTACAATGTCACCATGGTGGTGGTCCTTCTGAACATGCTCATTGCCATGATCAACAGCTCATATCAGGAGATAGAGGTACGAAACAACTGTTAACTACTAATCAGACAGAAGGTATAATATCACCATGTTTGATCACCTTTGCATCGCTATCAGATACTGAAACATATGATAAACCTGAGTTACATAGTAAAGTTATCACACTAAAATAGAATTACAGTTTTTTCAGTTGTTTACACATTGATTTTTTTTCCAGACATGGAAGGAAAACTGGCAGATTTTTGAGTGTGATCTTTTAGGAAAAATCCAAAGGAGATTAATTTTTTCCCCTCTTATTACATCTCAAAAACACTACATCTGACCATAGTACAGTAAAAACAACTCAGAGGTGCAGAAGCTTATTTTGAACATGAACTCATAAGCTAAATATTTTCTCCAGTTCTCTCCATCTATACATTTTAACATGGCTTCCATATATAAATATAATTGTGGAAATTATTTATAGTGGAAAATTATTTCAGTGTTTTGTTCCCAAAGCTGGATGCAGTGTCTGGAACTAATAACATACTACGTTTATGGAGACACTGATGACAGCAAGCAAACATGCAATGTGCTTAATTGACCATTGACTGCAATCTTGGGTTCAGTGCCTTGTCCAATGACTAGATGGGTATTAAACCGTCAACCCTGCAAATACCAAATAACCCTCCATCTCTCTTTACCCACAGTTAAATGCACTTCCAAAGTTTACAGATGGACTTTTTTATATTTTTCAGTCTCCACTCATTTTAAATATGCCCTCGGTTTGTTTTGTCTACAGGAGGATGCCGATGTGGAGTGGAAGTTTGCACGAGCAAAGCTGTGGTTATCATACTTTGATGAGGGACGAACACTGCCTGCACCCTTCAACCTGGTTCCCAGCCCAAAGTCTTTCTATTACCTAGTTCTTCGCATCAAATCCTGCCTCATACACCTTTGTAAGGCCAATGGCCATCGCCATAACAATGAGCTGGAGTTGGGCATGCTGAACTCGCAGGCCAAGGTCAGTGTCTGGAGCTCTTTGATTTCTAATTTCATGACAGATTAAATCACAAAGTTGCGTAAAAAATAGAAATGTTTTACCAGTATTAAAAAACTTGCTGACTTTATATTTTGACATCATTAACTAAGGTTTACTTTATGATTTTTCTTTCACTCTGTTTTGTGCCAGAAGCTGTTCTAGTTAAGGAGCAGAATTACATGCTGACTACTGACAGGATTCTGCCTGTTTTTTTTGTTTTGGTTTTTTTTTTGCTTCTGTGTATTTTGCTGTTATCTTTGATAAAATATTCTGTGTTCATCATTCTGTATTATTAACCCCTGACACTAGTGCATACAGTAAGCAGATCACCTGGATATTCTGGGTTTGGGGCACTGTAATGTTTGCTTTTCCAGTTGAATTGTGTTAATAAATTGCTGTAAATTAAAAAGGGGCAAAATACATGGTCACTGCATCAAAACAGTCTGTGGTAGACTGTGTAGTTGCAGGTCTGGACCAAGTTTACACAGATGGCCTTGTGGTTACTGTAAGTCCCATGAAATGGTATTCCCACTGCAGAATCGGGGTGCAATTCCAACGCTGTTCATTTTCACACATTCTCCTCCTCAAGTATTGTCCATCTAAATAAAATCACTATAATGAAAAGAAAGTCTTGCGTGAAGAAAATAGCGTAGGCCATTTAACAGAGAATCAATCTCAGCACTGGCCTTGTCCACTTGCATTTCCTCTCTCTGATTTCCTCGAATCAAATGGCTCACCTCAGCACCTCGGTTAAGCTATTAGTCAGGCCATTGGATCTGCCTGCATTTCTTCAGATGCCCAGGCGGGTTGTGGATAGGGACAAGAAGGGTTACACCCTGCTGCCTCTCTAAGCCCATAAAGTTCTCTGCAGACCTGTCAGCCTAACTGCAGCAAGCAAGTTCAGCAAACGATCGATACATAAGCTCACTCTGAACCACAGTGCAGCAGCGAGAATGTCAAGTGAGACAGCATGGCCTTCTGGAGTCAGTAATTTTTTCCTCTCACTCTTTTGATCCATGTGGGATCTCCACTGTTTGAGAAAAGCGAGGCACTAAATTAAAGCTAATCATATCAATTTCAAAGCTACATATCTTCAAAGAGATAACAAAGTCAGTGGTTTATGTAATACCATTTTAATGACTGCATTTGAATATGTTAGGGAAACGTGAACTAGTATGTAGGAGATGTAGGACATGTAAGGATTCAAACCATGTTTCTCTGGGTTTCTTTACATACAACAGTGTGTTCACAAGACCTTTACTGAATATGTCTAATATTACTTCACAGTAGTTATCTACTTGTGGAACACACAAATGAACATTTCTTTCTCGTTTGTTGAATGGAGACAGCAGAGGTCAACAAAGCAGGTCACTAAGGCTGTAGATCACAACAAATGCACAACAAATAAAGTTATTCTAGTCAAATCTCTGCATAATAAATTTGTTCCTCATTTTCACATCAAGCTCAAACAAGTAGTCGCTGTCTGATTGTGTTTGACAGAGTAGCAATTAGATTATGAGAGGTTCATCTCCCATGCCAAACGTTTGTTTCAATAGGTTGTCTCTGTTTTGTAAAGTTATAAAAATGACTGTGCATCACAGAGTATATGACCTGAGCATATAATAGTTGAAATACCTTATAAAATAACTACCCTTTAACTGGTGTAATTTCATTAGTATATAGGCGTAAAGGATTGGAAGTTATGTTTTGCTTTATATAATGTATTTTAGAATGTACTTGATTTGTACTGATTCACAATAACTGCTTCGAAATTTAAGAGAATATTTTCGAAAACCTTTATCACATAAGTTGCATAACATTAATTTAATTTTATCTATTTCGGATTTTGTACATGCAAAGACGCAACTGCTTGGATTGAATGGACCCAAGAGTGCTGAAATTACATACAAGCTACAAAGCAAGGTTGTGAAAGCCATGGGCATAGAAGGCTTCTAGAACATAGTTAATAGAGATTCTTCATTCTCATAGCCTTCTTTTAAACATAGGTGCATAGTTTAAAATATTTAAGCAGCATATTCAGATGCCACATCTTGACTTTCATTGTTGTCTAGTCTCAGCAGAATCTTGGAGATTTTCATATCTTTTCCAATACTCTCATTTTGGAAGATCACTCAGGCCTGAAAGGTGTTTTAACACTGTTGTCTTGTATCTCTGTCTTTCAACAGGATGAACGTTTCAGGTCTTATCCACGACCAGGAGAAGAGTTCATGCCCAGGAAATCCAGAAAACACCCGACCAGATACCAGGTGAGGTGGGAAGTTGAATGAGAGAATGAAATATGAATGGAATGAAAATGAAAGACTGCAGAAGAGACTCTCCATAAAGATAAAGTGGATAGAACAAGAATGAGTGAAATGAGAGACAAGGAGAAATATAGAGGCTGAGGAATATATAACAAAACAGATGTAGGGAGTAATAAAGGTTGAGAGTGAGAATGGTTGGAGGGTGATAAAAGAAGACAGGAAGAGATATAGTGAGAGGCAAGGAGGGAGGTGTAAAGGGCAGAGGGTGAGAGACTGTAAGACATGTTTTAGGGACAGTGAGGTAGGGAGTGATGACAAAAGGAAAGGAAGGTTAGAGTTAAGTAGTAAGTGAAAGGAGGAGGAAAGGAGGAACAAAGGGAACAAGGCTAATAAACAGTTCAAAAAAGATCAAACTCAAGCACTTGATAAATGAGTGCAAAGTATTTAACTGAGAATCAGAAAAGATTCTCTCCTTCTTAGTAGCTCTTCACCTTTGTCCTGTGGGAGTTCATTCACTACTCCACTGCACCATTGTGTTAACCCTCCAAGATTGTGTAGTCACCCTGCCTACAAACACACATTAACATGGATGCACCAACGACTGCGAAGTCACCCGTGCCTGTTGATTAGACAGTATGTATGGTGACAGGTATTGACTGATGGAGTGCCTACATACAGGGATTAACTGCTTGAGCCTTAGAGCTGCAGGACGTCCCTGTTGGGTACTGATCAATACGCAGCATCTCAGGAGCACACTGTATGGCTTTCTGTGTATACTGTCTCTGCATGTATATACAAATGTATGGTTTCTTTTGTTGCCCTGTTACCATCCATCAAGACACCGGTGACCCATTTGAAGGTTTGAGTTAGTGCTATATTCAAACTAATAATTTACATTGTGTTTCAGTCACATGATAAATACAGAAAGTAGAAGATGAAGTCTAGTGTGTCTTCATACTGAATTCACAGTTCTTTATTTTAACCCTAACCCTAGCTTAGGTTGATGATTTTTTTTTTTTTTTTTTTTGGGGGGGGTGTCAGACTTTAGATGGCCTCTCTACAAAACCCACTTAAAAACCCACTCCTAACTAGGCGAATTGTAGGGTTTCCTGGAAAGAGTGAATGTTCCAAGGTTAAAGTCTTGTTTTTTGTTTTGTTTTTTTCATAATAATAATAATAATAATAATAGTAATAATAAATGGGGTTCTTTTGCAGAATAATACTTCCTCTGGCCCCTGACCAATCCCTCCCACATTACTTTGCTATTTAGTGGTTTTCCTACTTTACTGTTTATTTCTTTAATTCTTTAACTCAATTATTTACAGTTATTTGTATTTTTCATGCTTAGTTTTTGTTAACCTTGTGGCTAGACACTAAATTCATTCATCCAGGGATGGTATTGGTCAATGTCTTTTATTGTCATTGCTCTGTTTTTGATTTTTCTATTGTAGAAAAAGGAAACTGAAAATTATTGCAACTTTATACTCCTGCATCCCAAAAATTATGATTTATAGAAAAGTCTATGTGATTTAAAAAAATCTTTAATTTTAAAAATACTGCTGTGACACTACCTGTATAATTCATCCTGTCTTCTTTTCTTCTTTCCTTCTTACTCCTCGTAGAAGATCATGAAGCGTCTGATTAAACGTTATGTCTTAAAGGCCCAAGTGGACAGAGAGAGCGATGAAGTTAATGAAGGTAAAAAAAAAACAGAAAAAATCCTCTACTTTCAGCATATACTCTGGTTGAGTACAGTATGTGAGGATGACAATGACAGAATCTGTGTGTGGGGGTTGTACGTCTGTATATAAGAGATAAGGTTGGTCGTGATTTTCCGTAAATAATGTTCATGGCTGCATAGATTTGCTCTTATCTACTGTACAGTTGTATATTATGCAGTCCAGCACAGTTTATTGCCCTTACGGATCAGTTCATACCTGCATCCGTGGGTATTTGCACATACTCACATGTTCTGATTATTGTGCATTTAGTCATCACTTCTTTTATGACTCTATTTGTGTGTGACTGTGTTGTAGGTGAACTTAAGGAGATCAAGCAAGACATTTCCAGTCTCCGTTATGAGCTCCTGGAAGAGAAGTCCCAGGCGGCTGGTGAGCTGGCTCTGCTCATTCAGCAACTTAGCGACAAGTTTGGCAAGAACACCATGAGACACTAACAGGACTTGCTCGAGAGAGAGAGAGAGAGAGAGAGGGAGGAAAAAAGGGGAGCAAGATGAGAGTGAGAAAGAGGGTGACATCGGGAGGTGGCGGGGCAGAAAGAAGAGACAGATTAGGTATTTTAAGATACTGATAGTGGAAGAAGGAGAGAGAAAGAAGGATGTTTATGAGACAGACGAGAAAGTCAAGGCAAAGAATGCAGTATATAAACCAGACACGGAGTCATTGAGGCAACAAAATAATCTATTGTATATGCAATGACCAATTAAGTTGGATTGTGAGAAGAAGAAAGTTGCGTCTGCAAGTAAGCATGAGGTCAAAGGGCTTTAGGTGAGGTAAACTCAGCCGGGGAGGTCTGTGTTGACAGCTGAATTTTAATTAAAGGCAACAACTTCAGGAAGTGAGAGAGGATAGGAAAGCAGAGGCATGCAGGCAAGGCTGGAGGGAAAGTGAAGGAGGACAACATAAGCACTGTGGAATATGAAGAGGGACCACAGGGTGGAAGACTGAGGCAGCACAGCGATATAGGCCCCCACATCCGCTGTCAAGACATATGAGCGCATTGCCAGAGTAGGAAACCCAGAGAAAGGATGTCACAAATCAGGCCAGAAAGGTTAGAAAAGAGAAGCAAATAGGCAAGACAGAAAAATATATCGAAGAAACTGTCACTGCTATTCACACCAGAAAGGCTGACTTGGCTTTTACTGTATGTCTTCACTTCATCTGGTCAAGCATAGTGATGCCTGTCAAGACACTGTACAGCCGTACACCAGTACACCAGGCAATCTAATTAATACATTTTCATCAACCATACACAGTTTGTTATTGTGAGTTGGAGGGATTGAAAGTATTCCAGGAAACAATGTATTTTTGCACTCATTAAAAAGTCATTTTAAAACCTGAGCAGAATTTATAATTAACAAATGAAACAATGAAATTACTTCAGACAGCATCTTTCCATTTGCAAATAAAGTCAACTGAAAAGACAAATGACGGAGAGACTTCCTCAGTTCCAAATTGTTTCAATCCAGGTGAGTTTCATACATATTTGAACAATCTACAAATCAGTTAATATGGCTTTGATAACAGATGTTAAGAACCAATCTGCAATTACTTGGCTTTAAAAACAACTTGGACTGTGTGGGGTAATTTTAAGGTAGTCTTTTTTTCTGTCTGTAGTGAATAAGAAGGTAAAGCTGAACTGTTGCTCTAACAAAAAAAACTACATACAGGGAATGCCCCTCAAATATGGAATATATAGCTGGTTGAAGAGATAGAAAACAATAGAGATCAACTTTTACATTAATTTAAAAACACCAAACTTGAGCACAGCTTACATCTCAAATAACATTCTCATAGCTTATGCTCACATTGCTAGTTAGAATGCTTTAATATGAACTAAATGCAGTTTCTAACATGATACTTTGCTATATTTTTGTCTCAGTGCTTTGGTGAATAACATCTAATTTTGACACAACACCAGTTCGCTTATAGTACCATGTTATCTTTTGAAAAACACTTTATAAAAGAGAGCAGATTACACAAGATTCTCCAGGGCTACTTCTAACATCAAAAATAATATTTTCTCAAGCTAAAACATTGTAATGTTGTTATTCTGTTGATTTGTGGATCATATCAAATGCCATTAGTTCCATAGGGAAGAATCAGCGGGGGCCTACTCCACTTATAACACATTCACTTCATTGCATCATTTATTTAGCAGGGGGGGTATGAACAAATGGTTATGTTAAGCTCATTAACAATTAAAGGGAGATGTGTGAGATATGTGATTATGAATACTAAATCTACCTATATTTAAATTCTTGCAGCAAGTTTAGAGGCTTCTGAGGTTGATTTTTTTAATCAAGAGGCCTTTAGATAAGATTTAAAAGGCTTACTTTAGCAACAAATACTGTTAAGAATTCAAGTTTTCATTGAAAGAAGAGGCTTGATTAAAACTTGTCTTTATTGATTTGTGTGTGTGTCAGAGAGTAAAAGAGCAGCTAACTTTTTTGTGTGTACAGACCCAGACTTAAGACTTTCCCAGATAATGTTTTATGATTTCCACCACCAAGAAGACAAAATTCCCCAAGATACTGTATTTTTAACTTGTACGCAGAAAATACTGACTAAAGCTAAATCTTGTACTGTATATTGTCATATTTTTGATCCTTGAATTAAACCGAGTAAGCTGTAAACTGCCTTGTTCATCACTGGTGTTCTTTATATTTTTGGGTTTGTGATACGTGCAGCTGGATGAAATTAAATGAGTAAATATTCAGTGTTTGTCCCCACTGGTAGTCTGCAGTTGATGACAGGCATTGGGGAAAAACCAAACACATGGCTTCAGCATTGTTCATGGCACGAAATAATAAGTACATACACACAAACAAAGCAAACATTTGAGCAATCCAAGTTCCCCAAATTGTACTAAATGTACACTCACCTGATGTGATAATCATATGACACATAGCCTACAAGCTCTTCAGTATTTCAGACACCGCTGTGTAATATGACACATCCATTTCAAATACATATTAATAGTCTTCTGTAGCCAAACATGCTGTTTTGCACAATTTTTACACGACCTGAATTCCAACTTGCTCAAGCACACTTGGTGTTAATTTCATTTTTAAAGCCTTGTGTCACGTATGTCCCAATGACAGCAGTGGTTCTGAACACTATGTATATACTCTGGTTAAGTTATAAACAGTGATGCTGTATGTTTGTGTAATAGCTTTGTTTTTCTGAATGTAATTTTATACCGAAATGAAGGTTCACTTCTGCACAATGTCATGAACACTTTACTGGGTCATGTTGCTCAGCAATTGATGTAGAAGCAAGTAGGCAGATGGCAAGGCAAGCACAAACTAAGCATTGCATCTCAAAAAATAGAGTAACTCAGTCTAACTTTGAAGTGCCCCTCCCACCAGCACAAAAGAACGGCAAATCCTTCATGGTGCAGTAATGCTTACATGCGATAAGGAGCTGGGCTTTAGGAGCAAGTACTTAAAAAAAGACAAATTCACATTACTGTAAAAGAATTACATAAAGCTACTGGTTCACTTATGTGTATTAGAATTGCTTCTGCTGAAGCCAGTGTTAAAACCCAAAGAGCATTTGGAATGTGCATGTGAATGTGTGCAAATCAGTCATGCACCTGATTTGCTTACATTCACTTTACCGCCACTGTGTGTGTAAGACACTTCCTGAAAGCTGCCCTACAGATCAGTACTGTAAACACTCAGCTCTCACATATGTCCAGATGTTTATCAGACCTCAGTCACTTACTGCAGATTGTTCCCTCACCCGCCTCACTGGGGACCCTCTGCGTTGTTTCAGGTTGTCACACAAGGACTTTGTTTTATTGACTAGCATGCTATTGCACAAGCGGTCAAAGAACTCAGTTAAATTGTCACTGAAATTTACCGTACACGGTCATCCACCAGACCACAGGCGAAAAGGTTTAACAAGTTTTAGATGTCTTTGTTTTCAGTTCAACATATCTTTGAGACTGTCCAGTTCTTACAGGATATACTTAGAAGAACATCACAGGATAAGAGAGATACTTTCTAATTCTTTCAAAGGCAGACAGTGTGAAATCTACAAGTTATCAAATTCACAAATTGATCACTTTGGTTTACAACTAAATGAATAAAAACATTTTTCTCAGATCATCATCAGCTATACTTCTGCTCAACATTTTGAGGAAAACAAAAGAACCTTTAAACCCACAGTGCACTAACTGCTACACCTTGAACCATCCTTTAGTGATCATGTTGTAAAATATGCTTTATCACTATTGTCAACTCATTTTGTTCTGTTGTGCTGCAGCCTTGTTCTCATCACTCACCACTGCTCTAAACAGTCCAGAAAGGCAAAAATGCCAAAGCAGTGTCCCAGGAAAGGGAGGATTTATTTTCAGGCGAGTCCAAGAAATACTGTACCACACACACATAAATAGGCTGGGGCCCAGACTGGACTCCATATCTCCATAGCAACGAAGTCAGTCAGAAGGAGATGTACTTTTGGACGTTTGCAGTAAAGTCTATTATCTGATTTCCATAGCATCTTCCCCCAGACTTTTGATATGAGTTTTAACCTTTAAGGTGTTACTCAGTAATACACACCACTGATGTACATGTGCAGTGTGTGTCTATTTATTGCATATCTGTATAAATGTCTGCATGTTTAATCACATGCAGCAGCAGCCCTGGCTCAGGCCCTTTGCTTAACTACATGTCTATCAAACAAAGCAAAAAGTCTTTAAAAAAGAAGTCTGTTTACTGATGTTGGACTTTGGCCTGTGTGTTTGAGTAGAAGACACTTAAATGTGTGTGTCTTAGACCAACATAGTATAACTGACATCCCCTCTGTGGTGTAATTTGTCCCATAGGCCCGAGGCAAGAAAATGTTTCCAGCCCTCCTGCCTTCTCTCCTCTTTCTCCTGCTCTTCATCCTCTCTCTCTCTCTTTCTCCATCCATCTCACTTCCTCCATCTGTCTTTCACTGCTTCTGTCTCTTCTGGCAGAGCAGTGACCTCCTGTCTCAAAAAAGACAGGGATTCCAGGGACTACGAGAAGAGATAGCCTCCCTCTCCAATGCACCTCCCACCTATGGGCTGGAGGCCCCCTCAGGAGTCGAACTAACAGCATGCACATAACAAAAATATGCTTTTCTTGCTTGTATAGTCATACACACATAGGCTACCCAAAAGCTTACTGTAACTTATATATTTTTAGAAGCTTGAGCATACACGTAGGTGGGCTCAAACGCCCTCGCAGTCAGAAGGCTACACACATATTATACACTCACTAAAGTGCAAATACTCACATATGCACACTCACACATCAGACTGTGATTAGCACTCACATTTAAACAATGAATGCTAACTTGCTCACACACAAACAGAGGCTTGATATTCACAAATGGATTAATGTAGGGGTGGGATCAATTGCAACAGTCTCTCTATGCCTCTTACTCCTGCAGATGCATAGTCC
>JAPQRQ010000002.1:21495492-21506304 GCA_037367365.1 Apogon talboti
CCAGATCTCCTTCCCATTTCACCCTTGACCTGTCCATATCTGGTATTACTATAGTCCACATAAGGATTGTATACACCCTAGAAATAGTTCTAAATAATGGCTGGTCTGCATGATACAGATGTTCAGCTGGGGACATGGGAGGTATGTTCCAGTTTCCCTTTTGCTCAGCCCTGATGAGATCACGTAGCTGGAGATAGCTGGGAGTTTTGGCGTTTAATGACCAGATGGATTTCTTCTCAAACTGAGCATTTATTATAAAAAAAAAAAAAAAACATGAACAGGTAATTGGCATTCGACATCTTGAATGTAAAGTTTTTTCTTCCTGTTTCAACAGACTTCAAAATAAAAGCACTTCCTGAAATTATACAAATGAAAGTGTTTTCTATTATCAACTTTCTTACGACTCTTTTACTATTAACAATCAACCGAAATATGTGAAAATAAGACAAATGATGTATCAATGTAATATAAATTTTAACCACCATGAATTGCCTGGTTTTCTACTTTGCAGGGAGACTCTCACCCTTTTCTCTCACTTGGTGAGGAGGGAGACTCCTCTTGCTGTGAAGTACTGTAGTTTGAGTGAGGTGGTCAGACGTTACTTGTCAAACTGTTAAGCAGGTGTTCAAAGATGAGCTCCTGAAGAATAGACACATCTTTTACAGTTCAATGACAGTGTATTACTAGGTCTGTGGATCTTATTTGATCAATCAGAGCATAGAGCTTTTCATAATAACACTTTATAGATTATATGGAACTGCATTAATTTCATTCATATTCTGAACCCACTTTATCCTCACTAGGGTTGCGGGGGTCGCTGGAGCCTGTAAAAAGTGCTCTCATAAAACTCTGATCCATCTGACACAACTGGTAAAATGATCAGTTAGGAGTAGCCCTATTTTGCTTCAATGTAATAAACATAAGTAAAGAAAACACATGTAAAGCTTTTGTATGATGAATGATGCTGATGATCAACCACCGCCTCCACCCATGTGTAATATATGATTGTGTACATACTAAAAACTGTACTATCTAAGCATCATATGACAATGATAAAGTTACCGTATTTTTCGGACTATAAGTCGCTCCGGAGTATGTCGCATCAGTCAAAAAATGCGTCATGAAGAAAAAAAAAACGTATATAAGTCGCACTGGACTATAAGTCGCAATTTTTTGGGAAATTTATTTTACAAAATCCAAGACCAAGAACAGACATTTCATATGGAAAGGAAGTTATAATAATAACAATAGAATAAAGAACAACAGGCTGAATAGGTGTCCGGTATGTTAACGTAGCACATTAACAGTTATTTGGGTGACTTGAAAAGCGCTATAGAAATCTAATGCATTATCATTATTATTATTATTATTATTATTCAGCTACACAATAGCATAAAGAACATACCTGAGAGGCTGAATAGGCAGAATTAACGTAACAAGCTCGCAAGTCCAACAAGCAAGTTACTGGTAAGCAAGTTTACCAAACTCTCGATCTCAGTCCACATCACTGAATCCATTGAATTCGTCATCCTCGGTGTCACTTCTGAACAACTCCGCCAACTCCGGAGGAAGTTACCGGTAGTTGTCACAAGTCTAGAGCGCCCTCTCGTGGCTGAGGTAACGTTTACTCCTTGGTCATGTCGGTCAGTGTGAATTAACATTTAAGAACATGTGAAATTATATATTTTAATATATATAAGTCGCGCCTGAGTATAAGTCGCAGGACCAGCCAAACTATGAAAAAAAGTGCGACTTATAGTCCGGAAAATACGGTACAAATCTTAATCAAAGGAGAAAAAAAAAGTTTGGTGCTATGTTACTACGTTAGCTTACCAACTCAGTTTCCACTGCTTCTGTCGAGCTGGATCTAAGCAGATGTCCTGATATAGTATAAGGCTTTCATGAGGTGTTCTACATTTTCACACTTCATGTTTTGTTTGTCAGCATTTTATCTGTGCTTTCCATTTCAGGGGAAAGTAAATAAAGAAACAATTTATGTCAACACAAAGTGAAGTGATGTATTATTGTAAATGGATCAGAAGCTTAAGCAGTATTTTACATACTCCAAATCACAGTCTACTTCAGGTAAAAATGTTACCATTTGAACCCAAGAAATGTATTTTATGTCACCATGATGTTACAGTTTAACTGGATTACATTTTACTATCAATATGTCCCACCCCAGAGAAAAAAAACATTTGTTGATATCTCTGTTTTACTTTGAATTTCATGTTCAGTGATTAATTTAGGTATGTATTACCATGACTTAAATGTTCAGTTCAACAATTGGTGAGTTTACAAGACAATCTCAGACGTGCATAATATATTTTCACTCAAAATTTGTTTTAGGTTAGGGCAGGGATCATATCGGCCAATTAATTTTCTTTAAGCTTTTTCCTACTCCTGTCTATTGTTATTGTGTTAGACGTTAAATTTTACTCTGTGACCTTTGTTAGAAAGTGCTTCACTGCACATTTATGATAATGAACAACTATGTTTCTTATGTTCTCAGAAATGCAATGAAAATCCCAGCTGGAAAAGGCCACAGAACACAGATCACCATCTTAGTACTAATGAGCAGAGAACATTGCTCACAAATAAGCTTTTTATGTATAATATATCATGACAGTTATTTCCTGCTAAGGCTGTATGACCAGAATTCTTTTTTTACTCAAACTGGGTGTGTCTGCTCAAATGCAGCTTCCCCTTGTATGATATCATTCGTACACTTGGTGTGTAGCCATGGCAACATTGTAAGCAATATTAACTCAGGGTGGTTAACAAGATATCTCACTCGCACACACATTTGTACTGCTGTCTTTGTGAGGAAACTTGGGGACTTGCTGCTTTGCTCGCCCTTCCCTGCCCTCACTAACCATCATAGCTAAATGCCTAACCTAAGACCTAACCCTCAAAAAGCCCTTTGAATGTTTATTCCAAAGTGAGAACCAGCCAAATTGTCTTCATTTAGTAGGACAGGTACTCAGCTTTGACTAAAATTGGTTCTCACTAAGATGGATGTTGTAAACAGGGTATCCGCTGGGTCTTAAAAAGTCTTAAAATGTCTAAAATCAAATAATTTGAATTTAAGGCCTTAAAATGTCTAAAATTCTCTTAAAATGTCTTAAATAGGATTTTGAAAGGTCTTCAAAATGTATTAACGCTACTTTTATTTAAAACAAATGCTTAAACTTCAGTCTCGCTTTGAAATGTTTTGATTCTTGAAGATGCTGTAACATAACTACAAAACAGAAGTAAAGTACCTGTGCAGCCCGATCAGAATTTATTGAGCACAACCAGCTAGTGTACTGTGCGTGTGCCGCGGCGTGACTGCGGAGCATGGCAGCGGAGAAAACTAAACGAAAGCCCACAGCAAAGCCAAATTATTTGCTGTAGGGCTGGGTGATATGGTCTAAAACAAAATTCTCCGATTTTTTTGGGATTTTTTTTTTTTAAATGAAAAACTCGATTTTCGATCCAATTTTCCATCCCCTATTTAAAAGAATCTAACTGCAAATATGTTGTCTATTCACATACACGCGGAAAACTCTTTTCACTGTTTTCACTGTTATACTCTTGTGGCACTATTATGGATCATGTGAATAACTTTCCTTGGTCCAAAAACAAACAAAGGAGTTTTTGTGGAAAAATGAAGGTCTGGTTGTAAAGTTTTCCAACTTGAATCACCGGTATCCCATAGCAACATATACAGAACCATTCACTTTGAATGGGAGATTGCCGGCTCCGCGGGAAACACACGCAGTCTCTGATTATTATGAACACCGACTCCGACAATTCAATGTATGATGAAACTTCAGATGAATGGAGGAATAGGACGTGAGGGAGACGGACACGGGAAACAGGGATACGGATCTGACACAGAAATGAGGGAGACAGTGGGAGCTGCGTGGAAATGGAGTGACCCTAACCCAAGTACCAACAGCCTGGAAGGCATATTTAACAGCCGGGGGTTGCCTGTTCCGTATCTGATACCGTGAATCCAAACAAATTCCAAACGACTGAATTTGTAGAACTGTTCTTGGAAGGAGCTGCTCTCTACCGCTGGCTCTCTCTGCTGTGTTGTTGTGTCTCTGTGATTCCCGTTGGTGGCGGGGGAGCGAGGGTTTGAGCTCATTGGACTATGGGAACCTGAAAGGACGTGTTGGTGAATGCAAAATACCTATATTTTTTGTGTGATAAGAAAATAAATAAAACTCAATGTGATCAACAAATTCGATTTATCGATTAAATTGATTTTTTGCCCAGCCCTAATTTGTTGTATAAGATGGGATAAGATAAGATGAATTCATATACTTTGTAAGTAATTCCGGGTCTCCGATTTTCCTGCATGTCTTTTGTACTTTTTTGACAGTATGGATGTGAAATAGGTCTTAAATTTCATTCATTATGGTCTTAAAAAAGTCTTAAAAAGTCTTAAATTTGACTTGTTGAAACCTGCAGAGACCCTGTGTAGAGAAAACCATGCACATTTAGAGGATTTTGTGCCCAAAGAGGATTTGAGTTTTAGTGCTTAGTAGTATGAGCAAATATTCATAGTGCTTATTAATATTTTGGTAATTTCATGGTATATCACAGTATTTTTAGGGTTGCGCCTTATAATTACACTGACATTTGTGATGTCCAATGTTTGCTTTTTCCAACCTTACCATAACAGCGTGATAGTGCTATAAGCATTGGCCCCTACTCAGCCAGTTAATGAGCAGAATTTTTTTCCTACAATTAGGATGGTGAATTATCATTGAGAGACACTAATATGGACTATTTATATCACCGGCATGTGTGAGAAGGGCAAAAGTGTAATGTACAAGTTTAATTTTCTGAAGAGACTTTCTTGCTTATTTCAGACCAGAATACACAATAATGATCAATAATAATATAAAAAAAAAATCCATGTGACAACTTGTGCTGATGGTTGAACTCATGAGAGAAGGTGAACTCGGAAGGAATAACTTATTTTCACTGACTCAGAGCTGTGCACAGTTGAGCCCCAAATATGCTCTGTTTTCTGGTGTCAGCACTATGCTAGAGCTACACCTGTCAAAACACAGGTGTCCTGAGGTGAGCTCGCCGAGGAGGGAACCATCCATTTAGCTGAATGCCTCAAAGTCAAAATCAATCCAGGATGTAATGATATCAGAGGTCATTGAATCTTAAGTAGGTCAACTGGCCGTTGGTGTTCCCGTGCAGTCTGTCATGTTGCACCACTGTGTTTCTACATGAGCACATATTGTACTTCCTTTTTTCTTTCTTATAACTTGTTGCAAGAAGGTACCTTACTGTTGCCTATTATTTTTGAGTGTGGACTATATGCTTACCTCAAAAATATAAAGGACAACACAGTTTCTACAGACTGATTTCTGTATGGTCACTGTCAATGAGTGTGGGGAGGTATGTAGTTGGTTCCAATTTGCAAATGCAACTGAGGACTGTCTTTAACATATTAGCAGTATCTTTGATAAAAATCTTTTTCTGTTCTGTCCATACCTACCATTAATGGTGTATGCTTCAAATTTGAATAATGATCAGACAGAACTGTGAAAATTTAATTCAGATTTTGCCACTCTGCTTTCTGCTGGTCTGCATATACTTAGTTTTCAGCCTTGTCCTGATTTACATTATGTCATTCCCCACTCTAAGGCTTCTTCATGAATATGTTTGCAGAGGTCGGTGCAGGTATACACATACTCAAAACAGACACGAGTATAGGATATACAAGCCCAATGCATCTGCTGATTTGATTTCTCAACAGCTTTCTGGTCTTTGAGACAGACACACCCTGGTGTGAAATTTTTGCTGATACCTTAAATGTTGGTTAATTATGCTCCTTTTTGGAAGGTGCTTTATGCATTCTAAAAAAATACTGTGGCCTGACTCACACAGACTGATAAGGCATATACTACATCTGGAAAAATTTATTAATTTACTTTTTTGTCATCAGTATAAACAACACTTTACAATGATGAGGCAAAGATTTGTTTTCTTAATTTATTACAAAATAATAGACTAAAATAAAAGTACAGACATGTATTCTATTCTTAGCTTGCAACACCTCTCTTTTGCATATTTTTACCATTTGGCACTATTGTTCAAACTCAACCAGATTGGATTGAGAGTGTCGTAAGCAATTTCAGGTCTCCGTAGATGTTGAACTGGGTTTAACCCGCATCCTGTCTGAGCCACTCCAGAACTTTTACAGAGGATTCCAAAAGCCACTCTTGTGTTTTCACCTCAGTATTCTTCATATTGTCTTATTGAGAAGTCAATCCTTGCCCCAGCCTGATATCCTGAGCACTTTTAAAAGGTATTTCACCATGGACTGTCCTACATTTTTCTACATCCATCTTTCCCTCTCTCCCAACTAGTGCCTCTCCAGTAACATGATACTGTGTTTGACTGTAGGGATGGTATTCATGAAATGATGCTCAATGTCTACTTCACACTTGGCAGTTGTGGCCAAATCATGGGCAGGTTGGGGGTGCGCATCATTAGGTTCTTGACAATTTGATTCGATTCCAATTCAGAGGGTTACGATCCAATTATAAATGATTATAGATGCACCCCACAATAATTAATATTTTTCTCACTGTATGACAAGTACTTGATATTTTTAAAACTAAACACATTTCTAATGATCCATAATAAAATAAGCTGATGAATTTGCTTCCATTATCTTTTTTTGAGACAACAAAAATATGTCAACTGGAAGGTTATACATGTACCTGGCAACATATTGGATTGCAATGAACCAATGGGAAGATGAACATGCTTAATCGTGTTCGTCGTGTTCCCAAAATACTTCATTGGCACTTGACACACCCTGCAAATACTGTGGCTTTTGTCCGGTTCCCCTTTGCCCTCAATTTCATAGACATCAAACTGTTTCCATATACTAGCTTTTACGGAGTTGTAGTTGCTGCATGGATTGTTTTTCCTGCCATCTTTTTGATTTGTGTGTGTGTCGACGTAAACTGTTTGGGGCAGCGCGGCAGTCATAATTTAGTTTCATTATTAAAATAACATTAGATTCAGAACATCGATTTTTGACATTTCTGCATTGATCCATAATTGGGCACGTCCACATCACGATGCATCAAAGAATTGATTTTTTTCTGCACCCCTAGAGCAGGTTTTCTCAGTCTCATGGATGGGTTCAACTGTGAGACCGTATAAAGACGTGTCTTTCCTAATTGTGTCCTATACATTGAGTTAGGTACAGATCGACTTGCGTTGATGAACCAGCACAGCACCTTGCAGGATCACGCAGGTGTGCACTGTTTTTTTTGGGGTTTTTTTTGCTACAGCCTCTTTTTGCTTGCTTTACACCAACCAAAACCAATGTTTGATTGGTTTGTGATTTTTCGTGTATATCCATATAGTGAATTTTTACTTATGGTTCCTTTTAGAGAGATACTATACATACAGTATATACAGAACAAGACAAAATTGCTCAAACAATGTGGCCAAATTTTTCTCTGTATATGTATCTATTCATATCTGTTCTTGTGGGTTAATTCTATTTTTTGTCTCTCAAAGCTTTGACACACTTGTATTCAGTTTCCTGTGCTATTACCCACAATCCACTGTGTTTACAGTTAGGTCTACATTTCCGCTCTGTGGGTAAAATATCCTTACAACATTTGTCTCTGTCTGTGTGTAAATGAGTTAAGGGTCTGTTATTTAATGGCAGCTGTGTAAGCAGAAACATCCTTCTTTTCAATGTTCGCCCCATAATCAGTTTCTTTCATTCTTTATACCTGTTCTTTTTTCTTTGTTTTTAGGCTTGCAGAAGTAGCTGCTGGGAAGATTGGGGAGAATTGCAATATTTGTTACCTTCTACGTATCTCTAATTATAAAATGCTGGAAGTAGTGGTATTGTAAAATCTAGAAACTACATAGTGTCATGCTTATGACATTCCAAGTGTCATTTTTTGTCTACACACTGAGAACGGAGTACCTCTCTACATAGGACTTGGCTAATAACAGGAGAAGGGACCCCCGTTGAAATAGCACTGTATTTAGCCTGTGTTTGTTCCTGAAAGGTGGAGAGACCTATAGAAAACTCTGTGCTTGTTTTTTGGTCTTGGGACCTTTCAAAACTGCTGCTCAGTCCCAAGGTCACATGCCATTTGATGTTCGAATTTGTCAGGCTTTGATACAGACAAGCCTTTTCCACATCTTGCTTGTTGATATAGTGTATCCTGGAAGTGGGTGTGCTTTTTGCAATCCCAAGCCATGAAAATCAACTTGTCATTCAAATTTGAATACCAGGCAAATTTTTAAGTGACGATGTTTTATCAAAGACTTTCAACCCAAATAAGATTTTGAAGCAGTGTTTTCACATTAGACTCTTTTCTCTGTGGTGATTCAATGTTTTTTGATTATTGAAAATAGAGATTTTTAATGCCAATGTGCTTTCTGTTGTCAGTATGTGTGTGTTTAGTTTGTATGTGACTGCTGACAATAGGTTCCTTGAGGGGACATTATTGGGTGTAGGTTGCCACCTTGTGGCCGAGTCATGCTTGTATTGTTCATTGGTTAAATTTTTTTTTTTGACCCATCAGCCCTACTTTTTGACTGTTGATTTACTATAAAGAGATCATTTAATGCATTTCTTACTTTAACTTCCAATGTCTGTGCTCTGTTTAGAAATGTGAATGAATGACTGTGCTAATTTACAACAGTCATTTATTTTCACTATTTTCCTCTGTCCTCCTGTGAATCAAGAACCATGTAGATTACATCCTGGATCCGTTTCCTGTCATAATTGGTTTCTGTCTAATTAATTCTTTGTCTTTCTCTCCCTCCATTTGCCTCCCTTCCTATCACTTATCCTTCTACTCGGTGTTGCTTACCTTCCATCCCATTTTTCCTCCCTTGAATCCTTACCTCCTTCTACAGAAACTCAAACGGCTGATTCCTGATGAGGTAGGTTTATTCTGACTTTCCTTCTTCACTTGTGTGCTTAACTCATCCTTCTGTTGGTGTGATCTTTGATTAAAACAAACAAAACCCTCTTCAACATTTTCTGTGTAATGTCATACCACTGTCATTTATTGTAACCTAAGTGTTTTGTCGCTCACCATTTGTTTTGTCTTATGCTCCACTCATACTGTAATAAATCTGCATGAACTGGACATGCAAACTAACATACTTGACACATTGTCTAGTGAAGTCTGCACAAAATAACTTGATATTTATGATAGGAAAGTCACTATATCAGAATGTGTCAAGGTAACAGTAAGAATGAGCATCTTCCTTTTCAATAAATGGCATGTTACCACACATATACATCAAAATATGTTCAAACCAATCTCTGCAATTGTTTGTTAAAACTGGAACTCATTCTGTGCTTGTCAGTCTTTCATGCTGACTTTGTGTGCCATTGTCATTGAGGAATTTTTGTCACTGCTAATCCCTAATTATCCTCTCACATTTTGGAAAGATTTTTATTGTAGAGAAAAAATTAAAAGAGAAAAAACTTCAGAGTATGTTCTTGTTAATAAATCAATTATCATTAAAAATCCTAAACATGTCTTTGAACTGTGAGTGGATTAGGGATTGTCTGCTTGACTTGTGGTCCCACAGAGACTGCCGCTCTTCTCATCGCTGACCTTTCACTTTTTAAATGTGCTGTCTAATGCAGTTGGAGCGTTTCACCAGCATGAGGATGAAAAAGGACAAGGAGAAGCCGGGTCATGTGCCAGGTCAACGTCACTCGTCAGCTGCCAGCTATGAGATCAACGCTCAAAGTGCCATGCTGCATGATCATTCTGATGAATATGTACTGGAACTCTTCGAACAGATGCTGGTGAGATATGCACATTTACACATGTGGTAATGCAGGACCACACATTAGGGAACATATCTATAGACTGCCCTGGTTGGTCTTTTAATTCTTAGTATGATCGCATCAATTTTTTTTTTTTCCATTTACCGCTTGAAGAAGATCAAATGTGTAATATATGACAATATTCACATATATTGATCATGTTATATGTTCCCTGCATCCATATTAAATAAAGGATTTTTTCCCCCTTAATTTTGGACATACCGCTTATTTCAGAATATACCTAAAAGGAACACAAACCAAGTCAATTTATTAATGAACGAATAGACAATTCCAGTATTCCACACACACCTTTTAAAGGGCTTATTTCCAGAGGAACACTCTCTATTTTCTGCTTTTATGGTATAGTATGTGTGCTATTGAGATTTTTGCTTCTTCATCTTAGGTCACTGTAGTCTGTAAAACCTTGTAGGTGAAGGTGGTTATTCTTGTGTTCTTCAGTGCTTCTTTTCCAGTTCTCTATAGTGTGCAACACTTAAACTATGTTATAAACTAGAGCCCGACCGATATTGGATTTTCAGAGCCGATGCCGATATTGGGGGTTAAAAAAAACCCCAACGATATCCTATATATCGGCCGATATCCGATGTAATGGCTGATAACCGATATATTAGACAATATATGAAATAAGAATATTGATATACACTGTGGCTCAGTTAGTACAGCGTGTCGTCGGATAACCGAAGGGTTGGTGGTTTGAATCCTGGCTCCGACTGCCCACGCGTCAAAGTGTCCTCAGGCAAGACACTGAACCCAGATGTCTCCCAGTGGAGCCTGGCAACGCCTTGGATGGCAGCAGCCGCCCACTGGTTTATGAGTGTGTGTGAATGGGTGAATGAGAGGCAATGTAAAGCGCTGTCCATTTAACATCTACACAGGATATATACTGTATATGAACACAAATTCTTATAATACCCAAACTATGATTCAAAACTAAGAAGCAG
>JAPQRQ010000002.1:21509433-21525036 GCA_037367365.1 Apogon talboti
TTAATGGGGGGGGGGGTTGCGTTTGGTGCATACCTCACTATAGATACTTTGGGCTGCACCCGCCAATACTCCACTTTACAACAGCTGTCTCCTCTTCCCCTTTTCAAAGTGACACTGAAAGTGAAGCCGCTGACACACCCCGAACAGCTTTCTCGTTCCAAATGCCCCGCGACGATGTTGCTCGTGCACCCCTGGTGTGCTTGCGCCCCCCGTGAGAATGTCCGCACCCCACGCATATGAGTGGATAGGGGAATGAGTCTGACGGGTAGAATAGCTTTAACCTTTGTGTAGGTGTATTTTTGTTCAAAATCCAGTCAAATTTTATTGTGTGGTCCATGTTTATTTCCTGCTTTAAACGGCATGATAAGAACACACCGAAGGAAGTGTTGAGGGTGTTATTTGCACTCAATCTTCAGAAAATTGTCATTTTACTCAAGGGCCTGATTTATTAAGATCGCAAATAACAGGCGCAAATTTGCTTGCTTGCACTAAAAATGCATGTACTATTGATTTGTGGATCACGGGTGATCAACTAAGATTTCCTGTGCAAATGACAATAGTTTGCATGTTTTTATGTGCGCAAACCTTTAGTAAATTAGGCCCCACATGTCCTGCATCATAATCACCTAGTATAAGAGCAATAGGATTCTCTCAGTCCTTTCCTAAGTTCTTATGAATTCACCATTCTATTTTTCCATAACCCCATGACTTTTTTCCTCCAACATCACAGACAAGTGGTTAGGCAAGTAGATAGGAGGGAATTTTTTGGACTTTTTGGACACACTTTAAATCTCTTCAAAGCCTATATATCAGCAAGGGTTTTTATGATATGCAAATCAGAGACATAATGCTTCACAAAACATTTTCAAGTATCTTACCATAACCCACCTTGTTGTTTCTCTTTCCTCACTTCCATTCTTTCTTTCAGTATGGTTTGAAAGCCATGCTGGATTCAGATGAGGGGATACCTTTGTTAGTGAGAGCCATCAATCCTAGGGTGCCTCATATGATGGTGGATGCTGTTAAGTTGCTGTCTGCTATCTCCATTTTGGAACACCCTGAGAATCTGTAAGTAATTAAGTTTGACATTTTTGCTGAATAATTTTAACACGGAGAAGTCATTGCTTTGGTCCAGTAATAGAGATTAAGAGTTACTAGAGGGTTTTAGTGATGATGATTTATATTGTTAAAGTGGGTACAATGTGATCAGCAGATTTGGCAGTGACATTTCTGCCACAGGATTTTGCCCTGGTCTCAACGATTTTACAGTGTCATGTGATTATTTTTCTTTATTTATTTTTCATTTTGCAATCTTGAAAGGTAGTTGCCTCACAAAGTAACACGATTTTTATTGCAGGACTGCTTAGCATGATAATACTAATAAGACAAATTTTTTTTAAATTAAATCTGGAATTACATGATGGCCAGATACTTCCACATCGAAATTTATTTTTACAGTATTACTATGCTCTTTTGGAAACTGAAAGGTTCCGCTGTGAAAGGATTTTAATTTTGCTGTGAAAGTCTTTAAACTCTAGTGATGTCTCGTTATACAGTTTTTTTTGTGTATTAAAGTTAAAAACAAGAGGACAGTAAAATGTGAATGAAATACAGTATAGTTATGTAAACCATACTTACTGTCATATACACTGTTACTGTGATATAAAATTAGATATTTATGAAATTCAGGTTATGACCACATCATCCAACCTTAACTAGAGATGTTATTTGCCGTTAACCCCTCTTTATTATTTTTATGATGAATTTTCTATCTAGGTTATTCAGGTAGCTACACTTTTGTGGTGTCTGTCATTTACAGTCATGAGCGAGTTTTGGAGGCCATTACAGAAGAAGCAGAGAGGCAGTGCATTGAAAGATTTCAGCCTCTTCTGTCTGGAATGAACAGTCATAACATTGCTCTTAAGGTATGGACAGATGCACTCATACAGTTGGAAAATCATGTGTGCTTTTGATTGGATAACTCGCACCTTAGTGTAATTGTCATCAGAAGTGTATTAGCGGTATATTTTGATTAGTCTGAATTGTGAAGCTAATTGTATGTGTTTTTTGTAGGGTGGCTGCATGCAGCTAATCAATGCTTTGATCAGTCGGGGCGAGGAGTTGGACTTCAGGATCCATCTTCGTTCTGAACTGCTAAGACTGGGACTCAGAGACCTGCTGACGGTACAGAAAATACACTCTTGATTAGCATAGTCTTAATGTTTATGTGCCTGTGCCAATACGTCTATCTGCTGACTCACTCAACACAGATGTATTTGGGGGGGGGCTTTTTCTCAGCTGTCCAAATGTTTTATTTTTGCACTACCTCTGCCATTTTTCCTGTGCTATGTCTTTCCTCCACCTGCATTCTATCCTTCTTCCTGCAGGAGGTACGGACAATTGAAAATGACGAGCTGAGGGTGCAACTCACTGTATTTGACGAGCAAGCTGAAGATGACTCAGAGGACCTCAAAGCACGTCTTGATGACATCCGCATTGAGATGGAATATCCTTGCCCTGAGCAAAATGGTCCCTCTGTAGAAGTGAAAAATTAGTCGTCTTTTTGACCTTTTCTAAACTAAAAATAAACAGAATGACACAGTTGCACACCTGACTACTGAATACAATGTGATACTCAGGAACTTGGTTTTGTGTTTGTATTACAAATTGTGTGAAATCAGTGGTTTATATATCTCAGTACATGCTAAAAGGAATCAAAGAGAAAATGTATATAGTATAATAGATAAAATTCTCTGTAGAATTTATTACATCAAATATAGAAGTATATCAATTCTGTTTATATCATACATCACAAATGAAATCAAGGCCACTGCCCGCAGTTTTTGTAAAGAAAAGAAAAGTTCTTATTCAGTTGAGTAATAAGTTGTTATTTTTTATATTCAGATCTTGACAATTAATAACCAGAAACCCCAACTACTTATCTGCATTGCTATAAAGCAAATAGCCAACCACTGCGGGACTTGGGCATTGCTCTCTTGTAATATTGCTCTATAATAGATTTTTATAATAAATTCACATAAGGACTAGTCAAATACAAAAAACAGGTACTTGATGAAATACTA
Organism: Apogon talboti; assembly: GCA_037367365.1. Lineage (NCBI taxonomy): Eukaryota > Metazoa > Chordata > Actinopteri > Kurtiformes > Apogonidae > Apogon > Apogon talboti. The sequence continues at coordinate 21,512,517 of JAPQRQ010000002.1, forward strand.
ATTTCTGCAGTTGTATGCAAACATGATGGCATGTGTCAATATGACAATTAGTTGATAATTTGGCCATTATAATTTATATTTATTGTTCTTGTACACGCATTTTAAGCTGTTGTTATTTACTCCTAAATATCATGTCTGACATTTTCTTAACAAAGATCCACAATTAAGACTATTTAATGATTACATAATGCCATTTTATCATGTGAACTTTGATAAACAAAAACTAAAAATAAACTGATGATAACCTGTGCCATTGTCTAGTAGTTTACTCTGAAGAGAAATAATCTAATGTAATGAATAAATCTCAAAAACCAGATTTCCCCACAGGACAGTAGTTCAGTAAGATGTACTCTTTGATCTTTCTTGCGGTTTACTCTACTAACAAAAGAAAATCAAATGCCCCCAAAGTCTAACATTTATCTAACCTTTGTTGTTTTACTTGCATTTCATTGTAATTCTGTATGGCACAAACTTGGTTCACTGAGTTTGGTAGGAATAATACATGCAGCAATTTTGGTGCAACAATATCCCAGTTTTCAGTTGAAGTTAAGGTTAGAGTTGAATAAGGGGCATTTAATGTTTGTCTTTAGCTCATCAGTTAAACCTTAACTGCTTTTGTTTTAATGATGTGAGGGAGGTGTTCGAAATTCTAGTCAATACGGTGAAGGACTCCAAGGCTGAAACCCACTTCCTGTCCGTGATGCAGCACCTGCTACTGATCCGCAACGATTATTTGGCCAGGTACTGCACTTATAGGCATTCAAATTATTATGTGTTTTTTTTTTTTTTTTTTTTTATGTAATCATAGCAAGATGTCATTACAGAACATAAAATTTTAAGAATCAAACTGTGTTTGTTTTTATAAAACAGATTAATTAAACTTAGGTAAATAAACTACAAATGTCACATCTCGGTTCGTGTGTTGACATTTCTGCATTGATTTGTGAAATGTCAATTTTTTCATCCCCATAGTATTGCTAGCAGATTTTTATTAGTTTTACATAACTCAAATAATACACACATTGTATTATCATACAATGTGTGATACACCCCATACAAGTGTACAGAGCTGTTTCTTTTGCTTTGTATATTTACCAGTTTAAAAAAAAGTAGAATGTCCAAGATGCATTGAATTAGTACAAGGTTCTTCAATTTCATCCCTTTAGCTCCCTCTTATCATTCACCTCCCTCTTTTTGCACTTTTGTCTGTTTGCTGTTTGTTTTCTAGAGCACCCATCCAAAGCTGTGAAATTAATACATGCAAAGAAGTCTAATTCCATTTTAATAGAAATGAACGCAATCACCTCTTATCACCAGAAATATGCAAATGTCTCTCTCTCCGTGTCTTCCAAAAGCCCTTGAGGCTTCACCTAGGAATACAGAGAAGGAAGAAAGAAGAGAGAACAGTTGAATGACAGTACGGGGGTAGAATAATAAGAAAATAAGCAGTCCAACATATATACACATTTACCTATATTTGTCCTCTTTCACACTTCAAACTGTGCACAATATTCAGATGAACCAGTTTTATTGCTGGTCCAGTGCTGCATTAATGGTGTCACACAGGCAGGAAATTGTGGTGGATTTTTAACTAAGGGATTGAGGAATAAATAGCAAATGTAAAACAAGAATCTAATGACTGACTAACTCCCTCTCTTCCATACATAATCTTACCAATCTTACTTTCTCCATCCATTAAAACACAACAGGCGTTTCAGTAAAGGACTATAGAAGTGTTCTGTAATGGACTTCACTGAGAGAAAAGAAGTGAGGGAGGGGAGGAGAGCTTAAAGAGCGGCAAAGGAAAAAAGCCAAAGTAAACCTTAAGCATGGTAATTACAGAGACGCAAAGAGAAAAGCGCTGGTAGGTGAGACAATAATGCAGAAGACAGGTTAAAATTAAGGTAAATTGATGGGTAGAGGCTGAGAAAGTGAGGAAGCTGCTTTTATCTTAGTATATTTTACTTTTACATATAGGTGCAATCATTAAAAAAAAATGGTTGGCCAAGCTTGTATTCATATAAATACTGCACAGAGACACTACAAGAGTCAAGATATAAGTAACACATTTTATGTTGGAAAAAATGTTCTTTGCGTGATTGTTGGATTCCTTAAAATATGTGTGAACTCTACACTGCTTTCTTTCTTTGCCAGTGTTTGGTCACTAGATGTCTCTCTCGCTCTATGGATAAATTGAAGCTTCAAGAAAAAAAAAATTCCAGAAGTATAGTGAAGAACTGAAATAAGCGTTAGACAAAGACATGGCGACTAAGAGAGAGACAGGAGAGGGAGGGGATAGACAGAATAAATAAAGTATTGGGTTTGTGACTCTGGCAGCATCTAATGGGGTCAGGGAATAAGACACCTCCAAAATTGACTGTCTGTGTGAAACTGGCTTGATTAGACAGACAGTGCTGGACATGCCCTGGCACACTTTTTCGAGCACAGTAGCACACAATCAATCTTGGTGACAAGAAACTCAAACTGTCATGCTCAAACAGACATCCAATCTCAGTTGCAGACAAAGGCAGCGACAACACGTGTGTTCACGTTTATCTGGACAAATGCACCCCCTTGCTCTGTGTCAGTCACATCCTCTGCTCACATAATGTTCCAGATTTCTGTTTAAAGCAACCTATGCTGCTGAAATAAATAAACTGACTGATATAAATACCACTGTGGACATAATATACAAATTTCTCCCTATCAAGTTACATATTCTATGATTTAATAATACACACAAGTTCTTCTTCTCTAGTATTGCTGTTGTCTCATTATATTCTCAGTGTTTTCTTCCATTTGTTTGTCTATGTCCTCTAATCTCTCTCTCTGTTAATCTGTCACTCCGTCCTTCCTGCAGGCCTCAGTACTACAAGTTGATAGACGAGTGTATCTCCCAGATCGTGCTTCACAGGAATGGAGCAGACCCTGACTTTAAGTGCCGTAACCTTAGCCTCAATATTGAAGGCTTAATAGGTGAGTTCTGAGACTATAACATACAGATTGTGGAAAAAAATGTGAAGCCATCAGTCATCTTCTGCATTCATAAGTAGACTCTCCTATCCGTATTTGAAACATAGGGTTATCAGTTGAACTTGTATTTATTTTTACTATATTAAGGACTATTAGCATAAATATTGCATAGAACAGAAACAAGACTATGTGTATTGTGCTCTGAATATAAATATAGATATGTTACCTGATATGGATAAAGGAATAGAATTACGCTCATCATGCCCATCTTTTTATTAACTGCCATTTGCCTAGTCTCACCACAAGGTGGAGTCGGAGAGAAAGTGTATCTCAATCTGAGATGAATGGTGCTACAGGTTTTACAGTAGCAGGTTGGTGGTATGGAGCTCACTTTATCAAGAGGATAAAAGCTCATTTGAATTTAGCAATCCCAGAGTCTCCTTTACAAGTAGTGAGTCCTCTTTCAATGTTTGATACTCTACATTAGTAAATTGGTTAAATGGTAACTCTAAGCACTGGTACAAAATGCATTATTATAATAGAGTACCTACACCCCTTTCTTTACAAGCATGTCCAATTGTGCACTGTACTTGACTAAGACACTGAATCCCTGGGGCTGCAGTGTCTGAATTTTCCCCTTTACCTTTGTTCTTCAGGTCATGTAAATGCTAAAAGCATTCCGAAGTTTTCACAATCTTCAACCTATTTCGATCCACTTTCATAGTGACCAAAAGTGTACACACTCCTGTTAATGTTTGGTGACTTTATAGCTGCAGGACCTAAAATTAGGGGACCATAATGTCAGAATTTGAAAATGTATTCATCTTTCAGTTGTCCCCTCTCTGTCAAAATCAAAAGATAAAATATGATGATAGACCTGCTGTTGGTTCACGTCACTGTGGAAAAGTGAAGGCATTTTCCAAGCTTCTGTAATGAGCTACGGAGTAGAGCAGCAGACTTGCATCTGGCAGAAACTGAACAGCAATCTGTAATTACAAATGTCAATCACATATTTAACCCCCTCACCTCTCTGATAAAATCTGTGGCAAAATCATTTGTTACAGGGTATGTTTTATATCCTGGAAATGCAGTCAAACATAGATGCAGAAATTAAATTCATTTAATTGTGTAATTACATAATTTGATTACTCAACTCTATTTTATTACAGTAAGTGGAATGATTTTTGCCCAGTGTTCCCAATAAACTCTATGGGGCAGTGAGGCTTTGAATTGTGTCATTGGAATCTAACACTTATGGCAGCCTTCTGCAAGGGTGATTCAGAGTTTCAAAATCTTCATATAATTTTGCTTCTTGATGCCATCAGTTTTATTGGTTGAAGCAAAAGAACCCCACATAATGTTGTCTCTCCAATGCTTCATGGTTGGATATGTAATGAGATTCTTTGCATTACAAGACTCAGCCTTATCCTTTCATTGATACCATTGGCTAAACTATTCTATTTTTATTTCTCTTACCAGAGAACATTCCTTTAAATGGGCAGATATGTATCACAGTGCTTATAAACAACTTTTAGTCTTGCTTTTTTGTGCCATGTTATGATGATACAGCAGAGTTAACTTCAACATCCTTACAAGGTACTCAAATGTTTTTGCAGAAAACTTGGAACCAAAGCATGTTCATCCTTGCCCTTCAGTAAACATTCCTAGACATTCCTACTTTGGTGGTCCTGTACTTTTCATTTTTGTGTTCTATAGTTTGCACTAATCTAAGATCTTCAGATTTTTGGAAACTAAGTTTCTAGAAACCTGTAATTTCTTCATAAGATCTTGGCCGATTTCTTTGCACATGCCCATGATGACAAGCAAATGTAAAGTGCCTCTGATGAGAGACCCTAAAATCTAGAGTCTTCTTGGATATTAAATGACCCACTGAACTTGATCCATGTACATTTTAGACTCCCTGAGAATGTGATAATAAATGATATGAGTAAATAGTAATATGAAAAAATAAAAGCTGAGCTTAAAAACAATTTCTGCTATCTTAAATTCTCACATCACCTAAATTAAATATTTAACAATGTAATATTTACAAAAAGACAATGTAGTTTGAATGTTTCTAATCAAGACCTGTCTAAACTTCTGACCTCTACTACATGGCAACAAGAAATAGGCATATGTTGAGGGATCAAGCAAACCTTTTATCATTATAATGACCACTGCTTTGAGTCATATGTTGTCATACTATTAATTATAAAAGTGATCACCACATTGATCACAATACAGTATAAGTATATACATATTCTTGTAAATTTGATTAATATGAGTGACAGCTGTAAATGTGAACTAGACTAAACCAGAGCAGAGTGGAGGTGCAGGCCATGTCTCAAGAGTTCAATACTCCTTTATGGCAGGTCTCTGTTGCTCACTCCAGGAGACTCTAATTGCACTGCTTCTAAATGCGTCCTGACACACACACAGGCTGGCTGGCTGGCCTCCTTTAAGGCTGCCAGAGTTATTATCGGTGGAAAGCAGCCCAATTCTGCCCTGCATGCATTATTTAGTGTTTTTCTTTGAACTCTGAAATTCAGCACAGTTTTTCCCCACATTCTGTCTCCCTTAGTGCTCTCTATTCAAAGTTTGTCCCATTTAGCCTCACCACTATGACAGAAGTAACCCCCCATTACACATCCAATAACCATGTGAATTCATACACAAATGCAAACTCTGAAATTATATGTGCCTGGGTGTGTTATTGTAAGGTTTTGTCATCCAAAAATAGTTTATTCTTAAAAAACGATTACTTATATTGCTTTGCTTTGCTTTGCTTACTATCTTATCTAGATGTAAAGAGTTTTAACCATATTTTCATGCATAGACTTATAAAATATCATTATATTGTTTTGTGATTTGATAACTTCTATAAACACGTTTTCATTTTGTGTTGAAGCTTCTCTGAGCTGTCTCTACTCTGTAGATGTTTGATTGCCCTCCTGGGCTGTCTTTGATCCAGCGACTTTGTGGCATTCATCTTGTTGTTAATTAGCTCTTTTACTGCACAGCCTTGGGGCACTTAACCACCTGTAGATCCTCCAATTATGCTATAAAAGTGCCCCATTGGTCAGTTCATGTCCTTCTCACCCTGTCCTCTACCAAGCAGAACTTCTGATTATGAATTCTCCCAAACTGCAATAAGGTTCTTTCATTTGTCAGCATAATTTAGAGACAAGTAATTCTCAGTAAAGTAGTGTGATATGTACGTTACATAGAGGAAAATTAGTTTGGTCTCTCACATATACACCATCAGAAAAAGATGCATGTTGGAGCCTTAAAAGGTAATGATGTGTACAAGAAGCAGGCAACAGACGGCATCCTATTGTATCCTTTGTAATGAGATGCTTCCACAATCGTCGTACAGATCTTGACTTTGTGTGGTGTTATAAAGGAGGCAGACAGGACGCTTGCTGTGAATGTGACCGACTGTTTGTGTATGAATGTGTGCACACCATGTGTCAGACTGAAGGGTGCGATGTCTTCACGGCTAGATGTGTGCAGGTGCGTTGTCTGAAGCTCTTATCTTTCTCGCTTCCTTTTTTCTTTTCCTTTTCCCTGTCTCTGTTCCTCCTCGCACAGACAACATGGTGGACCAGACCAAGGTGGAAACCAGTGAAGCTAAGGCCACTGAGCTGGAGAAAAAGGTTAAATGCACATGCACATTTATTCACATGTGAAACCATAACCACACAGAACAAAGCATAACATTCACAGTTATACATTTACATGTCAAATCCAGGAAATACAACCATAAATACAAAAGTAATAGCATTGTCAAATGTAACATTTCTGCCACACTTTTGGAATCTAATGGAATTCAGTGACCAGTGTCTGTCTGACATGGGATGACAACTGAAAAAGGGGAAGAATAGAGGGTGATTAAGAGAATGAGCATATCTGCATCTGACAGCCACCAGACAGACAAATACTCTCACAGGTGAACAAAAACACTGCACAGAACAAACACATATTCACACAAGGGGGTAAATGCCTTGATTGCGGTGTGCTGCTACCCTGATGTTTCAGTCCCAGTGACAGGATAATTGCAGAGGGAGCTGAAACTATCCTTTATTCAGGTAGACATAGACACACATACACACACACAAGAACATATCTAGTGATCACGTGCACAGCTAAATTACATGAGCACACTTGCATTCATTTTACTTGACCACAAAGGCCAGAGTACTAGTTGCATATGATGGGGTATTTGCAGACAGTGTTGTTGGCAGGAATTAGGTATTAACCTTTCAGGCTATTGACAATAAGTGTAAAGCATTTGCTGTCTGCATGGATTTTCACAATTTCACCTGCTTAAATACCTATATCTGAATATCTGAAGTCTCATGGGGGGGGAAAAAAAATCCGTAATTATGAATAAGAGAAATTAAACTTGGGTTTTAATGTGGATTTTTGTTGTTGTTTTTGTTTCAATTTTGGTACAAGGGTTTTAAAAAGGAGGTAAGAAGTGAGCTCACATGTGCACTTGAGCATCCTAAATCAAAAATTGCCACTTATTTTCACCATAAATGAAACTGAAAGCACTCAGCAACACGAAATGTCTTATGCAGCTGTTTGAGATATGGAAGCTGTAGTGTCAAGAGGAAAGCTAAAAGCATGAGCATACATTCACACTTTGCTCATATTTCACAGGAAAACCCAGCTGTGGCTTCATAGTTATTTTCATATAACCGCCCTTTAAATAAATAGTACAATAAATATTATAGACTCTTAAAACATTTCTGTAAAACTTAATTTACTATGGTTCAGCCCTTCTGAATTGTGAAATGACAAATCAACTTTTCTTTTTCTTGTATAAAGGTCAACTGGCCACCAATTACAATGTTTATTTTCACACAGAATGATATATTTTGAAGTATATCCATACCTATCATTATTATTGTGATGTGAATAATAATTAGTGATTTTCAAATAATGATTTTCTTCCCATAAGAATGGGGTTAGATTACCTAGGTATGTTATTACTTCAGAGATATTTATCACTTTATCAAATTTAATTAGTTAGTTGATTCAATATATATCTAGAAATGTACCTGTCCTAAGGTGTCATTCTGTACAGTAGAAGTGTTGTTTCCTGTGAGAATTTAAAGTCACTGAAAGGTTTCTCCACAACTGTTTCTGACACATTGTTTGTACTTTCCATGCATATTAGCTGGATGCCGAGTTGACAGCACGGCACGAGTTGCAGGTGGAGCTGAAGAAACTAGAAGGTGACTATGAGCAGAAGCTGCAGGACCTGAGCCAAGAAAAGGAACAGCTGGCATCTTCCAAGCAGGAGAGAGAAAAGGAGAATCAGGGACTACAACAACAGCTAAGCACTCTGCAGCAGCAGGTACATACTGTACCAATGCACACACACCATCCACCTGCCTATATGTCATTCAGTGCTGTTAGAATTCAAATAACACTTTCCAAATAGAAGCTGTTGGCAAAGTTAAATGTGAAAACATCTTGACATTTCTCAACATGAATGAAAATGAAAGTAGATTCTTTACTTCTCTGAACAGATTTAAAGAGTGAAAATACGTAATGTGTATATGTATATGCTGCAACTAAAAACAAAAAGAAGAAAAAAATCATCTCCTCACCCACGTATTTCCATCACCACTTCATGCTATTGTTAAAAAATAGATATGAACAATAGCAATAAGTCAAAATCAACAAAGATGAGGGTTGTGTTTTGGCAAAAAATATGATGGTACAATACATATGATACAGGGATTACAATTTAATATAAACTGGCAATATATTGTTTTTTTGTTTGGTTTTATCATCGTAGTTTAGGCAGTCTGTTATTGTACGAAGAACACACAATATCTCAATAGAATCTGAGTGAAAAATTTGGTGGCCAGGAGTTGACACAAATGGAACCGCTGTCTGCTATAAATGTTGCTATTAACTATTAATTTTAAACCAATAGTGTTTTTGAGAATCGATACAATATAACAAAACACAATATTGTGATCCTCCAGTGTATTGATATTTTCTTGCACCCTGTAAAGACTGAATTGGTCTTGTTTAGTGTCCTGGAAGGACATTCATGCAAAACTTTTTCTAAAGCTGTAACAAATTCACTTTGTTGAGGTTTGGAAAAACATAGTATTTCAAAAGTTTTGACATGAAAATTTTGTCCATTATCTATGCATATGTACACAAACACCAAAGCCTGCAGGCTGTAAATGATTTAGCCAATTGCTTGCATGGAATGAAAAGCGGAAGAATATTTTAAATGAAACCATGAGAAGAAGCCAAATCCTTAAGAGATTAAGAAACTTGTAGAAAAAAAGGGGGTGGCAGTATAAAGAGTGACTGCACAAAGAAGACAGCGAAAAGATGTAAATAGGACAAACAGTATTTTTAAGGCCAAGATACACACACACACAGGCTGTGTATCTTGGTCTTGTGTGTGCTGGTTTGTGTGTACAGTATGAAGGAAGAGATCAGGATTGTTTAGCTGTCAGTGTCCTGCTGCCACACCAGCTGGACTCTGCCTCACAGTGACACCCTGACTAGCAAACACACCAAGTGACCCAGAACCGTCTGACTCTGTGCATGTGTGCTCATAACCACATCAAGATGTTTTTGTGTGCTGTGTGAGCACGCACGAACGGCTGTTTGTCAGTTAGAGAACTATGCAGCTTCCAAAATGAGTTTCATCCAAAGTGGCTGATGCCAGCAGAGTCATCTTCTCACCACGCAAAAGCCTGTACATGGGCGCACACACACACACACATAGTGACAACACACATACAGCACATATGCACATGCAGTTGTCCAAAGAATAAGCAGCCAAGCATCAAAGAGGCTTCTCATACTAAGATGGCTCACTTTCTCTGTGTTTGAGGCACTGCCCATCGAAGATTTCTTCACATGTACAGATCTCTCACTGTCCCATTTTGTGATGCAGTGCCCAACCTTTCATGTTTCGGTACTAAGAAAGCTTGCCTCAGAGGCCCTTTATGTCTGTTACTGTCTTCCTTTTAATATTGGAGGAAACACAATGTGTTACGGTCCATAAAGACTTTACACATTTTGCTTGCAGTTGGCTTGTATTTTAAGTATATAGAAACCTGTGGAAAAAATTATGTTTTTGATAGATCAACATTTTAACTTGTGTAAAAATAAACTTCCATTCTCTTTTAGAATAGAACTAGGAAATAATTTTTCCTTTACTTAAAATTTAGAAGATTGGGCTCCTCTTTTTTTTCCTCTCTGGACTTGATTACCCCCTGCTACGTATTCCTGTCTGTGCCTTGTACTCCATCCTCTCCCCAATGCTCCCAGCACAACCTGTCCAGACTTGATTGTCTCTCTGTGTCACTATCTCTCTTTGTTTCTGCCATTTGTTTCTCAAATCCAATCACTCCCTTGGTACGGCTGTTCAGTGGAAATAGTATTTTAAAATGCATAGAAAATTGTTACTTCAGGGAGCAAAAAAAGAAAAATGATTGAATTGAGGAAAGGTAAAATCACAGAATGTGGTTGGAAAATCAAGAAATTAAGTAGTATAATGAGTAGAACGAGCAGTATTTATAACATTCATATTTTTTCTTTCCTGTAGGTTGACAAGCTCTCAAAAGATCTGGAAAAGGCCAAGACTCAAGTTGTCACAGTTACTGTTCCTGTGCCAACTCCTGGTTTGCCCCCTCCACCTCCCCCACCTCCTCTCCCTGCTCAGAATGGTGGAATGGTCCCTCCACCACCACCACCCCCACCCCTCCCAGGCCAGGCATGCATGACTATTTTCCCACCTCCACCTCCTCCTTTACCTGGCAATGCAGGTATTCCTCCTCCACCTCCCGTACCTGGCATGCCAGGGCCCCCGCCACCTCCACCCCTCCCTGGCATGCCAGGACCCCCACCACCTCCGCCACTCCCTGGTATGTCAGGACCTCCACCGCCACCTCCACTTCCTGGAATGGGTCCACCACCCCCACCACCTCCACCTGGAGGGCCTGGTATTCCACCGCCACCGCTAGGTCCTGGCATGCCTCCACCTCCACCTCCACCATTTGGTATGGGTGGCTGGGGTGCCCCTGCACCACCTCAGCTGCCTTATGGCCTCCAACCGAAAAAAGAGTACAAGCCCGAAGTCCAGCTTAAGAGAGCCAACTGGAGCAAGGTCAGTTTTTATGTTCAGTTATCAAATCACATAAAAGACACTGTCAGTCGTGTCTTAACACAAACGTACTGTAAGGAGCGAGTGAGCGGTGAGGGCTTGGCTCTACCCTGTATGCTTGGGAGGTGTGTATGATAAGCCTACACAATGACATATTCTGAAAATGCCATGAGACTGATGTCTAAGTATTGTTTTTCACGAACACACACCCTGTATTATAAGATGACGACTGACTTACAGTGATTCCTTCCATTTCGTCTGACCCGGGCTGGTCGCTGACATGGTTTCATTGCTTGTTGTTGCTGCTGTGGCTGCATGGAATTCAAATTCCCTCAATGCAGTTCGTGACAAAATTTCCGAAAAGGCCCGAGTGAAGTTTTGGTTTGGAATGTAAACAAACAGACTGCTTGTGATGGAGTACACTGTGAAGTTGTTCACCGTGAGGGAAGTGATGTAGGTGCGTAAGCACGGAAAGACTAATGTATTGGTGATAAGTAGACTATCACTCGGGTTTTACAAATTTGAAGAAAAATTGGTGATGAAAGTCATATGCTGCTTTAACTTAAATATCTGTTGGCTGATACTTATGTGGTTCCCCTCCATCCCATTGAAGTTTGTTTGAATAAGACCCATGGCAACTTGCAGAAATATTGCTGTAAGCTGTCTTTGTGTTTTGGTTGTTTTAATCTTCTATCCATATCTGTATTGCACTGCTCTCTGTCTCCTCTCGAGCTTAATACAAATATTAATCACTAAATTGAATTCAACTGGTTAGAAGTGAGGTAAATTACGAAAGAGTTTTACCAATCAGTAAGCAACTTATGATAATTGATGATAATATGATAATTTTAAAGATAGAAAAGAGGATAAGAACTTTTACAGAGGAGATTTTGCAACACGGATGAAGAGGAAAAAGGTAAAGCGTGACTAAAATGTCAGCAATAAAGAATCTTGTCCCTGAAATCATTTTATTGGTAGTTAATGGACTCAGTGATTTTAGTTACATCTACATAACCCTCTCTCCCTCACTCTCCTTGGATGGTAGTCGCAACACGTTTTCATTTCTCCATTAAATTAAAAGCTCTCTTCAAAGTTGTGTCATATGACCTCCTGACATACAAGATTTCATACAATTCAGAAGCAGTAGCATTAATAATCTTGTATGATCTTGAATGATTATCTCTGCTGTGTAGAAGCAGAAACATACTCTGAGTTACCGCAGAAACATGGCAAATATCCTCAAATGCAGTTTATTTACTGTAAGTACACTACTCACAATATGGTAGGGATATTGTTATTTACATGAGTGCTTTTCCTGTTTGGTCTGAATTTCAATGAAATAAGTAATAGTTCCCTTTGATATTACTATTAATGAATGAGAAGAAACACCATTTT
>JAPQRQ010000002.1:21538313-21549829 GCA_037367365.1 Apogon talboti
CTTCATCTCCCTCCCCCGTCCTCATACTCCACCACTACAACCACCACCCACTGCTCGCCACACGCGCACACCTAATCAAAGCAAGGGGCTTTCTAGATTAGCACTTGTGAAAACTCCCTAAAGACATTCCTTCATTTTGACCATTTTCAGGTACTCTTCCCTTCTCCTCTCCACCTCCTCCCTTCAAGCTTTGAATTTTTAACCTCCCCACTGAATAAGAGATGTGGCCGCCCTCATGGGGAAAGGAAAGTTGGAGGGAGGGCAAGGAATGAAGGAAGGGAGAAGGCGGGGGAGGCAGAAGGGAAAAGGTTGTCCCTAAACACGCTTTCACATTTATTCCCTAAAAAACTCCACTCTGTATGCTCAATAATGCATGGCCATCCCTCACTTCTCCACCCCCACCCTCATCCCACTCTTTCTTCATCTCCTTTGCGTCAGTTCCCCAAGTGCTCATCACTCTACCCAGCAGATTAACTGCAGGGTGAAACTGAAACTGGCAAAGCAGGGTGATGGTAGCAGGGCATCAGGGACTAGCAGTAAAAGAAATAGAGGCAGAGAGGAAGATAGCAGATGAGTAATTTGTCATCTTGTGAATAGAGATACGCCTTTAAGTATTGATCGTAGTGATTGGGTCTCTGAGTCATACAACTTCAAAGGGGCTGTACAGCTTGACTGGCCAGAAAAGTCGAGTCCAGTTTGACTAAGTCTACTAAAATTTCATCTTAACTTGAACAGTGTCTTTTGCAAAACTAAAGTGATGTTTTTCAGCAAATTATGAGTCAAAACCAGCCATGCCTAGCCCCATATCTTTTGGTTTATTTGGGGCATCGCTATGAAATGGCAAGTATGCTCTTGATGTGCAGTGGTAGCTCAACAGAGTTAAAAGTCAGAAGGGTGCCAGTTAACTAGAGATATGGATAAATTATACAACCATAACAAGCTATAGTAGATGAGACTTGGAATGCCTAACACTAAGGAGAGACAGGGTTTGCATGTTTAGTGTGTTTGTCTTTTTGCTCTGTATCTATTGCATGTAGAAATACTTTGTCTACCAGAGCTGTTACACTGTAGATATAAATCCAACAGAGAGCCTTTCAGGACTTGTTGTGAATGCGCATGGCATCAGAAGCGGCTCTTTTCTGTTTGGGTGAATGGAGTGCATTGCCTGAGATTTCTTAAGATCTCTCCAAGAATGATTTTTTTAAAAGTCTGATCTGGAAAGTTTTTATAAAACCCAGAGAGTTTGTGCTTTCCAAGTTTCATGTTGATTTGTCCTCTGAAGTATTTTCTTTCCAGTTGTTTTCTTCATTTCTAGCCTGAAAGAAGATGGTGGTTTAATACCGCAAGAGCAACAGACCACATTACAAATAATACTAATAAAAATGAAACAGGTGACAGACCTTGAAACTAATCTTAAATCATTAATGTTATGCATTTTAAGCGCAAGGACAGTTTTTTAAGTACTATGTATTTTAATAAAAATGCAAAACAGTGTTATTGACAGTCGCATTTTGGGGATGTTCAGGGCTGTACAGTGAACTACAAACATTCCACTTTCTATTTCTTCCACACTTGAAAGAAATGTGCGCAGCACTTGATGGAGCACTGCAGTTTACGAGAGAAAGTTAAAGTTACTAAACATAGTATTTTGTTGGCTCACAAGGCAGTTGGCTAACCTATTCTAGATAAAAGCTTGCCACCACATTGACAAAGAGCTGGTTGAATGATAAGTGTGCTACTTGGTTGAATCAACTGAAGGAAACAAACATGAAAGCAGCTGCATTGTTTACCTGAATTCTTTTTCCTGTTCAGTGGTGGGTAAAAGTAACATTTTCACATCTGTTCTGCAAGTCTACAGTAAGAACACGCAATATTGTGTTTTTATCTCAATAAAATTAATATGTATATTTTAGCTTCTTTGTTCTCCTTTCTGTTGATTTGTCTAAATGTTTGTAAATTAAATTCTAGATCCCCATATACAGAAGCAAAAAAACAAAGTCAGAAAGATTTTTTTTCAGAGTTACAGATGGATGGAGACTAACCTTGGTTCAGTAGACGAAAAGACAGATGGATTATTGAGGGTGGTGTGAAGGAGAGAGGTACAGAATAAATGAGGCTCAGAGAAGGACAAATGGAGGCAGGAGTGAACGGTGTACAACTGAAGAGAGCAGTGAGCGAGGGAATGAAGGAATGACAAATGATCAAAAGGTGAAGAGATATGAAGCAATGAGAGTGATTGAAGTGAAGGGAAATTCTCCGGAAACGTGAGTTAAGTTAGTGCTGAAACTATGTGAGTAAGTAAAGGTGTAAAATGAGAGCACAAGAGACAGTCCAGGTGTTCAGTTGGCAATGTACTGGTTCTTGTATCTTATTATAGCCAACTACTTTGTTCATAAAACAACACTTTTGCTCAAAGTTAAAGGTTAGTTGACCAACATTTGTGTCCTCCATCTCTTTTTCTTCTGTCACTATACATGGATAGACGGAGAGCATTTTTGTGTTGAAATCTTTGTTGGCTTGGATGTTTCTGCTCTACGCATTCCGTCTCTGAGTGGTGAACTACATTAAAACAAGTATTTTAATGCCCCTCTCTTCTGACAGTGTTTGTCTCTTCTCTGAATCTCTCCACTTCCCTACCCTCTCTGTTCTCTAAATAGGTTATTTAGGGTTTTGTACTTAACTGTACACAGTTAGCGGTCAGCCATCACACACCACAAGCACACTATGCCACTGGGCCTCCTTAGAGATTGTCTGGTTAATACTGCATAGCACTTAGAGGCATCAACAAGCCCCGTGGTGCTCCAGTGAAGCGTAGAACGCATGAAAGCATGCTAATTCTCCCCAACTCACTCCATCTATTCCTTTGTGAGCTCCCACCCCCACCCCCCCAAAAAAATATCCATCACTACTTCCTTTCTGTTCCCCGGTAACTCCCCACCTACACTGTAGACAGTGTGGTTTAATGAGCACTTGGAACACAACACTCTACACACAGTACCACGCAATACAATATGTTACACATTATTTATTTATACTATGGTCCAAATAGCAAGCTTTTTTTTTTTTTTTTTTTTTTTTTTACTACATTTAGCCAAAGTTGTCCTTGTGTGGAAGTATTGTGGCTCAGTTTCACGTTGGTTACTTATTGCATGCAAAATTTACCAGGTTGGTACAAGAATTTGTCACTTTAGAATGTAAAAGAATGACTTAAGTCATTTTAATGAAAATAATTTAGTCACTATAGAATTAAATGCAATTTTAAAATAAAATTTTGATTACCTCTGTTAACGTGAAAGTCCCTGCATACTCATTTTAAACAATTGACAAATATCAATGATCTACAAATACTTTTTTTACAGCTACAGTAACATCAATGGAATACGTACAGCTGCATAGTGACTACATGTTGTTAGATCTAAAGTGGATATGAATATTCTGTTTTACAGTAATTCCTACATAGCATTAACTGCATTGTGTATGGTCTACTAAGCTGAAATTAAGTTAGTCTTACAAAAAAAAAGTGAAAAGAAATGGAAGGCGTTTTGCTATACAGCACACTTCCCAACACAACTGCAGAGTACAATCTGCATAAAATGAATTCATTAGTATTGTTGTCTTTAGAGTCCTCTAGTTTTATTGCAGACTGAATGTAATCCGGAATACTTCACATGGGACAGTTTGTGCAGCAGCTTTTCAAACCAGGACAAGTGAGTGTGTCAGGGGACACATGTCTGTTATGTGAGTAAGCACATATCCCCCATGAGTCCTCACTTAAAATGTGTAAAGTAATGCTAAGAGTTCTTGCCACTCACTATAATAATTTCAAGACCTGTTGTCTAGGGACAGCTGGTGCATTTGTGTATGTGCGTTTGTTTGAGTGGCACAAGAGACATCGTATGTGTGTAAGAGTACAAGAGAATGAGCAAATGTGTATGGGACGGATCGTGTCACTGGGGACCTCAGAAACTGTCAGCTTCATTTCCCAACATCATGTAACTGAGGACAGGCCAGCCTTATGAGACCTCAAGCTGAAAAATGGCAAAGTGACATTAGACCCACACACATATACACACACATATACTCACATTCACAGTTGTCAGGGCGAAGGGTGGAATCCTGGCCTTGTCATGCTCTGCGCCATAATCCACTTTAGACGGATTAATTAGGAATTAAAGAGTGTAATGTTATCGGTGCGTGATCCGTTCACATGCGTGCACACCCGTGCACATACACATCTTGTTTCTTTTGAGCATGTATATAGGACAAGGATTATTTTGAACTAGAGAAAAGTCAAGAATTTTAATGGTTTTTCTGACTTTATTACTTTCTCATTCAGTTTTCTCTCATTTCATTTTCTCTCTCCCCTCTTTTCTTCCAACTCTGCCCGCCTTACTTATTATCCTATTTCTTACTTATTACTCTCTCTCTTCTGCTCTTCATCCATCATCACATTATCTATACCTTGACTTCCTTCCCATTGCATGTTCTAGGAACATCCACAAATTGTCTTTTTCAGTGTCCTTCTCACCTCTTGTTTTCTGCCTCTTCTGCTTTCTGTGTCACCATTCTGTCTTTTAATGTCCAGTGTATGCTTTCATTCACAGGTTTTGTTCCTCCAGCCTTGCTTTGTTGAGAGAGAATGTGGGTGAGGCAGATTTCTATAGCTCTGCTACACTTTAAAGAGGGCTCCAGCATTTTGGTGTACCTCTCTGGATGTCCATTCTACATCTGCCTTCCAGTTTGTCATAGTTTCTCTTTATTTCTATGGGGAAGAGTGCAACTGTGGAGCTGCACTACTTACATTTGCGTCATTCACGTCTCAGCCCTTTTTGCTGTGTGAAGCGGCTTTCAGACAAAGAATGGCTTACCTTTGTCCTTGAGACGATGCTTTCAGTCTTCCTTTTTGTAGCTGCTCATTTGTAGATGTGTATGTGTTTGTGTATTCATATTCTGTTTATACTTTATCTTATGCAATGATTTTTAAGGTATATTGCTAGATGAAAGGACATAAAAAGCTGCAGGATGAAGAGATGGGAAAAGCAGAGGTAAAAACAGAAAGCATATGACTGATAGGGTTATTTATGTCGGAGTGATTTGTGTTTCCTGTAATTTTGTCTGCACATTTGTGCCTGCCTGCTAGACACAGGGAGGTGTGTGTTGCTGCTTCCTTAGGCAGACAGTAATGATATTGTTTTTGTTAATGCCTGATTAAATTTTTAGCATGGTACTGCTGGAGCGCTTAGTGCTTTTCTAACACAGAGCATCTATCAGTTGTCAGCCCTTACAATACAGGAACACACAAATATAAACGGCTACATATGTAACTCCTCTGTCACTTTCTCTCATAGTAAGATAGAAGCATTGAAATCAAAATAACAAGTAGGCTTTGTGCTGATCCTGTGACCACTGTGCTCTCTGTTATCCATCCATCTTTTTTATGCCCTTGTTTTCTACTTTTTTTCTTCCCCCTTTTGCCTCCATTATTTAGCTGTCTTCTTCTCCCTCTTTGCTCTTTTCTTTCTCGCTGTCTGCTGCCGTCCCTCTCTCGTGTTCCCTCTGGCACTATTGGCAGCACTCTGTCTCTGTCAGGTGTGTGTGAGATAGCCTTCACGCCATTGACTTGGAGGAGATAGACTTTTGGATGCCTCTGCCTCACTTCGACTGCTTCCTTAACTCTTTCCTACCCTGCCAATGCGCAGATATTCAATAGCTGTATGATTTTGTAATTGAAGGTTGTTCTTAATATAAAACATATTAACCATTTCAGTTGATGCCTGGCAAATTGGCACTATTTATTTCCAAAAGAATACAACCACACCCCACGCAGATTTTTGATTGCTCTTTTCTTACCTTCCAGGTATGTGTTTATCTCCATGACTTTTTCAAAAGGGTACTTAAAAAGATCTAAAACTTAGTTCAGATAAGTAATCATCAGTGAATTTCACAAAGTTTATATTTTTGCCGAAGTTTTTTTTTCAGTAGCAATGCTTGTAAAAGATGGTGTGAGTGAGTTGTTGCATATTTATATATTCATGAAATATCAGAGTTTGTCAGAAAATAAACCCTGGAAACAAATGGTACAATGACTATAATGTAACAATTTGAGTACATACATTAAGGTGCATTTCTTCCACAAATAAACCATCATATTGGCAGTTAAAGATGATGATAATGTAACTTTGTCAAACAAGAAAAATCCCTGCATAGTATCTGATGTGATGGATTACATACAGTACCTCAAGCAGTTTTTCTAAGTTAGTTTTCAACATGTGCTAAATCAAGGAAGTTTGTATAATGAACTCCCAGCAGCAAACTTTGGCATTTCATCAGTTTGTCAAATTGTTATGCCCAAGAGGTACATGCAATAAACGAAACAAAACTGGCATTTTAATATCGGTTGGTACACAAAGTCCAGGTGTGACAAAATGTGTCATTATTAACAAGTGATAATTAATGAAACAACAAGCTATTAGCTCTCAATATTTTAACAACTCAACTGTTTTTAATTATGCAAGTTGTTTTGTTATAATCTGAGGTTTTAATATTAACATGCTCAGCTTGTTACACTGGCTGTAGCTCTCTTTGGTTTAAATTTGTTTGTGTGTGAGAGAGAGAGAGAAAAAAAGAGAGTAACAAGGCCAGCTCTGCCTTCAGGCTGTTTGGCCCCAAACTCTCATCAGACTGCTGGTGCTGAAACGAAGAACCTTCTGCCCCTTGCCACTGTACAGTCGCACACAGGCAAGCATACATACACAATGAGGAAAGCACAACCAACACGTATGCACATATAAAGAAACCATCAAAGTTTGTGACTAAATCATCTTCCCTCATCTATTGGCATCACCCTTGCTTGTTTTATCAGTGCATCCTATCTTCTTTTATCCACCTCCCTAATCTGTCTGTGCCTCTATCAGACACTTTCTATTCCCATATCTTCCCTCTAAGACGAGCTCTCTTTTCGTACTCCTCCGCTCCCTTCATCCTTATCTTGTTTCCTTGCACCCCCATACATCCAACGGCTTTAGATTACTTTGAGAATGTTTCTTGTCCCCACTCCTTCCTTTTCTATTTCTCTCTCTCTCTCTGTGTCCCCATCCCTCTCTACCCCCTCCTCATCTTTCTCCTTCTCTCTCCTCGTCTCTCTCTTCTCAGCGGTGGTTTTAATGCATTATGAAAATGGACTCGGGCTATGAAAGCGAAACAGGACAAGTTTGGCTGTTTAATGTGACTCCTTTCACTCCTCATCTGCCTCATTGGCAGCCTGTGTTTGTGTGTGTGTTCGTTCTGTTGTGTGAAGTTGTTCCCATGGTGTGCATTCTCATATGCATGTGTGTATACATGCACATTCTTTGTAAGCTTTTTTTGCTGTTGAAAGCTCACTGTGACCTGCACCGTGTTCATCAGCTGGTCCTCAGACATGTAGTGACACATTCCTGCTCTTTAACATGAACTTCTAACACTCTTAACGCACACATGCACTCACTTTGGGCAAGCATTAAACCACATGAATAATAGAACAGACAGGCAGGCAGCATGGAGCACATGTTTCTCCGAGATGTGTTAACGGAAAAAAGTATTGAGGCATAGATAGAAGGATGGGGGAAGCTGGAAATGGGTGTTTATGAGACATCAGAAACATTTTACCCTGTAGGGTAGTGTGACCTGGATGCAAGCCCCCACCCCCATTTCCATCTCTCTCACTCTTTCCTTCACGTTTATCTCAATCTCTCTTTCACTCCCTCAGCTATTCGCACTTTGCTAATTTGTGTGACATTAAACCTCTTCATCTCAGGAGATGGGGAGATCATCCTGTGGAGAGATGGAGCTCAATGAGATGATTAGATTGAGATGAACTGATAGCAAATGCACTGGGAGGAATACAACTGATAAAGGAGAAGGGAATAATTAATGGTATCAAGTATTAAAATTGAAGTCACCCCATAACAATACAGCAGTTCTAGGTTAGCTGTTGGAATGCAATGTTTGAGTATTAGATTAAGAGGAAGAATGTGTGGGCGTGATAAGGTCATGGAGCAAACCTACGCAGTATTTAAATAGAATTGATGATACTAATTGTGTTTGAACCAGATATTTAATGAACTTTTTTTGCTAGTTGAGAGAACAGTAGCACTGATTTAAAATAGCCCAAGTCTTTTCTTGTCATTTCTTTTTTTACTTCCCAACCTCCTCCTCTCTGCCACCTCCTTGCCTGTTTTTTTCTGATGTTGCAGTGTGTGTTTGTGTATGTGTAACTGGCAGTGGATATTCTAAGTGAGGGCGGTGTACGTGTGTGCATCAGGGTTTAATTGCGGTGTGCATAGAAACGAGTGTAATTAGCCAGCGCTCGCTTCCCTGCTGCCCGGCTAACAACCAGCATCCCCTCTGTGCTTGCTCTTTCTCTCACTGCCTTTCTTCTTTGTCTCCCTCCCTCCCTCTCTCTCTTGTCTCATGCCTGTTGCCACAACGACAAGCCCCACTCCGCTATTGTTCCCTGCTGTTCTCCAAGAACAAAGGAGGAGGCTATTAACTCCCTGAGAGAGGAGTGGTGGAAATGGAGGAGAGGGATAGAGAGAAAGAGAGAAAGGATTGCTGTGAGGGTGGGATGATTAGATGAGACTATGAGAGCGAATTGACGAATGAGGGATGGGAGAGAAAGGAATGGATGAAGTGTACAGGGTGACTTAGAAATAGAATAAGGAACCAAGAGTTGGGCAGATTTACATAGAGCAAAAGCAAAAACTAGAACAAGATTTTAGAGAATTAGGAGGAGAAACTGATTAAATGAGGAAAAAATGTTGTGGGCTTAGTAAAGAGCTTTTTTTCTTAGGACGGAAATGTGAGATTGAATAAGTTATTTCATTTAATTCAGAGAGATGTAAAGTACTTGGCCTGTCTACAGTTTCATCCTTTTTTTTTCTTCTCTGTAATCTCGCTCTCCTTCCCATCTCCATCCTTTTTCCCCCTTTACAACCAGACTTCTTTGTGTATTTGTGTCTGCATATGCAAGTGTACATGGACGCACTTTGTACTTTTTATACTATTACAGCTTGTGTGTCCCTGCTCCCTTCATTTGTGAATGTGTGTATTTGTGTGCACTCTGTGTGAGGGTCATTAGTAACGAGTGTAGGCGGTAATGCGCTGTCTGCAATGCTGGCCATCTGAATGTTAACAGATTGTAACACAGGACAGAAAGTGAATTTGGTTTCCTGAGGAAAATGGAGCAAATTACACTTTTATAGCTATCTGCCACTATCCTTTGCTCCTGCCATTACTCACTTGGTGTAGAGAGGGAGATGAGGAGAGTGAGAAAATTGGAGAACAAGTGACTGGGAAGATGTCCTCACAGAAGACAATGGTTGAGATGTGATGGTGGGAAGTACAAGAAAATGGTTGATAGACCTTCTTCTCAGTTGTATGCAGTTTTTGGGAACCCCTTATAATAGCATAATTTGGTGATTTTGGGGGTCATTACAGTATTACTGACATTGATACATAGTTACTATTCGTTTCATAAATTGAATAAATAAATAAACAGTTGTGGCATGTGCAAACGTTTGAGCACCCTTTGTATTCCTAAGTCTCAGATTCTTTCCTTTTTACAAGCTCAGATCGTATTCTGCTCACCATGCATGCCAACAGTTGTCACTGAGAAGTGTCAGCTGGTGCAATTTTCAAAGCTTTTAAACACTCTCACTCTTCAAACCCTTTGCAAACACTCAGCAACCATGAGTTCCTCTAAACAGCTGCCTAAGACTCCAAAAATGAAAGTTGTGGAGGCCCACAGTGCAGGGAGAAAACTACATGGAGATAGTGATGCGTTTTCAGCTTGCAGTTTCCACAGTATGAAGTATAATTAAGAGATGCCAGTTGAGTGGAACTATAGAGGTCAAGATGAGATCTCGAAGACCAAGAAAACTTTTGGAGAGAACTGCTCATAAGCTGACTAGAATGGTAAAACGCCAATTGACTGCGAAGAACCTGAAAGAAGATTTGGCTAACAGGAGTGGTAGTGCACCATTATACTGTGTAGCAATATCTGAAAAAAGAAGACCTTCATGGAAGAGTCTGTCGGAGAAAACTTTGCTCTGTCCTCAACATAAAATCCAATGTCAGAAGTATGCAATGGAACCTGTACAGACACCTGACGTGTTTTGGAAACAAGTGTTGTGGGCTGATGAAGTTAAAATAGAACTTTTTGGCCACAATAAGCACAGGTGTTGGGAGATAAAAAGCGCTGCATTTCCTGAAAATAATACCTTGCCAACTGTTAAATATCAGGGTGGATCTATCATGCTTTGGGGTTTCAGCCAGTGGCACTGAAAACACTGCACAGGTAGAGGGAAGAGTGGATGCCTCTAAAAACGAGCAAATTCTAGAAGCAAACATCAGACTGTCTGTAAAAAAAACAAAAAAAAACAAAAACAACAAAAACATTGACACTTGAAAGAGGATGAGTTCTACAACAGGATGATCTGAAACATACTTCAAAATCCACCATGGACTGCCTCTAGAGACACAAGCCTTATTAACTACTGAGTGTATAGGGTTCCTAAACCATGGCACATTCCATAATTGTATGTGTGTATGTATTTCTTAATTTATGAAATTAAAAGTAAGTATTCATTAATATTGTTAGTAATATTGTGTTTTATTTCCCCCTATCTTACAGAGACTGTCATGTCAATTATGCTTTTTTAAAAGTGCTGCCCAAGTTTTTGTAAATAACTGTACTTCATTTTTAACATTTGTACACGTCCTCTAAAATTGTTGTACTTGAATA
This sequence comes from Apogon talboti, assembly GCA_037367365.1. Lineage (NCBI taxonomy): Eukaryota > Metazoa > Chordata > Actinopteri > Kurtiformes > Apogonidae > Apogon > Apogon talboti. The sequence continues at coordinate 21,549,094 of JAPQRQ010000002.1, forward strand.
TCCACAGATTCATACATTTGCATGAATTATACTACAGTTATCAGAGAAATAGTCTTTATTATTTGTAGTGGTAACAGAAAACATTAAAAACCTATCACAGCAGTTTTCCACATGCATGAAGTATTGTTAGTAATATTTCCTCATAAACATTCTGTTGGAGTTAGTTGCATTTGTCCTAGGCGATTTTGCCAAAACATCATTTAACAACCTTTTGGGGTAGAGTCGCGACTCATAATCTCAATCACAATTTTATAACCTTTTATAAAATGACGGTGAGTTACAACCATGCAAGTTTTCGCTGGTTTCGAAAGGATTTGGCTCTGTGAAATCGGTTTTTGTCGTCATTTCACTTGAAACTCTGTGTTTTGCATCATTTTGGACTGACACTGTAATTTTTAAACCATTTAATTTTTCCCTGCACATAAATCTGTGACAGCTGCAGTGTTTACATGAATTGTGTTGGCTGTAGCTTAATTCATGGAAATGTTTGTACATTCTAGCATAACTCTGAAGTATCTATTAGGGATGTACCGATCCACATTTTTTCACTTCCAATTCGATCCCGATACCTGAATTTGGATATCGGCCAATACCGATACTATTCCGATACCAAAGCCCTGTTAGCTTTAATGTTTTTTTTGGGATTTTTTTTGTAATTCAAATGTTTTTCATTTTAATATATTTTCGCATCACAGTTGATATACATTGGAGTTGTTTTATTTGCTTATTTGTCTGT